>VXBX01006111.1:0-39331 GCA_013400415.1 Scytalopus superciliaris | reverse complement strand
GCTCTCTGCGAAGGGAGTGCTTAAACGCGTGTAACACGCGGAGCGGCGGCGAGCGGACGCGACCTCGGTGCTCGTGCCCGTGTCCAGCGCTCTTGGTGACACTCGGTAAACGCGCAGCACTTTGTGTTGACACGAAACTGACGCTGTGAAATTCCCTGCGGAATGAAACGTTGCTCGGCGGTAGTATTGAAATAATCCCAGCTGTGTCTCTTTGCAGTTACAAGGGTTTTATTCTTCAGTTGATCAGCCGAATAGCAGCCTGTCTGAAAGGGTAATTACAGAAGTCTGCCCACAGGAGCTTGGTTCGGGTCTGTGTCCGGAATGACACAAGGAACTCGGCTGCTAAATCTCACGGAATTCCCTTCCTGGGTTACTTCCCGGTGGATCCGCTTCCCCGTTTGTTTCACCAAACCCTTATGCAAAGGTGTTTGCAGGGCAGGAGCCTCTTCGGCAGTAGCTAACCATGAGCTCAGGCTTTCTGCTGGAAGAAATCTAAAAAGCATTAGGAAAAACACTCATTTTTGTTAGTGATTCATAATACTCCATGTCTAGCTTTCAATTAAGGAAAATTTGATGTAAACAAAAATAATATCGTTATTCATTAAAAGGATAGTGCTCCTATGATGAAATACAGTAGAGATAATAGGATACAGCAGGAATGGAACATCCAAGAGAAAATGCAGGAATATTCTCAGCAAAAATGTGTAATGACCAGAACTAGAATACAGCAAAGAAACCAGGAAGCTGAAAAAAGCATCAAGGTCTGGCTATCAAATTTGCCAAAAGATCTCGAGTCACCAGTAGTGATTCTTCGGAAAAACAAAGTAGGGATTCTGTACTGTGTCTCTTCACACCTTGCATGCATGGAAGCGTAACACCTACCTACTGCAATGTTGCAGTAGCAGGTTACTCTTTGACAAGATCAAAATAGGAAGCACAGCTGTGGAGATGACACACATTTGCATTTTCTGCCAAAAATTATGGCCCAAGCAAGGTAATTTTTTTAATGTTACTTCTCTTTTGGAATGATGCTGAAGGTACAGGACTGCTTAGAGATGCTGTGGTGGTTTTATGAAACTTTCTTCTAGAAATACTATTACTCAGCTCTTGTCATCAATGTGAGTTTTCTCTGGTGTGTAATGATAGTTTTGTTTCACTCACAAGGGTTATGTGAAAGCCAACATAACTTTTATACAGTGCCAAATTAGGAGCAGCAGATATTTTGTGAATTATTGAATGATGGAACTGGATTGGGTGAGAAATGCAGAAATTTCCAGTGCACTTCCATTAACTATAGCCATGTTTCCTATAGAACTGGCACTGCCATCTTGCATGGGATTTACTTCAGAGTCATAAAACAACCACCTGCTCAGTCTTTCTTTTTGATCCTCACTGGCCTATTCAATTTCACATCACACCAGGATACCAAAATTGGTGGATGTTGACATTGACATTGGTACCTGAAATGACTGTGGAGTCATATCTAAAATCCCTAGTAACCTATTTACATTTAAAACTACTAACTAGCTTTCTAGTTTGAAGGGGCAGATAACTGCAGACAAGCCATGGTCTCTGAAACATACCTACTAGTTATCTCTGAATCTGCAAAATGAAAGTTTCAAGAAGTGGTGTCTGCCAGTAGGTATCTGCCAATATCACAGCTGTGTCCCACTGGGTGAAAAAAATCAATTAATTTTGTTGTTCTTCTTATGTATCTTTGTGCCATGTGTTAAGTGAACTATTCTTTGTCATTTTTTGTCCTGCATCTTGATGCTATAAACCATGTCAGCTGTATAAAACTGAATCTTCGTGAGCACATTGGAGTTGTTTTTGTACGATGAGTCACTGGAAAAATAACACTAATACTCTACAATTTGATTCACTACTCATAAGAAATAAAAGTGTTGAAACAGGAGGAAGGCCTCATCACTCACATAGTTTTGCTTCTCTACAGTGGTACTGTAAATTACTTTATAAAAGATACAGTTATGTTTGTAAGGAAGGAAACACTGATCCACCTGTCAGCGTTCTAAACTAGTGGCAGAATTATCCATGACCCTAGAGAAAATTGTTGAACTCCTATCAGACAAACAGAGGTGTCAGTCAATGGATGGATGGCCAAATCCCAATTATATATCACTATAAACATCATTGTCTTTGGGTCACACTTTTCAAAGGGGGGAACTGAGATGGTACTTTGCAGAGCAGAGTTCCACTACAGTAATTTCACTGAGAATTAAAGGAATATCGTGCACCTGCACTGAATAAAAGGAAGAGGAAAGTATGGATTAGACCCCACCAGCCCCCCAGCTTCCTCTTTCCATTTAAGCAGAGTGTGTATGAAGTGGAGAATCCAGACTCTCCCTGTCAATGGCAGCCATCTATAAGAATCTAAAGGTAAGTATGGCTTTCATTTACTACATCAGTTTTCTTCCACAAATCAAAACCAAAAAGTACACAAGTGAAACAAAAGGGTTTTGGATTTTTTCCCCTATTTTTAATAGTTTAAGGCTTACTAAAGGAGTAAAAAACTGTGTGAGCTAACTTATGTCAGAACAGATGATCTGCATCAAAAGGCTCTCAGGCAATACATGGTTTCATCACATCCTAGGTTTTTGTATTGGTGTCTTCATGAGCAGAACTCACAGGGGCAGTGTCATCACATTCATAGTATCCTTTTCAGGGTTTTCTTCGAAGCTGGTTTCTGTTGCTCCAACTTCTGCTAGTTTCCATTTGAGTTCTTGCAAAAACAAGTTACAACTTATTCTGATAGTTGCAATAAATTCTCGCTTAAGAGAAAAAGAAATCAACTTAATAAAGACCGAGACACATCTCAACAACAACAAAAAATAGAGCCAACCCAACTTTATCTCAGTAAAACATCTAACCGTGAAATTGCAAAATACCGTGCTTAGGCAATATTCTTGCCACAGAGTAACATAATACAGTTCTTTGCTTTTTGCAGACTTTTTTTCCCCTACAAAAAGAATCAAACTTTAAGCAGTGACCTTTAGATCTAATGATTACAAACTGTAACATTTTCCATAATGTGAGTTATTTAAAAGTATTTCTCATACCTTCTACTTTAAGATATATTCCCCCACATTCAGCTACTCCAAAGAACCTGCCTCTTACTTCACTTGTTTATATACAAGTATTGTGGGTAAACATCTATCATGGTAATTCTGAATGCAGCAATTTACAATGGCTTAGAGAAATTTGGCTTCTGGAAACTTTCAGGCCAGTAGATTAAGGTGTTCATTAACCTGTAAACACATTGGGATGCTAGAAAAGAAAAAGTAGCTGAGACTTCTGGTGTAAATGGTTTGTAAAATAACTAAAGTTGTTAAAGCATTTGAAGAATACTTTAGTCTGCTTCTAGTTTAATTTGTTATAAGAATTGCACCACAAATTTTACTTAGCTTTTTCTGAGATCATTGTGATTCAAAGAGCTGTCCAAGTAAAATTACGTAGGAGGCATAGCTTATGAAACATGTCAGTAAAGCTACCAGACATTTCAAGCACTGTGCCTCAGTTTCGCTCTCCGCCAAGATACTACAGTTCATTCTGTACATTTGTTGTAGAGGTTAAATGAGATTTTTGAATCTCTAACATATATTTTACTTTAATTTATATAGACTAGCTTTCAGTTTAACATTTCATTACTTTTTCATGCTTCTAGTAAAATCTAAGTTACATCAGGGAAACCTTTCTATAGTCATCACCACAGACCTGTTCAATACTCCCTAACCCTAACCCCCCCCCCCCCTCTTCTNNATTCCCCCCTCCCCTAACCCCCCCCCCCCTTTTTCTCGTTCCCCTTCAGCCCGTTAACCTTTTAGCAATTAGGATTGTTGTTGTTCCTGACTGAAGTCAAAGCTCCCGTGTGGCCTGTGGACCCTGGAGGCCAAGGGCAGGTGAGGCAGTTTCCTTACTAGCAATGAGAGACTTTGGGGATCCTCATATTCATTCCCAAGGAATTACCGGTTTCCTCATAGACTCATATTTAGGCAAGGGTAAATTACAGAATTGGTTCTCCATTATACAAATCCAACAAAAATCAAGAAAGGCTGCTATTTTCTTTCTTCAGATCTGTAAACTGAAATTACTGTAATTTTAATGAAATCTGGTCTGAGTGTAAAAAATAATTAGACATTCCATTCTAATTCTCAGTGCTTTTCAAAAACACCTAGTAGAGTTGCTGACATATATGGAACTGATCATGGAAGTCCTTTGACATTTCTGCTGGATCCTGTCACAGCTTCTGCTACTGCTGCAGAATTCACTGTGAAAGTGATAAACTAACAAGTCCCCTTGCTTTCCTCAGTTTTCATAACTGAACTTTTCCTGATGGGCTTTTGATTTGTTCAAGTCAAAGGGGAAATAAAGGGAAAAGAATCTGCAAACACACTGGACGTCACTTTCTCCATGAAATTCAGAGATCTCAGTGAGGTTACATTCATGGTCAGAAGTGTATATGGCAAAATTTTTCCTATAATTGAACTAAAGTGAAGGGATTAACTCATAGCAAAGGAACAAATCGAAGAGGTCAGATGCTCTGTGATTCTGTTGCCTCCAAACAATTGCTATTTCATTAGTCTCTCGTATTTAATTTTTCCTGGTATTGCTTTTTAATTACCACTCCAATTTTTCCTATTGAAGTATTCAACATATTACACAAGAATGGAATTACCTTGACCGATACAGATGAATTATGACCCAAATATCCTCTGGAGCATTTGCAACTTCTTTTACATACTGCTCTCTACAACTTTCTTTTAGTTCCCCATACGTTTGCCTCCTCTGAAAATATTTCCATTCTTGAAAGCATCACTGCCTAATTAAAAACTAAAAATAAAAATAAGAATCTTCGAAACAAATTAATCTTAAAATAGTATCTAGTGCATCTCAATCGCTTTAAAAATTATTTGAGTAACCCTTTAGCTTAAGGTCTTCTAACAGAATCTCAGAGCCAGAATGGCTTCTATGCCAATCTCTATTCAATAATATAACGTTAAAATACTTTTTCTTAATTCATCAGTATCAGATTTGGGAAACTTAAGTAACAAGTTGCACAAGCATTTATCATTTGTGAAAAAGTCAGAAAACATTCAAGCAGGTACTAAGTGTTTGTGTGATTCTGAAAATGAGATTAGTTTAAGGAGGAATTACAGCATTTATACTAATATTTACCAGTTTTAAAATAATTCATGAAAACCAGAATGTAAAAACAGCAGATGGCAGTCTTCATCTATAAAACTACTTGCAAGGAAGAAAATGAAAATACTTTACTGAGCTCTAAAAGCATCTCTTAATTTTACTAGCTGAAAGCCACTGTAGAAGTGGCTTTTGAAAACAAAAACTTAAAGAATATAAGTATAATGTTATTATACTCTAGCAACAACACAAGATAGTTTAGGTTCACAACTTCTGCATAATTGTGTGAATTATTATCTTCCTGTGAGAATACAGCGCTGGATACACAGTGTTAGCACTAGAATTATTCTAGGCATTTTAACAATTCAAAACCAGTAGCTACAGGTAGAATCTAAACAGAGGAAATTTTTTTATGGAGTCAGCTTTTTTATTCTGTGTAAACTGTTTGTCACTAACTGTATTGTATGTTTAATTCAGAATATTTTTTTAAAAAAACAGGTAAAAATAATAAAAATTAAAACATAATTATTGTACAATATTTAAGTTATAAAAACTGTTATTGAAAATATTCCCACTTTTCAAAATTTATTATACTAATGGCATGTATATTTAATTTTACTTGCCCTGTGCTTCTTTATGAAACTGTAAAACCATTTCTTCAATTTCATCTCTCAGGTTTTTCTTTTGGAGGAAAAATTCCAAAATCTCTCAGTATGTCATGCCATTCAATATCTTCGTTTGGATCCTGTTTTAATAGTATGTAGCAAAATTAAATCACCAAACTATTCTTGTGTGCCTTTTTTAAATTCAAAACCAATCATTTTTCGCTTTGGCATGTATTGAGGATGGAACAAAAGGAAACTGTCACTTTGATGCTGCAATACCTTCATGGACCATTCTCTATCATGAATTTTCACTTGCCATTTTTCACTTAAGGACTGAAAACAGCAAAAAAATAAGAGAGATAGAAAAATGAAAATATAAACATAGATAAAATGATTAGTCTCCAAAATATCAGATAAAAATGTATTATATATGGAAACCTGCTTCAGAAAACCAAAACCATACACAACTTACTCAAACACGCCTAAAGAAAAATAGTTTTATACAGACAAGATTCGGTATCAGTATTATTATGCTACTACTAAGAATGAAGTATTGACACTTTGAATAAATGTGTAAAAGCATGCCTGCAATCAGAACACCATTTTATCTTAAATCAGTGATTAATGTTAATGTGTCAACATAATACACCATGTTTATAACACTGGACTTCTGTAGGGGAGAAATCTACATTTGTGGTACTTTTAATTCAGTGGTTAAGATAAAGGAACTGCAAACTATTCATTAGAAAGCATTTCTACTGAAATTATCACATTAAAATACTTTATTTTAACAGGGCTGCTGTTGGAATGACAGAATAGCAACACTTGGGAGGCCTCAAATATGGATTAGAAGTAGTAAAGCAAATTTTAAAACAGGTTGCTAATCAAAATGGATGGTATTTTTGGCCCTGAAATAGTGACTTGTTTGAAAAGCCTCCATAAAGAAATAACTGTACAAATACAACAGAAACATTTAGTGATAGGCACAATTCCATAATAATGCAGCATAAAATGAACGAAATGTACAATACAAATTTTTTACCTGAGGAAACATCCAGGATTTCCATCGGATTACTACCCTGCCCATGAGTACTACATTGGCCTCTTTAGCTGACAGCTGCTTCATTTTTATTCAACAAGGCTCTTGTACAGAATTTAGCATGAGTATAATGAAAGAAATTCTAATGAAGATCAAATGCTACACAAGCCTCAAGGATTTTCACAAAGGTAAAAAAATTGTTTTGCAATTTAGATGAAAAAATAGTTGTGGTATCCACAAAGAGAGTAAATAGAATCACTCTATCACTCACAAGGAAGTTAAAAACAGTGTGTTTCCAAGAAGACTCTGATCTCTGCCAGTTTTTCTGGCACGAGGAAGGAAGCAAGGCTTGGCAGGGTTTGGAGTGGAAAGGAAGTGGCAGCAGCTCAGGACAGTTCCTCCAACACTCCTATTGCACTGGCTCAGCAGACTGCAGGCAAGGGCACTGCTACCAGCATTCACTGCTAACAGAGCACCCTGGTTTTGCAAACCTCTGTGCCTTATTGCTAAGGTAGAGACGAGATTTCACATCTGAATAATTTACTCCTTCTGCAAAGCTCCAATATCCAGATATTGGACTGCTCCACTGTAAATAGTTACAATATGTGGAAAATTATTTTCTGTAACTTTGCCTCTAAGAAGGTGGTTATTTCATCTCCAAATGATATTTCAAATATATTCACAAACTGATTTTATCCACATATAAAATCATAGATAAAGAATTCAGAATAAGTGATGTTTTCTCCTTCTTTGATTGAAAAGTAGTTGATACAATCCACTGGAAAAAAAGTTAAAAGAGGAGCTCCATAAAAAATTCTAATGAATTAGATTTTCACTAATGGGTCTGTAGTAGGACAAACCCAAATGAAGATTTTGCTAGAGAGTAATTCCTCAGGGTTTACTTACACAAAAATGTCTGACATTCAGTCTTACTGCAAGTTTTCAATCCTTCACCAAAGCACAGTTTTGACTTAGGTACAGCCAGGGTATCAAAACAATCCACATAACTAGGAATATTCCTCCTCCAAGGTAACCACTGAAGAAATACAAGTGATAGACACACACTTTGGCCTCCACATAAGAGTTTAGTTCATGATTGCATGATTAAAGTCAGGATCAGATTCACCCTCTTTACAGAATATGAATCCTTCTCCATAGCAATACTATGAAAAATCACAAGGCATTAAGAAATATAATAAAAATCATCATCATAAATGGACAAATAATTTCAAAACTGCACAGCATAAAGGACTACTGAGATGGAATTGGAATGTAGGTAACCCAGAAGATAAGCTCTGACCAGTTTTTGCCAGGAAATACTTTTAATATTTTGACATATTGTGTTTTTCTGTAAATCTAGGTCCTACGTAAAAATTTCCACAGTATTTTACTTAAATGGTGCATTTTGTACTGCTTCTAATGAATGCTTGCAACATTCAATAGATTTGTGTTACCAGTTCTACCTTGGACATTTTCTAGATGTTGTTACATCTACAAAATATTGAAGAAAAAAAAAAACAAAAAATCAAGGCTCCTGGATCACACTAAACAGAACATAAATTAGTGTCTGATAAATCTGAAATCTAGCCTCAAGGAACAGAAGGTCAGAAACTAGCAAACGTTTAACAATTTTTAACAAGTTGAAGTAAATCAATATTTAAAATGTTCATGAAATACATGGAAATATGTGTCAAAAGCTTCCTAAGACATTTGATGGTAAGAGTGCAAAGGAGCCAAGCAGTAGTGAAAATGATCCAAGATAAATCAGTTTCTGAGTATGAAGCTACATCACTGAAACAGCATTACTTTACCAGCAGGACACAAGTGAAAACTCTTCTCATAACACTTCTGAGTGCTGCCAGTGATGATGTTCATTACCACCAGCTGGGGAACCACACCCTGGATAACATCAATCCTTACCTGTAAACAACATTTCTGATAAATTTAATTTGCAGTTCTTTTTTTTCTGGCTTTTTAAAAGAATCCCAAAAGAAAGGAACAAAACATGCCAGGGCGGTGCTCTCAGCCCGGACCGTTCCAGGGGGTGCCAAAGACAGCCAGCCCCCTCCCCTCCTGCCCCAGGGCCGGGGGCTGTAAGGTACTTGGGGGAGAAACTTAAACAGCCCAATCTGATACAATAAAAGATAAAAGGCACTTTGTGGCAAGCCCCACATGAGTTCTGAGCTGGGGTCATGGGTAACTCGGTCCCCCGTTCACAAATACCAGTGCTAGCTCCACTGGAGGCACAGCAAACTGCAGTGCTAAAAGGAGTGGGCAAGAAGAGGAAAAGGTTGTCTCAGTTTGGCTTCCACCTCTGAGGCCATCATTTTTCCAGCTACCTTCTGAAGTTTCACTGCCCATCCAAAATTGCAGAAGCAGGGGTAATAATGCTGAGGTCAATTCAAACCATGACCAGTCAATACAATGTTAAAAACTTTAGTCTGTTTCTACACTGAGTCATAGAATCACAGAATGATTTGGGCTGGAAGGGACCACAAAAATCATCACCTTCTCAATGATTAGTTACTTTCAACACAATTACAACCTCCACATCTATTTTAACACAGCTCTGCTTTGAAATTAAACTTGGAGAGAGAAGCTGGGAGGATGATGAGGCTAACTTGTGTTTCTGAGTAGTTTCTGTAAGTCTACATTGAAAGCAGTTGAGTTTCCAAGTGAATCCTAATCCAAATTGCAATTAAATCTTCTTCTGAATGAGAACCAGAGTGCATTTGTGTTCTTAATAGCTAAAAAACCAATGCCATTATATTTCAGTTGAATTAAAGTCAAGATATTTCTTCAAAACAAGCAACTTATTCAAGTTTATTTTATTAAGGGAATAGAGATTCTCATCTTTTTTTCCCAGCCAGTTAAACACTATTAACCTTAAAGTTTACGAATGATTTGGGCACTCCTTCATCCTCAATATAGTTACATACACCCCTTGCAGAGTACTCAGCTTGACCCTGCAGACTGCTGCAAGTCCACAGGCTACAGCAAAGAAAGTACAGGGGAAGAGATCATCATCATCTTGAATACCAAACTACACTTTGTTTGGCCTGCCTGATAAGCTGTGATTTTAAAGACTGCACAAATCACTTACAATATATTCTGAAAAAAATGCAAGAATCTATATTGCAAACATTCTCATTAAAACAACTGTCTAGCTGAGTGCTTTTACTTAGAAAGGAAAAATAGATTACTTAACAGTGTTGTTAGAGGCCATGTCTGTTGCATGCATACACTGACTATTTACAGCTGAATTACACATGTTTGTAAACATCATAACACCAGGAAACAAATAATTTTAATATGCTTTTAATATAACCAAGAAAGTAAAGAAATTTCCGAGTCCTTAACAGAATCTAGTTGAAGAACATTTACATTCAAAAGGGTTTTAATTGTACATTAGTAACGAATAATTTTTGTAAGGAAAATGTTATGTCCATGTACTCAGCATTCTTGCAGTATTAGTTCTAGGTGAGGAATCTAAAATCCTGAAAAATAAGGAAAAGCATTAGCTGTTGATTTAACACTTAGTACTTAAAATATGATAATATAATGGAGGTATAAAATACATTAGAAAACAGAGCATTATAATATCAATATACTTTTTTTATGTCTTTCCAAATAGTTGAACACTGAAATTAAATCCCAAAGTCTGTACTTAGTTTCAGTGTGAGTTTTAGATCTTTGTAAGATTAGGGGATTACCTCCAGGATCTCAGTTTACTTCTCAGTATGTATTTGAAAGGTATTTGGATCAGTTTCTTCTTACATATACTTATCATCATCCTTAACTTTCCAAACTGTTTACAAATCTAGGATATTTTCCATTTCTTGCTGACTGACACACCTCTGTGTTCTCTGTTCTAGAACTCAGTACCTACAGCTTCTGTAGCTAAGTGTATTTGTATCTGAAGAAAAGTGTATTTAACACACCTGAGAGAAGTTTGTGGGTGGACATCTAAGTTGACTGCACAGTTAAAGGCTTTCTGAGACTACTTCTCAATGTAAATATTGTGGTCTATATGTACAAAAATGAACTAAATTACATGTAAGTCATGATTTAAAGTATTAAATAAATACCTCCTTAGCGAAAATCCACTGATCTCCTTCCATTACGTGGCTGAAAGATAAATATTCAATAAGTGCCCTATAAAACTGACAGGATTTAGTAACAAAGCCGCAGACAACTTGGTATGTATAGAAATTGGTAAACTTCTCTGCTCTGTCAATGCGATTTTCATCAAAGATACACCTGAGATACATTACTGTTTAAAATAGATCTACCTCTGGCAGAGAATTATACAGCAAAATTTACTGTGTGTAGATTGAAGAATGAATTATGCCTATCTTGTATGGTTTTAAAAGGGGGAGAAAGCGCCAAGAAGTCACTCTAAGAGATCATTATCCCTTATTCTTTTTTGCATTTTCTTAAAATGTGCTGATTATTGTTATTATTACACTTTAAGTGTTCATTGCTATTAACAAACAACTATATGTCACTCTCCATGATTTTGGTTTTAGGCTGTGTTTTATAGCATAGGCAAAGACCTCCATTTTCACTGTGGTTATTTGCATAAATATTTTGCACTATTGAGGGACTTAATACAATTTCTACTAAAGCTGATAAAAACTTCCTTACTGAGCTTAATAAGGATTTACCTTTTACAGTGGAAGCACAACTGCATGAATGTCAGTATTACCTGTAACTTTGACCTGTCTTAACAACTTTTTGTTTTGGTAACTCTTGTCACAAACTGAAAAGAAAAAAGTTAAACCATACCCGGTAGAAAAAGTAGCCTCTGCTTTGAATCCCTCCAGGTCCTTGAAGTTCTTCCTGAAAAAAAAAAAAGTATTTTAAATTATATCTACTGCTGTAAATTAATACATATAGAGAGGTTGTTTATGTATATTTTAAAAGTATTTCTTCAGTACTATTATACAGTCTTGCTCCTTAAGGAACACTTTATGTGCATTTTTCCATGTCAGTAACAGGAAGTTCACATTGTCATGTAGAAATAGCAGAAAACATATGAATGGGGGGGAAATGCCACCTGAAGTTTTGGCTGAACTCAAGTTGCTTTAGAATGGTACTAGAAATGGTGATCAGCCTTTGCCTTTGACTCTCCAGGTTTCATTACCCAGACACAACCACAGTGTCTCCATGGTAGCGGAGTCTCCACACATAGAGTCAGCTTTTGCATCTTGCAGAAGGACAACAGTGCAAAGCTTAAAGATCAGAAATACTTGGGCTCTTCCCAGGAATGAGACCCCAGACTGTTCCCAGAGGTTCCCCATAACCACCCCTCTCACATTAACTCCCAAAGACCAGTGCTTGTGATGCTGTATCCTGTCCGTGCTGCACACAAGGAGAAACAATTGTCTAGTGATCCATACAGCAAGGCAGTTAACCAATGATGGAACAGAAATTCCATTTAAATGTAACAAGTACAAAGCATAAAGTATCCAGTTGCTTTAATGAGACCTTCATGATAAGGGAACACGTAAGCTTAATCACAGTATTTTATTTCCTGCTGGTATCAGATGCAAGTGATGTGCCTGTCTTGCAGGTGGGAAGATAGGCCAATTGAGAAACAAAATAGTTCAAATCTCATGCTTACCAGAACACAAAATTTAGATGGTATTTATTTAGCAATGATGGTAGTTCTCAATTAAAAAGTGGAGTCATATGATCTCTTGGGTAAATATCATAACCTGAGTTATCACAGAAAGAAATCACTCCTTGATCTATTTTAATGCTGCAAGAAATGTGTAAAACAGGATGACTTCCATAATTTCCAAACACAGGAGTAGATTCAATCCAGGGAAGCTTTCAAAGGAAGTAGGGTTTCAACTATACATAATTTTTGAGTCTTGATTTTAATTCTGACTTCAGTTCACCAGCTATAGCATTACACTCAGTTTCTTGCTGCATGTAAAACATCTGTATGATTTTTATTTATACTGTCCATCTCATTCTAGCATTAACTGAAATATCCATCTCAGATTTATAATCTGTTCACTGCTATTATGGGGTTTTTTATATTTCAAAAGGATGACATTTTTTCTGTCAATGGACCTTTGTACATTGCCATTTGAATGTCTGATGGTATTTATATGTCATTATTTTTCTACTTTTTCTATTAAAAATTGAAAACAGAAACAAAATAGACAGGTGTTTTAGGTTTAGGAAATTATCTAGAACATAAAAGGAATTAAGAATACAATTACTAATAAGGAATTGTGATTTTTGTTGATATATCATTCTCTGCTTACAGCCAGACACCTCTTAAATAAGATTACATAGTGTTCTTGTTTGATTTCATGTCAGAAGTTTGGTATTAGAGAAAAACTGAAGCTAAAAGTCTCATTGTTGTAACACTCACCTTCTAAACATCCAAGGGTTTGGAGATATTAAAAAATAAATACATGCTGTAGTATATATGCATGTTTATTCACAAACCTGCATGTATATAAGTACACAGAAACATGTGTATCCATGAAGACACGTGATTATTTAGGGGTTTTTCTTAATGCCTGCCCTCTAGAAGGTATCTTGCTCAGTCTCTTAGAGTGACTTGCCAACAAAATGCTCAAGTCTTCTTTCTTAGATCATACTCTATCAGGCAAGATGTAGCTCAAGAGAAATCAAATCCATGACAAAATCTGATGTTGGTCCAAACTGGGAAGAAAGAATGGATTTAATAAAGCATGTTTCCTCCTTCACCATCCACCTTTTCAATTCCTTATCTAGTCAGGGAGAGAGGTGGAATGTGTTTACATACAGCAGGTTCTGTTTTTCTTCCCAATATAGGGGCGGAGGGGGGGGAACTCAGCAGCGAGATAACCCTTCCTGAAACACATTCCATGACACCAGAGTCAGGTAGTCCAACCAAAATATATGAGCAGAAAGGTCTACAAGAACATTTTTAGACAAGCTAATGAATAACAAATGTGAGAACACAAGCATGCAGAGTTTACATACGTCCACTTTGTATCTCTTCAGTCTTCTCTCATTAAGCTGAGGAACGAGTTGCAGTAAAGGATGCAGGACAGAGGACTGAGAGGACATGAACACAGACATATGAACAACAGTGGAATTTGGACCTTATGATGCAAAAAAAGTCTCTTTCCACAATATTGGCTTATGGATCAAACACGGACTGAAGATGTTAACTGAGAAACTTCTTTTTTTAAAAAACATTTTGACTTTACAACAAACAGGTGCAAACATTTGTATTTACACTATGAATGTGACCCACAGAGTGATGGAGAGAAAAGGTATGCATCCTTACCTTTACAAATTGAAAGTTCAGAACCATTTACAGACTACTGCAATTATTCAGACTTTGATCAGTCTCTGGGAGTGGTACAGAGAGTATTTCCATACAGTATTTCTACTAACACTTCTATGATTATCTACTATGGAAGTTAGCAGCTTCAACTTAGTTGGCAGCAAGAAAAATTAGAGTGAACAGGAGGGATCCCTTCTCAAGTGGCATTTGTAACCACGGAACTGGTCACTCTATCTAAGCTCCAATCATGAAATTCCTTGTGTTCACAGGACTTAAAGCTTACAGACAGTCTGGTTAAGCACAGTGGCATTATGTGCAGCCTAAGCACGCACCCTGACAAAATACAGCCATGTGGGCCTGTGCAAAGAAGTCCACAGTGAGAAATAAAGTAGAAAAACCTATGTTCCTTTAAACAATTTAAGCCTTCAACTCATATAAATGTAATTTTAAAAATAATGCATTTTTGACACGATACTTCTTAGAAAAGTAAGGCAATACAGAGAATTGTAATATTTGGAATAACCAGTTACCACAGGGTTACTGTACTTAATAGATAAAATAAACTTGCCTATTTGAAGCCAATTTTGCACTGTCTGCCTAAGGTAGACAATATGGCATTATAGTATCTGAAAAAAGTAGAAGTCTGACATGAATGAAGGACCTAAAGAACATCCCAGCTCCCCACTTCAGCTCTGTCCTGCAGCCAGTGGAGAGAGGTTATAAAGCTAAGGAATGATGGACCTCACCTAAGTTAGTATCTCTGAGAATTGGGAGAGAAAATATCAACTGAACAGCTAAACCAAAAGAAGTGAGAAAGCAGTAATCTCTGGTGGCAGTGGCAAAGGTATTCAGGATGGTGATGAAGTGGGATGCAGTAATCTTTTAAGCAGGAACAGCAGCAGAACTACCTCATTTCACTGGGCCTTGATTACCATTAAAGCCTCCAAAGCATCTCTATCATAAAAACATTGACCACAATATCAGCACTTTCTAGGAAATGCACCACATATTTCTGAAGAAATGTAAAGAACGAAGCAAAAATAGACATTAACATGTAAGAATGACTGCTAAGAAACCAGAAAATATGATTATGTTTAACTTTCTCAAAATCCTATGGTATGTAGACGTAGAAGAAGAGTGTGTTTGCACTTTAAAAGCAATAATGGATCTCACATAGTTGAGTTGTTGGTTTATGAGAATACTTTTATTGCAACAATGCCTGACTATGTTTTAAATAGTATTTTTCATTCAAAATATAATCCAAAGGTTGAGTGAGAGTTAAATGCTATTTTGCCTGCTACATACTTATGACGTGCAAATAAATCCATACAGTTTAATTAATAATTGATAAAAACGCATTAAATGTTCTTAATAGTTATGGTCATGTTGTCAGCTCCTGCAAGTCCACATTGTTACACTGTGTATGCTATGTTTCAATACCAGAAAAAAGCATTTCATCTTGTTCTTAAAATTTGAAACTACAAAATTAAGATTCTATTGGAATTTCATTAATATTTGATCACGTTTGCTAGGATTTTTTTTTTCCCCACACCTATACAGTAATGATGATCCTCCTCCATATTATTAAAACACTTTCTGTTTCTTAAACATGTAACTCCCAGTCCTGAGCTTGCTATACAGTTGGAAAGACTACTGCAAAAAGGAACATTGCCCTAGTTTTATATACAAGCACACGTACTCACAAGGAGGTGCTATGCCACTTACCATGATGTCTGAGTTGCCCGAGTCATGAGTCTTAGAATAATGAAATAAGAACTGTTTGAAAAAATTAAAAGTGGGGGTTTACTATAAAACAGGGCAAGAGTGTTCTGATTTTTCTTGCCAATTTTAGTGTGATCGTAAAACATACATAGACATCTTACCCTTTTGGTGTTGTCTTTTTCATCTAAACCCTGTGGGAATAATTGGTAGAGAGGCTTTTGTTTGTTAAAATAAAAAGAGTAATGGACAATTTTGATTACATTATAAACTTTTCAGTACTGGATTGGAATATCATTCTTCCTTGACAGATGTATGATATGCCCTTGCCTATCAGTGTAACTAATCATTTCAAACTCTGCATAGAGCACTGATCACTCTGCCCTAGAAGAGGTAGATGGGTTTAACTGGTGTTCATATGTGCATTCCTAGACTCCAAGTAAATTTCTTTTTCTACCGAGCACTCATGATTTCTCTAATCTAGAGCAATAAAACCACCTAAACCTTATATCCAACCTGGAGATTATTTTCTAAACAATGATGTCTCCCTGTTATCTTTAATATGTGTTGGATTCTGACACATAGCATTTCAGAATAAAAACTGGTAGTATTATTTCCAGTGCTGAGTGACATTTCAGATACTGGGTCCTCAGAATTCATTGCAGACAACAGCACAGTGAGAGATCAGCTTCAGAAATGCTAAGTAATCTTTTATGTGTGTTACCTGTGGTTTCGGGAGAAATCCCATGACAAAAAAACAAAGTTCTTCCAGTGTACTGGATACCTAATGCAAAGAAAACATGAATTTAGGTATCATACTTCCAATTCTACTATGTATAACAAACAGTAACATGACAATAAAGTAACCTTTGTCTGACTCACCTGAGGCCGAGAATCTGTGGACAGGTAGGCAGAACACGCATCATCTATCTGTAAAAGTTCACACAGTCTTTTGTTAAGAAGTCAGATTAATAAAAAGAAGTGAAATACATACATTTTCTGAAAGAGTTCAGTGCAGCTAAAGGCACGGCAAGCTTGCCTACTGTAAGATAGCCTTATTGGTCCGTTATTAAATACTTTGCATTCAAAGGGGGGAAAAGGCCTTAACCACATTAGAAAAACCCCAATTTATACTTGATTGATCTGAATAAACCTACATATCTGTGGCATTTATTCTCTTGACTGTAAATTTTTCAGACTATGTTATATTTTATATTATTATTGTAAATATCTGGGGTATGGATTATGAACTTAAATATCTTCTGCGATATTTTTGGATTATACAAAACTGTGAAGAAGATAACAAAATTAAAGCAAGTGATTCAATGATCAGTCCTGAAATACAACTCTTTCAATTGGATTCCAGCATCCCTGCAGGTGTATGACACACATAACCCTTGAGTGATTATGCTACGTGCCAGCACATCTTATACATGCCAGTCAATTTGTGTGAGTCACCAAGCAGCCAATATCTGAGGTTTGCATTGATTTCTATGGCAAACGAGAAGCACTTCTATCTCTGGGAGTGTTTGAGCCCAGCCTGGATGCGACTTGGAACAACCTGGTCTAGTGAAAGCTGTCCCTGCCCGTGGTAGAGGGGCAGGAACTACATGATCTTTAAGATCCCTTCCAACCAAGACCATTGCTGTTTCTATAATTCTGTGTAAAGGAAATGGTTTCCAAATCACAGTACTAGTAGGAGATACAGTCAATGTATTTCAAGGTATTTAAACTCTTAAGAGCACTGTCGAAGGAGTCATTGTTGATAAACTTAAACATGTCAGTGCAGACTAGAATGTGACACACCTACAAACCAAACCTCAAAGTCCCAATTCCCATTTCATGGGGTTCAAAACAAATGTCCATTTAGCTCTAAATGGCCAAATGTTGACACTCAGGAAGAGCCTAAGACAAGGCCAGTGGAGAAGAAAAGCCCATGCACTGTAACCACCAGCAATCTGTACTGCAAGCACTTTGAGCTGGAAGGAGGTCTTTGCTGTAAAGCTCCATGAACCTCCATGCTGTGAATTTGACCAATGTGTCTCTGATCAGCACTATACTTTTAGCATCCACCATGTCCTGTGCCAACAGTTTCCTAAAGACTGTTTGAAATACTACTGTTTGTCTTCATCAGTCTTTTCAAAGCTGTCTTCATTCAGTGCTGTCTGTCTTGGAAAAGGTACTGAATAAGTGATTCCTACCCACCCTCTCCCTCCTGTTCATAACCTTGTATTAATTATATCCTTCTTCTTATTTGTCTCTTTTCCAAGATTCAAGAATCCCATAATGCTGAATAATTTTTGGTGGAGTTATTAATAGAGAAGAGATGAGAAATCGAATAAATGATATTTGAATTCATGGAAGTAATTTTACCAGTGCTGAAAGTATTCTGTAAGGAAAACACAAGATCTCCAGCACTCTCAGCTGAAGCTGCAAAGTTTAATAATGATGGAATAAAGCAGCTTGTATTTTTATCATGTAACTTTAAAGTTGTATCAATAGTAATCTCCATCAGTATGTGCTATTTTTTCCATTTAATATTTGATAATGTTAGATGCCAAAAATCTTTGCAATCATCTTGCTCACAGACTGCATAAAAATATAAGATTGGTTTGTTTCTTTTAAATAGAGTAGGCAATGAAATTACTCTTACAATTTTATTATCGCTAAAAAGCCCTAAATGGCACTCTTTAGCAACGAAAACATTAAATGAAAAAAGCAATTAAAAAAAGCATATCTGAGTACTTAAAAATTAGATGATTCATTTCTCTAGAGACAATCTATGAGAAAGCATTAGCAGACATAGTGGGAAAACTAATAGCTCACAGAATTCCCTTTTCAAACAGGTTTTGTTGGTAACACATCCTCTCCATTCTCTTTTCCCTTCATTTTACATATGTCTGTCTTTGGGTGTGTTAGTTCAGCATCGCCACTTTCAGAGTAGGAAAACATAGAGGAAGAAATCAACAGTGAATTCCATAAAACCAAGCTGAAGTAATTTTGAAAGCCTATGTTAAACAGAGTCTGTTTCTTGGCAAGAGATTGTGTTTGGTTTCTTATTTGTTTATTTGTTTGACTCAGAAAACTAGCATAATTCAGTAGCAGAACCAGTCAGAGACTGTGTTCAACACAAGGCAAGGTATCTTTCAGCTAAAGCCTTCATGGATAATGCAAGGGTTGAAGAAAAGCCAGAGTTTCTGTTAATTCCCTCTTAAAAAAAAAAAAAAAAAAGTTTCTATCTTGTATGCATCTTCTCTGTCATTTTCTCACCTGTCTCAGAAATGTGACCTTAGGGCAGGAGATTGCAAGTTGTTTGGGGTTTGTTAAATAACATAAACAAACAAAAGAAAGTGAGAGACAAATAAAGAAACAAGATACTTAGTTACAAAGTTCTCATATTTATAAACTCAGAGCCATTCCTGAAAAATACTACGTTTATTTAGAGGCAGGGACTCTCCTGAATGATCCAACAGTAAAGTAACGAACAGGGAACAATTACTCTTTTCACTTCAAGAAACTCCAGTGAACTAGTATGTGTCTAATCAGGTTGATTAAAGGCATATAGCTATGTATCTAATTCTCTTTCCTTAGGCCCTTTCCAGTCCTGAAAAATTCTTTCTATAATGGTAACTTTTATTTTGCTTCTATTACGTTATTTTACAGAATTTAGTATCTTATGTATACTGTCTTTTTCACTGAAATCAACAGGAACTTTGCCTTTGTTTCCAGTCACCACAGGGGCAAATTCTGTGTTACAGCTAGAAAATCTTACCAAGAAATGCAGAAATGTATAAACCAGCATTTTCAATCCAGAATGTGAATAACTCATTTTCAAAAACTCCTTATAGTTTTCATGATCTTACTTTCCAAGAAACCATTTTTCTGCAGGAGATAAATATCAGCAGGGCTTGTTCAAGTGCCAATCTGGAAATATGTTAGGTTTTGAGTCAGAACTTGCAATATGAACTATGGAGAGATGACAGTAAGGGTAATGTCTCCTGTAATGGTCTCAATAGGAAGGAATTTACTCCCAGCATCAGCACCCCCGATGAGTCACTTGCTTTCCAATGTTATCAGAAGCTAGTAAATTAAATGTCAACACAGTAATTGAAGGTTACAGCAACACCAGGGCATGCAAGTTGCAGGTTAAGCCCTCTCTGTATGTTATGCCCTGCCACTCCATCTGTTCCAAAAGGGCATAACGAGTCACATCCCAGAGTCAAAACAAATTTTCATTTTGGAGATGAAAGTTATGATAACCAACCGCTAGCAAAATTGACACAGTATATTATCCTTTACCTACTAAATCGAGAGGCTAGAATAGGATTAAACACAGTGTCCCAGCCCTGTGTGCAGAACAGAAGACGCAAGAAGTAAGACTGGATGAGCTGAAACAATTCCTGCATAACATATACAGACCATGAAACTACCATACAATACATTGTGTTACTTCCAGGAACAGTGGCTGCCTGTCATTGACAGTTAAATGACAGCTGTTATCATAGTTCTCCATTGAGACAAGACAGTCTTTTGCCAGAATAACATCTCAACACTCAGCCCCAATATTCTCTTGAAGCAACTCTTAGGAATATCAGGAAAATTAGATCTTTCACCTCTTTGTCAGGATAGGAGACACACAGGACTGGAAGAAAATGCACCTGAACTCCATGCAAGAGAAATACTGGATAGTTAGGTGTGACTGTAGCAAGGATGGGTACAGAAGAAGTGGGAGTATACCACGTGACAGATGATGCTTACCTCTTTCCACAGCTGCAAAGCCTCATCTGACTCAAACGCTTGGGATGGCATCGGTGCACCTGGAAGCACAGACTGTGCTTAGCAATGCTGTACAGCAAAGGTGATTTCTATAAGTATCCCATGCCAGAAATTTAAATAAAAACTCAGAATACAACAGGATACCAAACACACTTACTAACTGCAATGTTTGAGAGCTGCATGATCCAAGGAAGTCTGCTGCCCGGGTGTTTTGGGGTTTCTCCAGTAGTTTCTGCCTGCTCTATGTTAGCAAGGCAGGAGGATGCTTCTTCACAAGTTCACAGCAGATACAGACATCTCTTAGCAATAAAGTTTGGAAGTTGCTCAGGTCTCACTGAGGGTCAGGCTAGCATTAGACCATTCTCAGTGATAAGCAGAAGGCAAGAAAATTTGCATAGCAGCTGCTCAGAAAAACACATTCCACTGCCTACAACCTTGAGCTTTCCAAGAACTCTGCTCACCTCCAGCACGTGCATTGCAGGTTGAGAATCTGGATTCTATCTCTTGTCTTCTTGTACGCTACAACTAAATAATTAAATATGTTCTATGCAACATACACTTCCATATGAACAGTGCCCATGACATGAACATGGTGTTTTTGAGAAGGTGATAAGACAGTACATGTGTAACTGGCTTTGTTTTCTCTATTTGATGCATGTGATGTGGAAAATCTCATTTCCTTAGAAGACTAAATGTGTTATTAATTGCATAATGCTGTAGTCATGTCGTGCTTGGCTTTAGGCAGCTTCTTTCTCCATCTGTGCCCACCAGGCTGCAGAACTGGAAGTCACTGTACCAGGGTTCCTTCCAACTCAGTGCCCTTACAACACCATTATTTTGTCTAGCAATGTATTTCTAATAGCAATGTATTGTTACAGTCTCTGGAAAAAATAGAAATGAGCATCACTGAGTTGTGAGTACACTAGACATCACCTTGGTGTATCGGTGAGGGGATGTGTTGCAACTCCCCTGGGTGGGAGTTATGCTTTATCTGTACATGCCTAGCACCACAAGAAACCCTACAAAACCATCTAATTTATCCCCCTGCCCAAAGCTGCTGCCCATGAGCCACATGTAACCGGTTTATATACTGTTCTTAAAGACCTTGGATTAATAGCGATTTTATAGCCTCTCAGGCAGTCTAAAATTATGTGTGGTCACATTTTTTTTCAAGGAATTGAACCAAATTAAACAAAAGAAAGAGGTAAAGGTAGATTTAGCTGGAATGGCCAGGTAAGGAGGGTGTGAATGCCCATCATCTTCATTTGTTTTATATGTACTCTTAATAACAATAATCACAATAGTACCTAATTCCAGGCATGGATGGATTTCAAAACCACAGGTTTCTACTGGCACAGACTTTAAGTGATTAATTATTCTGGATGTTTGCTTCCCCCCCTCACCCTTCCCCAAAAGAAAATAATTAGATGGGCTCTTGATTTCAGACTATACAGAAGTGGAATATTTTTTTTAATCTCCAAAATGTTCACATAACGAGAAAATTGCTTTCCAATTGTTTGTTTCATTTCATTGCAAAATGCCATGTAAAGGCACTACAGTTATCTGTCTTTGTTTTCTACTCTTAAATTAGTGTATTCAAATGGGAGTATTGCCTGGGACAGGTATCCTGGTTACAAAGAGTGGAATTGGGTAATACTTCAAATTATCACACCTTCCCCATCAAACCATTGCCTGCCTGTCTCTGAACACTACTTCTGCCATTGCCTGGTTCCCAAGGCTTATCAGGGAGAGCAGAAGAAATCCATTAGCCTGTAAATCTTGAATATTGCAGATTGCCTTTTTTTTTTAACAGTCCTGGAGCATAAACGTTCAGACAGAAAAGGTAAATTATTTCACCAGCTCCCAAGTTTCCTTAATCCTTCTCCACTCATTCAAAAACTCTTATTTCATGTGCAGTCCCATCTGTTTTGTGCTCACACCTAGGAATGTGTCCTCTAAGGGCCAAGCAGCATGACTCCACCACCCATCCAGAACAGTGCCACAGTGCCTACAGGACTTCATTCATTTACGCACATACACAACAACACACACAGTGAAACCATAGGGGGAAGGAAAAAAAAAAAAAACCAAAAAACAAAAAATCCAAAAAGGGCTCCCCAAACCCCAAACAAACAAAAACCAAGACAGAAGAGACTGCTACTGAGGAAAGCACCGCTATTCAAAAGGAACATGGAGGAGGAAATCCTCCTGGAAAATCGACATAGTCCACAATACATTTGCTCTCTCATCCTTCAATTCTGCCAACTTCTAAAAACTTTCTTTCAAGGCAGTAGAATGCCAGATACACAACTTGGTACTCTTCTTATCCCTTCACTGCTCTCCCTAAATAAACACCTGGCAATAATTTTTGTAAGAACAATGATGAAATACTGTGTGACATTGTGCTTCGTTGCCCTCCTTTTCCTTTCCTCCTCTTTTCCACATCTTCAGAATTTATTTTTAACATAATATTAAGTATGCTGTACTTAGATTTCTTTGATTGTTCATATTAAAACCCACAACAAATCAGAACAAAAGCTCACAATTAAAATATCTACACATAAAATACAAACAAAACAAGAAATAGTCCTTGGACAGCATTTTGTAACATTACTTCACAAGGTGCAAGTAGTTAATCTATCCGGGGGGGAAAAACAGAGTGGAAAAGAGAGTACGGTTTGTTAAACAGCCCATTAGATGCACTCTTTTCACAAGCACTCCCTGCTACAAAAATAGCACCTTCTAGGATTTCTCATGCAATAAATATTACTACAGGTTGGACTAAGTGACCACCAGAGGGTCCTAAACTTTCCTGCAATTCTGTGATACATCTTATTTCTTCTCTTTTCTCACCTTTGAATCAGAGCAAACGATAGTTAAAATTAAACCGTTTTCAGCAAAAGCCAATTCCTCAGGTAGCTGGAGCCAGGAAGCCCCCCACAAACTAAGCCCCGAAACCGCGCCCGGCAGCTGCGACTCTCCTGCGCATCCTTAGACAGACAGACAGACAGACACAGCAAGGCTGGCAGGCTGCGGGGGCTCCCCTCGCTCCCCAAACTATGTGCGGAGCTGGCAGCGCGGGAAGGGCTGGCGAACGGGATGCTCTCACCTCCGCAAGCAGGCATCGAGGAGGCGAGAAGGAGGAGGAGGAGGCAGAGGAGGAGGAGCGGGGATCCGGGCAGCGCCGCGCCGTCCCCTGCCTTCCCCGGGCTGCGCCGGGCGGTGGCCGCGGGCGGCTGATGGTGGCAGAGGTGTCCCATGCCCGCGGAGTGCCTGGCGCTCTTCTGGCCATGTCCCTGCTCCCTGCCCCAACTTTTTAAATCTCCCCGAGGCGTGGATCGGCCCGGGGAGGGCTGTCCCTCGCCCTCCGGGGCCGGCCCCGCTGCCGGGGCGTGACTCGCCCCGCTCCGCCCCGATCCGATCTGCTGCCACCCGGGATGGGCTGGTGGTGCCCCTGCTTGGCACGGAGAGAAGGGTCCCCCGACCAGCTGAATTTGGGAGTAAAAGCTCCCAGCCTGGAGTTTCTACCCGTGGGAGAAGGCTTTGGTGGCTGGGACGTGCGGCTCTGGGGATGCGCATCCCTCTGGCCTCGGGACCCGCAGACTGATCGCTGAGCTTTGTGAAGATTCGCCGGCTGCGGGTCTCTGACTCCTGATTTTCCCTGTGCCTTAAATACACACAGAGTGCCGCACCACCGAACAGAACTCAGTGATATATTAATATTCAGCACTTCAGATCCTAATACTGTGCTTAACAAGGTATTCTACTTTAAATACAGCTGCAGACCTCGCTCCCAGGTCTTATTTTATGCCCGTAGATAACAAAAACAACTACATTATAAGATATTCAAAAGTACACAGACCCCAAATCTGTGAAGAACTGGGGCAGCTTAGTCCAGACATCCCCGAAGCAGAGCAAGCCCTGGTTTACCAGAGCAGCTACCCGAGTCTGCCGGTGTTTCTTGCTACCAGAAGCAATAAATTATTGCCCACGCTGGGGCTAACGCTGACCTGCTCCTCACACCCAGCCCAGCAGCAGGGTCTGGCTCTGAGCAACCCTGCACGTCTCACTGTCTTTGCTTCCTCACAGTTTGCTTCAGGAAGATCGTGCCCAGCTGAGGTGCTGCTATGGAGAGTGTTTCAGGACAACAGCTTCCCATTTAGTAGTTGTTTGCCCCCTTTTTTTCCCATTCACTCCTATTTATATTTTTTTTTACTTTGTTGCTTTTTTCTGACTGCCAAAGGAAATACTACACCACAGTCCAGCAATGAGACAATGGTGCAATAGCAGAGATTGCTATTTTCCAAAACAAATTGCAGTTCTTTTTTACCATTTCAGTGGGTTTTGTCTGGAGACTGCATAGTGTGTGGTGGAGTAAATCTGCCTGACAAGAGCAGTGGCTGTTACTGTGAAACAGAAGAAATCTTTGATTTATAGGCACAGGGTTGGTGCTTGCTCTTTGGCTTTACCCTTTTCAGTTGTATGTGCTACAAATTGGCCTCTGTCACCCTGAATACTTTGACAGGCTATCAAAATTGTGGAAGCTTTGCCAAGCAGCATGCTGAGATGCTATAAAATTCTCTTAGTAATAGAAGCATCTTCGCTATCAGATGCAGTAGCAAAACTTTCCTTAATACGACTGGGATCAGAGCTGATCCTTGTGTCAATGCAAAGCCAGTTGTCAGAGCAGTACATAAATTAAAGAAGCTTGTAATTTGTATGTATGATTGTATTTATATCTACCTAATTAAAATAGTTGCTTTAAAACAATCTCAACTGAGGAATTGCATTTAGTTCTGTTTTTTGTTACTAAAAGCAGAACACATTTATTTAAAGAAATTATTACAAATGGGAAGTCATCAGTGCTGAAAGGTATCTCCCTAATCTGTTTTGGTTCAAATGAATGAATCAGTGTCCTGAGCTTTGGCCTAAGGAAGGATTTAATTTGTTATGCATTTTAATTATTACATCCTTGTTAAATATTTAATAGATTGCAAAATAAAATAAATCACAGTCTTTTATAATTTAAGAGCAGGATACATGTAAATACTCTGCACCTGTTGAATGGAAGAGTGTTTTAAGAATAGAGAAAAAAAGATACATTTTGAATTAAACTTTAGTTTAGGTCAAAGAGTTCTGATTAGCCCAGAAGTTGCATTTTTGCACAGTGTGTTTTAATACTACAAAATAAAAAATTTTGCTGAGCCTGCCTGCCAAAAACTTACTAGGAGATTTTGAAGATGCTGAGAAAAAATTTCCAGGTAGAAAAATTCTGGTGTTCCATTTACCCGAAAAAAAAAAAACCAACTTCTCTCTTGCTTGGATTTGTGTTGCTCAGTAATCTTTCATCTGATACATGAATTTTGTTTCCAGCAGATTCCTGCTAATGAGCAAAAGCAGTAGCTGTGAAACATGCAACCCTATTTGTGCCATAAGTTACGTTGTCTGAATCCTTGCAGGCTACAGTTCCGCTGTACTTCCAACCCAATAGGAACTTCATTTCATTTTTGACTGTGCCTTTTTTACTAAATGTAGTTTTGCGTTTCCTGATAGATGGGTAAGGTAAACTGATTTGGGCATAAGTGTAATCCTCTTTGTCATATACTAGAAAAAAACATATAACTTGTAACAAAAATGCACATTAGTACTAAGCCCAAACTCTATTTTATTTCAAGACAATATTTTTACTGAAGTTTGTGCTAATTTTGACAGAGCAAGTTCTCCAAGCTTGAATCTCACTTTATAGGAGGCTTCTATGCAAGGAACTCACTGAAATTCAAGTAAGCATTCTTGTAAACAGGAGAGAAAATACATCTTTCTCTATTGTATCTGGTTTTGTTTTGTTTAATTGCTTGATGAAATTAATGTTACACTATTGCAGGAACAAAACACATCCTCATTAAACGAACAGCTTAGAGGATGTTTTGGATGCTGTAATTAGTTTCTTTGAAATATTTATGTTCTTCCTAATGTTGCTTGAATAAATGTTAATTATGGTTAGTGGAAAGGAAATCAAAGAGCTGAGTATGTGAAAACATCATCATCTCTTTCTTTTGCGAAGGCAGGGTCAGGAGGTACGTCACTGAATCCACTCACTGCATACACGCACACACAGCCTGTGAAGAGGTCAATGCATGCTGATTTTTCTATTACTTTAATTTAATAAAAATTACGAGAAATCATTCCTCCTACATCTGAATGTAAGAATTAGGAGAACTTTTATCCATACTGCGCTTTCTTCACTGATCTATTCCAAACTTACTGGAGAGTACTTGAAATGGCTCACTGTGTGCAAGCACGCTGATGTTTCTCACAACTTCCTATGAGCCCTTAAATAACTGAGTAATCCTTTTGTGCAATAGAAAAGTTGTGTACATTGATTTTCTTCTTACCTGTTCGTGTTCTAGGGAATTAAACTTTGTGTGGGCAAGTCCCACTATTTAATTAATGCCTGCTCAGATATTGCATTTCTTCAAGGTATTCTGTCCACTTATTATAATAATACATAGAAAGTTTGTATCAGAACAGAAAAAGATCCACAAAGAAAGTCACTGAAGACTCAGTTCAAGAATCAGCATCTCTGAATGGGCTTTTATTACAGTGTTGACTTAACATAGAGAGATGTTTACTCAGTAGAAGTCTATAGGGATACCTCCCTAGAAACAGAAAACAAACAACAAAATCCAAGGTGTATAAGGCATGATAGGCCCTACATTTTCTCAAGATATTTCTTTTTTATTTTATCCAAGATAGTACCCCAGCTCTTCCTTTATGAACATAAATGAGCCTTTAATGAATTAAGGGACAGAAAGGCCAGCCCCTGTACTTAGAGAGACTCCATGAGGGAACAGTGATGGGACTGATTTCAGCAAGTGTTGAGGGCTCTGCAGGAGTTCCAGAGTGTTTTCCATAAAAAATTCCTTGTGTAAGAGAGAGATGGTTGAATGCTTTAATGACTAAAGAAAATTTGCTCAACAGATGACAGTGACTAAATTCAGAAAAAAAAAAAATTATATTTCAAAATGGTGAGTACCTGTGGGTACCCAGCAAAAATGTGTAATTTCTATGGACTTGCATTTGTTTTAGAAGTGGAACTGGTCACAGGTGATAAATCTTTTCCACCACATTCACACCATTTTTCAAATTTTCCAACAGCACCCATCATTAATTCTATACAAGACATGGGACTAGAAACAGAACAGTTTATTTGTTTTATGAAGTCTTGATGGTTGTAAAAAAAATATAAATTTCTGTTCAAAGGGCAGCAATAATTCTCTACTATCCCTACTATGTAAGAAGTATGGTTGCATACATTGTTTGAAAAAAGGCTAATCATCAAGATGTTTCCATCTGACTTTTCTCTAATATATACCAAAACAGATCAATAGCTGTGATGATTACATTTACCTGGAGAAAGAAAATTTTGAGTACCCTGTGAATTATTTACACATAATTAATAAAACAATAAAACCTTAATGTTGCTTTCACAATCTACAGGTTTTACAACTAAAAGGACTTTAAGCAAGAAAGGAAAGGAGTGAAGGTGGATGAGTATTGACATTTAGAAAGTCTCATTTTGTCTTCCACATGGGTATGAGATGAGTTGGTTTTACAACGGGATCATTTGTCTTTCAAAGAGAGACAAACTCATGTTGAGACCTCACAATAGTTTAATATAATGTTTTCCACAATATGCACATAAATCCAGCAGGAAGGAAGAATCACTAAAATTGTGTTTTTAAAGCTCATATTTTACCTGAAGTTTTAAACTCCCATTGGCTTCAGAAAAAGTTGTATAATCCAGAGCTGAATTGTCTAAACTTTGATATTTCATCGTAAGGTTCCAATATAAGTTTCATTGTAAGTTTCCATAACTGATGTCAACTACAGGAAATTTCTTTGCATACATGGACCACTTGCCTGAAAGTCTGAAAGAAAAGACCATAAGGAAATAATTTGGAAAAATGGACTAAAACCCCCTGTTTTCCAATCTGAGCAATTGTGAGATTCCCTGTTTAAAGTGTTAAGCAATGGTTAACCAGTGGTTTGCTGCTTGGCCTATTTATGTGTTCACTGTCTTCCTAAGACCAAGGCACTTGGTTCTTGTTAATTTTACTTAGAAATCGTATTTGTTAATAAAGCAGAAAATAGAAGAATAATTCCTAGATTATTTTTTTTTTTTAATGTCAAAATAATGGTAAACAAAATATAATTTTAGCAATCCCTTAATTTTTCTCCCAGCACCACAAAGCTGCTCTCACTGTGGGTTAAACAGTGAGGCAGCTTATCTGACAGGATATTATTTCTGGACAGAGCCTGCAACTGTTTTTTAATTCTACCGACCACTGAATGCAGGAAGATGCCAAAACACATCAGTAGAGTCTTTGCCCTCCAAACTTCAAAACTCAAGAAGTTTGTCTTTGCTTAGTTTTAGGATTTTTAGGATTTAGGATCTTGCTAGCTCTAACTCTGAAGTTTATTAACTAATACAGTTTTCTGTACAAAATTAGATTTTTGAAGGAAATTCTTCTATTCACTCCCCTTGAGATCAACTGCACTGCAGCCATAACTGACAAGGCAATTCCTTGAAAGTTAAGTATTGCAAGGAGTGTTTTGTAATGTGTCTTACCTGTCTGATCCCAGACAGCATCATCAGCCACATGAACTTTTCAGTGGTTTTAAAATAATAAACTCTAGCTTAGAAATTACTAAAGCCTTTTATATTATTTATTATCTTAAAAACTGAGTGGTTTTCTGTGCAGATTGATCAAATATATCACTGTTGATCAGCTCAGCATCGCTTCCCCACCTCTTCCAGATTTTGCTGAAAATCCTCTCATTATAAATCTCTCTGCTCACTGCACATGGTGGGCCACACAGGTTCCTTCTGGAAAAACAGAAGGTGACTTTCCTTATGAAAAATGCTACTTAGCAGGAAGAAACAGTTACAGATGCTGAATAATACAGGTTGTTACTACTACTACGAGTGGCAGCTCTTCCCACAACATCAAATAAAACCAAACCAACTACACTTCTCCTGCACTTTCCATCTCAAGTGACAGCCCTGGAGTGAGTAGGATCATTATTTGTTAAACTTACCATGGAAGTGAGCCTGTAAAGGCTATAAAAGGACAGTAACTTCATATTTTAGAAAATATTTTAATGGGTTAAAAATTGCAAAAAAGACAGGAGAAAGGTATGGTTTTATTTAATTTGTTTTGTTGGTGGTTTTGTTTTGCTAGATTAATTTGGTTTGTTGTTTTTTTTTAAATGTACTTAGAAATTGAGAACAAACTTGTTTTAATTGTCAGGAGGAGCATGACACTGTCATATCCTTCAGGGAAAAATCAATTCAATCTACACTAATGAGATTTTTCTTCCTAAATTCTTTTAATTCTGATTTCATATTGCTGTGTTTCCAGACAAAAGAACTCCTCAAATACACACATCAGCTATGCAAAAAACCCCAGTTTTACAGGCAACATGGGATTTTTAAAAAGTTATTTGTTTCTGTTGGTGAATACCAGCAATGACAACATCAGCAAGGATGACAGAACAATTCCAACCAAACCATGAAGCTGGGAGCTCTGAGAAGAAATACCAAATTAATTTAAGCAGTGCATGCTTAAAAATACATTTTTTTTTTCAAATGGGCTGCAAGCTGACAGCAATTTATCAAAAGAAAAATTATCACCCCAAAGCACAGCAGCTGAAAAGGAAGAAGGCTACAATACATAATACTATATAATAGGCTGTATAATAGGCGATAATATATACTAGATCAAATTGTGTTTCTTCTTGAAGAGACACAATTGAATTGTCAGCAAGGATTATTTAACAATTATTACTAGAAAGGAACCTCCTTTCTAGGGTATAGGGTTTAGAAGGACTAGAGCACACCTCTCTCCATAAAATAGTTTACAATTTCTGCATAAATTGGCACAAAGGGGAGACTTAAAGGTTATTTTCAGACTTGCCCTGGGCTGAGCATGGTTTTGCAGAATAATGTGATGCAGTCCTTCCCAGGTGAGAACTGAATGCAAGGCACTGCTGAATCAAAATGAAAACTGTATGCAACTCTCTAGCAATAAGCAAATTGGGACAAAAAGCAGCTAACTTTTTGAGCAATGCCCAAATCTGCTTTTGAATTACATTCTGAAGATGCCAGCATTGAAAGGGCCTTCCTTTGAGATGAAAGTTCTCAGCATTCTTCTCCTGAATAACAACCACCCATAAAAAGGCCTAAAAATTTCAATCAGGGTATTTCAGACTAACATATGCAGTCCAAAACCTATTTATACTTGTTAAGGAACCAAAACTGCTTTACAACATTTAAGGTTAACATTGTTTAAGGTTTAAACAAAGCAAAGTTTGTCTGAGCTCGAATCACTATGTAAATTAATGGGATGCTTGAAAACAGAGGTTCAAATAATAACTGCCCTCAGTGACACATAATCCTGTTTCTTTTGTCCTTTCTGGGCAATAACACGAAGAACACAGGCAGGCATCAGCCCCATCAGGGGTGACCACGCATTGATGCTTTCGAGCTTTGCTTGTGCTGGGTTTGTTTTCACTTGTGGCTGATTTTTACTGGCAGATCAGCTGAATTCTCATTATTTTGAGGAGTCATACTTCAGGAAGTGAACACCTTGAAATGTCATGACCTTTTGCTGACAAGAAAAAAATGTCACCAAAGAAAATGCAACAGGAGTGAAAGACAGAGACTGGGTATCACAATTAATGAAAGCAGTTATTGTACTATAAGTAATAGACTTTTAAAATACAATTTCCACTTGAATGGCAGGTATAGAATACATGCAGTGGTTTATCAGTTGGTCAGTCCTTTGTGGAAGAGCATGTACTGCTCTGTTACTCTGGTTTGACGCAGGTGAAGCAGTGAACTGACGAAGCTACACTCGTTTTAAAGTGAGACCAAATCAGTTGTTCGCATATTCTGCTCTGGAAATTTTTATTTTAAAGCAGCTGCTGCAGTGTATGTCAGGACGGGAGAGCTAACATTTCAGTAGATGTTTCACTAGACATGCATGACAGGACAGCTCCTGACTTCAGTACCTTGTGATGAACACTCTGAATCTAGAGACAACTTCTGATTTTCAAAAGTATTAAAATGAGAAAAAATTTTCAGTTGCTCTGTTGGCATGAATCACACAGTTATGCTAAGGAGAGGTATCAGTGGAGTTATCTGAATTTACACTAGCTGAAGTTTTACTCCAGACAATCTTACTGTCTGGTGGCTCAGGGCTGAGCTTTATATTTATATCCATGTAAAGTTTTTCTCTATATGCATATGCAAAATTTTATGCTGCATATAAGATCTTTTTACCTTTTTTTTTTTTTTTTTGTATATACAATAGATGTTATGTAGAATTTTTTTACCTAGAATATTGTTCTGTGCTGCATATGGAGTTTTTCCTCTATCTTCCTCCCAAACAGCAATAGAAATTTTGGAGTGGATGCAGAAAGGCAATGATGAACCAGCACTGACTTTCCTTAGTGGCCAGCACCATCTCTCATGTCTTAGGCTGAAACTTGCAGTGGGTGACTCAAAGCTGACCAAGGTGCTGGGTGGGCATGTGAGGGCAAGCATGTCTACAGGGTGAACTGCCCTGTTTTGTGAAACCAGCCTTTTATCATGCAGTTATCACCGTGTGTAAAATGACATAACCTGATAACAACACAAACTTGTGAAGCTGAAGTGAAAAGCATCATTTTTCACTGACAAAAATATCAGTTAAATTCCACAGAAGCTGCATGGAAGTATTCCCTAGTGTAATTGCCCAGACAGCTTCTGTTGTCATGAAATTTTTGTTCATTTGTAAATCTAATCTTCTAATGAAAAGATTACAAATACGGTTAAGACGCAAACAATACTAATGCACTGGCTGAAGAAGCTCAAGATGTATTTGCAGGGCTGCTACTCACAGGCTGGTGTTGAGGCCCCAAAGGAGGATGCACAGCAGGAAATCAGCCGGTCTCCCGTCTCCTGTGTGCTCATCCCATGCACTGCTGCAGTACAGACCATATGCCTCAAGCATTTGCAAACTTCTACCCACTCACCTGTGGCAAAGCGCTGCCTTTCCTCCACCCTACAAACTGGCAGTGGGCCCTTGTGGGAAGTTACAGGATAATTCCTTCTCTCTTTCTAATGGACATGTAATTAATTAAATTCCATCTGATGCAGAGGAAAGCTGAAATCAATCTACAAAGAGCAGTCAAGGATGGGGAACAGGCTTTGGGTATTGAGGATGGACTGCATTTGAGGCAAGACTAAGAGCAGTCCTTTATAAAGGAATCATGGTAACACATTTGGCAGTTTTATAAGGTTTATTAACAATGTTTTATTTAAGTAGTAGTGCTGTTTTAACCCAAACACACTCACAAAAAGAGTAAGAACACAATGCCATGCCCTGCTTCTTTTTTTGGACTATGTTTTTCTGAAACCTTGTGTGCATTTTCCGGTCCCATGGACAAAAATATTTGTACAGGATAGTACTTCTACAGCAACAGATACTAAAAAAGGTTAGCTACTCCTGGTGTCCCACAGAAAGGAAGGTAAACAGAGTCCTTTTCTCAATATTAGAGAAAATGAAGCTAGAAATTATTTGTCAAAGGCCAACAAGAACAGCCACGTCAGGGTTGAGTGCCCTGGCTCTTGTTTCACAGCACAGAAGGACATGCCTTTCCCCCAGTCAGCAAAAGAGAAGACCACAAACCATGGCAGGCACTCTACATTAGTTTGCTATAACTAACAGGCAGGCAAAAAGGAAACAAGAGATTAAAAACTCCTTCCTTCCACTGGGACAAGGCTCTGTACACATTCAGGAGGGTCCTACATGGGAAAGGGGAGCAGACCCTCTCTTTGCTATTTCCAAGATAATTTGAAGGGCAGGCAAATATGATGAGAAACTCCAGTAAGATCAAGTGATTATTATGTCCTGGTTGCCTCTGCAGAACAACTCATCACCATCATTTGCAATTTTCCCCTTTCTGAGGATGTGATTTCATGACTTTCCATCTTAACCTTCTTGTCTGTTTTGGGATTGAAGTGCTGAATTTTCTGTAATTTTAAAGTTTGATTCAGAAGTGGCAGTTGTGATATCATCTTCCACAAAAAATTGACACACTCCAGACATTTTGAATGGATTCAAATCACACTGCACATTTCCAGATTAAGGGTCTGAAAGACTGTAAATGCCTCTGTGTGTTAGACAGACTTACAGCCTTTTCTAGCCTAAGGACACTTAATGCTCATATAGGCTTAATTCCATATACTGTGGGTGACTCAAACCCTGATTCTTTTCTGCTTTTTTAAAATCTGTGTATTGACAACTGTCAGAAAGCAACTGCAATATGTATGTTATGCCTGTGCAATGGGTAGAGTACCTAAAACTAAGAATATGGTTTTCTGACACATTCATTGTTTGAAAATAAAGGTTCTTTGCTTAGATTTTTTTATTTGTTCACGCTTTTCCCCCTATTTTGGCAGTATCCCTTTCTGAAGACCTAAACATGTAAGTCTTCTCTTTGGGATTCCTTGGTATGTCCCCAGCTATGTATGATTCTTTGATAGGTACACAACTACAGTCTTCTGTATCTGCAAACCATTTCACATATATGGCAAGCAGGAGCATTAAGAGATTTCTGCAGCCTCTGTATCTGTTTCAGTTTACCAGTCCTAGTTCATCCCAAACTATAATAGCAGAATCATAGAATCATTTAGGGCAAGAGCTTTAAGATCATCGAAGCCAGCTGTTGGCCCAGCACTGCCAAATCCAGCACTAAGCCATGTCCCTAAATGCCACATCTACGCAACTTTTAAATACTTCCAGGGATGGTGACTCCTCCACTTCCCTCAGCAGCCTGTTCCACTGCTCAACAACTCTTCTGGTGAAGAAATTTCCCCTAATATCAGATCTAACCTGCCCTACGGGCATTACATAAAGATTCTTAGCATCTGAAGACAAACTCTGTTTTGAGAAAGAACAGTCCAAGTGTACTCAGGAAATATGAAAAATTATGTTACAGTTTCTAACAAATCCATTAGTTTCTCACCATCTCTGATTACTCAGAAGCATTTCTTGATCTTGCAGTAATAATGTAAAAGCACATCTTTCTTTTTTAGCTACTGCAGATGTATGGGGTGATCAGGTTACCTGCACATCATCTCCAACCCACAAAAACAAACAAAAAAAAAAACCCAAAACAAAACAAAGTTTAAAAACAGTGCCCCTGAAGTCAGCTGATTCTAAAAGTTGAGCATGACTTGACATCTGTTCTCTGGGCTGGTCTGTCTTTGAAATGTCTTTTATAAGGGCTGCAACCTTTGCCACTGTGGCTCTCCTTTTATGCATTGCTTAACATTCCTCATGTGGTCAAGGAGACAGTGTGATGTTTATAGTCAGACCCAAGGAAATCCAATATAATACTGTGTTCAAGTTATTTAGAAAGCAGTAGGCTTGTGATATAGAACTCTAAACTTCAGCTGTATTTTCACATATGTAATGCCTGTGGGGAATAATAGTTGGAAATTTATGACAATACGCACTGATATATTGTTAAAGAAGAGTGAGCTCTTTATTTCAGTCTAGAGAGTTACACACCTATTACAAAAGAGTTGTTTTCTTTTACATTCTCAAGGTACTCCTAAGGAAACAAGTCAGGGAGCTTTCAAAAATAACGTATCCAATGAGGTTTTTTTATTGCTAACACCTTAAAAAAAAAGATAGGTTTTAGGAAATGTGAATCGCTTTTGCCAAGGAGCAAAATGAGCAAAAACATTCTTGGGGTTTTTTTGCAAAATTTGTGACCTTGAATTTGACAGGTTTCTCTGCTGCTCCCTCCAATCAGGATGGGGGGGGTGTGGGGGGTGGTGTTTCTGACGTCCCCCAATCAGATGGGTATTGGAAAACAAGAAAGAAAGAAAGAAAGAAAAAGAAAGAAAGAAAGAAAGAAAGAAGGAAAGAAAGAAAGAAAGAAAGAAAGAAAGAAAGAAAGAAAGAAAGAAAGAAAGAAAGAACAGTTTTTAGGTAAGAATGTTTACAACAGAAGAGCATGAAAGTCTCTGACTTCAAGGAGGCTGCATTATTATTGAAAAGAAAAAGATTATAATAGGAAAGAACTTGAGCCATTGGTCTAAAAGAGTAAGTGTGGATACCCCATTATTTGTTTTTACATCTTTTTACCAGATACAAATGTAGTCCACTGTCAAAGAAAAAGCTTTCTTTTATTAATACTGCCATGTAATCTTCTACTTTCACACCAGATCATCTTGAAGGACACCAGCTAACATGATGCCAGCTATAGGAGCCAATGCTTTGGACTGCACAAAGTCAAATAAAAAAAATGGAACTGATTAGCATAGGTATGTGCAATCTGGTTTTCATGCTGGCTCTAGAAACTAGACATGCAGCATCTCTGCAATTAAAGGAGTAAATTTGTTGTTAAATAACCAGTGGAGTTCAAAATCATGCATCTAGCAACTGTCTGCATAAGAATAAAAGAGGCAGATGAAGTTGTAAAGCGAGCCCTTCTCCTTCTCACTGCTAAGAAATAAAATGCTTTTACTGGTCAGCTCCGACTGTGCAGCAGAGACTAGACCACTGCTTTCCTGGTACCACGGTACTGCAGTAGATACTTCATGTTAGTCAGCATGTAAATGGGTGACAGTGAAGGGCATCAACCTACACTGCCCGTGTTGTGTGAGAGAATATACTTTAAAGGTGAGTACCTCAGTGTTGCTCGGACAGCTTTTCGTGTTCTCTGGTAAACCTCACCTTTTCTCTGTTTTCTAACCAAATGTCAGGGAATGATATGCTGCAAGCAAGAATTATTCATTACAAGGCTTCATGCTGGCTTTCATTTAACTTTCAAGGAAAGGAAAGGTACATGTGCTTTATTTGGATTACTTAGGAGATTTATAAAGCAGGTATGGCAGCACAAGCACTTAAGTGACTGTCAACATGGCTGTTTGTAGGATTTAGTAGTACTAATAGTGCATCTAAATAGAAATAATAACAATTTTCAGCCTACTTTCAATTTGTTTATTTCATAATATCAACACATTTAAAATTTAACAATAACCCATTTACACTTTTAACGATTTAAGTTGTTGGAGCTGGAACTGCAGGACACTAAAGAACAGCTCAAAACTATAATTGTGATTCCCCAGACTAATGTTCTCCCCTTTTATGACACCCAGCCAAACTGCTAAATATTTAACAGTGTAATGACTAGGAGTGTAGAATGGGCCAATTTAATTTCTCTCTACTTGGCTAAGATGGGTCTTTTATTATCCTGTGTATATAGCAGTAGCAGTTCTGTATTGTTAACCAGAACAGCAGCTAACAAGTTCATCTGCACAGTACTCCAATAGCCAGTTTTCCTAGAGCTCTAAAGGCCGAGTTTCTTTCAGGTGGTTTTCCCAAAGGGAGGACAACAAATGTCAGGTTGCCTTAACTGTTATTTTCTTAATTTTCTTCGTGATTATTTTTTTCCTAGCGAGCTAAATACAATTTGTCTTTGGAGATAACTAAACTATTATAAACCACCTCTCTGCAACTTCTATGCAACAAATTTCTCACACCCAGGTTTTTAAAATTTGCCTCCTTTGCTGCTGCAAGCAGCCTAAATATGATACATATGAAGCAGTGACACTATAAGTGATGTCCAATACCTTAAGTATCCCAAGATACTTTTAAAAACAGTAGTCTTTTTGGACCAGCTGTGGTGTAGCTCATCATTTAGCATGTACATAGCATGGGATTTATGAGAGGAACATAAAGAATTTTCCATCCTACAAATATTATCCCACATTGAAAGTTGTAAATTAATTATGCCATATTCAGGCATGCCACTAATGATGGTAAGAATCTTCTAAATTATAAATTATGAAATAATTCCAGATTTACACAGAGAGAAAAGTGTAATAAAGTCTCATTAATTCCCCTAAAGGCCCAGGGAGAATTCCATATACTATGTGAGTGTTTCAGAGTAAAAGCGTCATTGAGCATCCTGAGATACTTTATAAGGCCTCATCAGTTCTATACTTAATCCTTCATCAGTGGAAGTCTGCAGCAGATATTAATTCCCACTAAAATTTCATGTTTTGGTATGAGGTCACTGTCAGATTGTAAAAGCAATCCTAAACCAGTAATGGGAAATCCCAAAACTGCCCCATACCTTACCAGACAGCCTGGAAAAAGTTCATAGGAGGGAGAGGAGCTGCTGAGAAGACCCTGGGGCCGAGCAGTTAGACTTGGGGTGCAGCTAATGTGCTGTTAGGAGCACAAGAGCCCTGTTAGCTGGGGAAAGAGTCCCTCATGGTGCACTGCTAAAGACATCTGCAGGGCTGGTGCCTCTTAAAGAGCTTTTGGCTCAGGGCCCAAAGACCCTGGGCCAGCTTCCCTGGGAAAGTGACTGGATTTGGAGAATTTAGCAGAGGCTGCAGAACAATTAGGATAGAAGTCAGTGATACAAGGCTGCAGCTTGGAGGATAATCCTGAAGTGTCCTAGGATCATCCTGCTGGGACTGTCCCCACACATGCACACCCATACAGTTAATGTGTGACAGTTCTTTCTGAAAGAGTGCCTTGCCTGTGATAAAAAGTGCCTTGGACAACAAAATACAAAGAGCCACTTTCTGTTTAATTATACCCAGACCTAAAGTCAAACCACAGCATGAAGAATACACAGCAAATCATCTGTCTTCAGTTTAGCCCACGCTTGGTTTGGTAATTTATTTTCTTTTCCAGCTACAGCTTAGAGCAGAACATGGCCCCCAGCCTGATGAATAATAAAATTCAGAAAGGTGACAAAGGCAAAAACAGTTTGGTCCATACCAGAGTAGGAAAGTTGTCATGAATTATTTGCCCTTGCAGCTTTTCCTTCTCTGTTTTTTTTGCAATCCCAAGTTCACACTGTGACACTTCTAATAAATTCACTTCCAGTAAACAAGTCAAATGTAAAAGACCTACACTCTGTGACACCAGCACAGTGTTTGAGTTCAAAAAACTTCCTCCCAAATTCTGTGTTTTTGCAGTACCCTGCCTGTTGTTCAGAGTTCTCAGAGGACCACTTTTGCTGCTGACTTTCCACTTGCCCAGCATGGGAGAGCTGCTTCTGTGCTTTTCCTTATGCCATGCCCACCCTAGGAGCGTCTCCCCAGGTGGGAGTACCACTACGGAATGCCAGAAGAGCAGCCCACGGAGCCCTTCATGGCAGGAGCCCAGAACCAGGTGCAACTACCCCAGCAGCACAAAGTCTTCACGTGGGAATCGCTGTCACTCCTGTCACTGCTCACCCCTCATCACACCCCATCCTTCAATAGCTCTGCTGGCACAAGCTTTTACTAATTACATGAATGTTGGGGCTTTGGCTGTTTTAGCAGATTATGAGCGACTGTGAAAATTCACATTATGTTGTGGGAGTTGTATCAAGAATATCTAGATCTTTAATAGGTCATGTTACAAATGAAACATTGAAAGGGTATTTTATTCAGCTATGGTCTTTGATTTCATATCGAACATTTCAGTGGTAGGTTACACACATTTGTAGTCACACAGGATTGCCAGGACCATTAAGTGAGGGTAACAGCTATATTGATCAGTTAGTAGCAAGCCCAGTTATAACCCAATCACCATTTTTACAAGCTAAAACATCTCATGAATTTTTTCATCCATCAGCCCGAGCACTGTGTAAAACATTTAACATTTCAAG
>VXBX01006110.1:280108-290498 GCA_013400415.1 Scytalopus superciliaris | reverse complement strand
GAATTTGCTGTAACTATAGCCAAATTTAGGAAATTGCACTTAGAAAATTTGTTAATTTCAAGTGGTTTTGCTCAGATTTATCTAAAACTGCTTCTAGACTTAGAAGTTAGTTGGGTGAATAATCTAAAGACTAAAAGCTGAAAGTGTCTATATTTCCCCGTTATGAATTCAGCGACATACGTAATATCATGTGTTACTGAAATGGGTGTATAGTGATGGACTCCTTAATAATGCTGACATTATCCCATTTTGCAACATGCATTTTTTTCCTACATTTGCGCTGTAATTCTCTGTAGTCAAGAACAATAAGTCAAACTATTTTTCCCAAGTTCACACTGTGATTTTTATAATCTACTCTCTCTTAGAGCCAAGAAATGCCTATGAGTAAGTGCTAAATGTTCAGCATTTCAGAAGGAAAATATTTTCATTGAAGCAGATGCTTCAGGAGCCTAAAACATTTCCTGAAAGTATTGCTACTCCCCACAGGATAAATAAAAGCTTTACAAACCAACTATTTCTTTGAAACAAATATGACTACCAGTATTATTTTCCGTGCAACACACAAAATAAAATTACCTTCTATATGGAATGAATAATCAGTTTACAGACGAGATTTATTCCTTCAAAGTAAGTGTACTGTTACAATCATAAAATGGCTCCAATAAGCCTGTTTATGTGAACATCTGATGAATTGTTTCCATCACAACAACCTTCCTGCAATGGGTTTGACACTTATTTAATATGCTGGGGTTCTTTGAGTTTCATAAGTGTCTGAGGAAGTAATAGAATGTGAGACCAATCAGCAACATTTAGAAACTTTCATTGAAATGGAACCTATGAACTAATCATTCACTGAAATGTCATTAATTATATGTCACATTCTTGTGACGTATTACTGTGATTAATTTCTGTTATGGGTGCTAGGTATTTATGAGTTGCAACCCATGAAAACAATGTGTCTTTACAGAAAGATATAATATTTCAATAACTGAAGAAATGCCTTTTTTTTTTTTTTTAACAGAAATAAGCGTAAGTGTTGCAAAACATTTAAAAAAAATTAAATGGAAGCTCAAATTATGAGGAAGTAGTATAATAAGTTTTGGCTCTGTTTACTTTGGTAGTTTTACTGAAACTTTTCCCTGCAATATTAGCTAGTGATCCTCTACCAGACACATTACATCAGTTACCTTTTTCAACCCCTCAAAAATATGTGTAGTAAACACATTAGAGCATAAGAAACCACTCTCTTATTTCACCATCATCACTGTAATTCAGTCACTAGATTCAGACTTCTCTTTTCTTTGTAGATGTCTTAGTTTAGATGAGAAAGACCCTTAAAGGCAACAGTCTTGAAACGTGAATAAAAATTTTTTAGCTACTGGAATCACATTGCTGAATGTTATGATTCTGTTATATTAGAGATCAACAAAAAACAGCTTATGCAGAGGTTTGAGCTTCTGGTTTACCCTGGAAAACCTGTAGATGTTCTTTTCCCTTTTTTCCTCCCCCTGCCACCCCTCTCCTTTTTTTCTCTTTTTGATTTGTATTTTCTCAAAGTTATTTGTAAAAGATGCTAAAGCCAATTGTAAGAGCAAAAGGGGAATTTTCTGCTTGGACTGTTCTAGGGTCAGTGTAGATGCACATTAATTGTAAGTTAAGAATCCTAGTCCTTAGCCGTCTGGGGCCTTATCCAAAGCTTACTGACGTCAATGGGAACCTTTCCACTGCCTCCATTTTGGCTCAGGTCCTAAATTTCTGTGGCAAAATATAATGCTGTGAACTAAGCTGTCACAAAAAAAAATAAAAAAAATTGTATTGCAACTCTTCAAATCTCAAAATAGCAGAGTGTGTATAGAATTCACAGTAAGAATTGTATTGCTATTCTGAGATGATCAGGCAGAAAGAATACTGCTGCTTTTACATCCAAATTACTGGTTTTCCTCTGTAGAATAAAATAACCTGTCTCAGTCACATATGTTTTGTATAGGGGGAACAAATTGACTTTAACACTATTCCATGATGCTGCTTCTTAAGCAATTCTAATGAGATTAGGAATGTTGAAAGGGTGATGAAATAACCTTTGTGCTACTCAGTAGTAAATTCAGTAGAAGAATTAAGCCAAATACTTCTCTGCTCAGTTGCCATAGAGTCATTTCACAAAAGTAAAATGAAATTTTTCCCTCACTGTTTCTGAGTAAAATGATTCATGCAGTCAGAGAATTTAAGGATAGCATGGATTATTAGGAGTTTAGCTGTCTGAATTTACCGTTTTGTATAGAAATTTCTGCTTATAGCCTTTTTGTTCATAGGAAATTTTTAATGACTCATCTGGATCTCTGTTCAAAGTAACAAGGATCATTACATTAGCTTGATACTTGCAGTCTAACATGGCTTTGCTGTTGCATCAGCAACTATTAGTAATTGTTCTGTATTACAAGATAAAACAGAGATACACCGAAAAGGTCATAAAAGATAATTACACCTCAGACAATACATATAATGATAGCTTGTTAATGTTTTAACATGAAGCTTACAAAAATGTAACCTGTTCAGCTGATTCTAGGACTACACAACATAGCTGGTTTTTGGGAAAGACAGAACAGATATTCATTGGGAAATGAAGCACTGTAGGATGAAAAGATTTTAGGGGAGACATTCTTGTCTGACATTATGGTAGTTTTGAAAGATCTGTACTAAAATTGAGTTTGCCAATGACTATGGCATTTGTCACATTTCTTTCCACATTGGAATTGTTGCCTTTTAGAGTCAATGAGTAACTAAAACATGATACCATAATTAAGAAACTTGCAATTCTCTGGGCTCATAAAGAATGATTTCAAGAACTTCAAGCATTGTTTTATCCACAGGACTGTTATTTAATGTAATTTAGCAAATTGGAGAGAATATCACCAAAAATGGGCAATGTTACACAATAGATTTTTTTTTTGGGGGGGGTGCTGGCGGGGAACAAGGATGGGCTCTCAGATCTCTGCATGATTTGGGAATCTGACATAAAGCTCACTTTTTTTATCAATAGAGACAAGTGGAGTGAAAAAATTAAATACTGCACACTATAACCTGGCATCATTCCGCACACAAGCTGTGAATCATAAGGCACTATATAAATCATTCTTAATTCATGTTCATTATTCTCCAGTCATTCTACAGTGCAAGAAACTATTGTTTCAGAGCATGATTCACTCACTTTCTACGTGAAGGTAAACCAAAAAATGCAAGGTTTGGTAAAAAAATCAATAATAGTAAATAAGGAGGCACATTCCCCTGAGAAAAGGTATTTCCTGTGAATATTCTCCCCCTTCCCCCTCCCTGTTTTCGAAAGAAGGGTGTTTTGCAAGACTGTTCATTCACAAGCTCTGTGAGCTATATATACCAGTATTTACTGCTACTATAACACCTCAGCAAGCACTTTTTTCTTTGTACATCCAAGCCTGTCTGGCCCGTTTTAGACTACAAATAGCTCTGCTGCAGCTGTTAAACGTGACTAGTTTGTCTCTCACACATTCTCTGCTCAGAAGTGCAAACTCTTCTTTTTCTGCAGAATTCCCCTGAGATAGCAGGCATCAGTACATTTGAAATAGGGACACCATGTTTCAGAGAAGGATGCCACAAATAAAGTAGAAAAGGGATTATGGATATTGAACTTTGCTTCCATAAAATACTGCAAAATAATAACTCATAATAATGACTCATATATCTAATGGGAACAATGTAAATACAGGTTTATGGCTTTCAGACAAGGTCCAGAACTTCTTCAACACCTGTGGTTTTAGAGTAGATCCACAGAAGTCTGTTTGCAGAAATAGTGTCTTTTAGTGTATTTTCATTCTGTCAGTAAGAACTTTTGATGGTCCAGTCTGCTGCAGTAAAAAAGTAAGAAACCAAATCTGATACAGAAGTACTTCTTTACATAAGAATGTTGATCCTTTTATAAAACAAACAAACAAAAGCCCTTCAAAAAGAAAAAAAAAAAAACAAANNNNAAAAAAAAACCCCTAAAAAAAAAAAAAAAAAAAACAAACAAAACCAAAGCAAAAAACAAAACAAAACAAACAAACAAACAAAAAGCAAAAAAACCCCAAACAAAAACACCCCCACAATTCACAGGACAGGCATTTGGTTGGGTCAATAAACTAGAAGACTATATGACTAACTGTTTTGTTTGGGGTTTTTTTTTCCACCTATTCTCAGTTTGTGTGAGAAAACTAAGATTTAAAGTTAAGTCTTTTCAAATTGAAATGGAAAAGTGATTTTTAAATGATGGCTTAATATTACGGAAAACTCATAGGCATTAAGGATGCCCTTTTCCCCTGGGAGAAGATAAACTCATGCTGAATTCACTCTGTTTCTAACCAGCACAAGTGCATTGGCTTTTGTTTGTTTAATCCTGATTTAGGTGGTTTATATCCAAGATTATGGCCATGTCTTTAACAAATAGAACTGCAGGTAAATCTAAATCTTTAATTTGAAAAGTAAACACTAACAATTCAAAGCACAGATATAACAGTTATAGATTTTACAGATGTGGAGTATGTCTATGAACCTCTAGATAATCAAATATGATAAGCCTCAACTTTTAAAGTAGAATATGCAGCATTGAAGATACAGTATATTTATTTGCATCCCTAGGCTGTGTAAGTCAAGCTACAGGAAAATCACTGCTGATTTTTTGAGGGCTTTTTGTTTTCAAGCGAGCTGCTAGCATACAAAATCAACTCTTGATTGCTTGGCTTGATGCTCCATTTGTGTTTAATCTTTCAATGAACAGCATTATACATGCGAGGTAATGTCAGGAAAACACTTCAGTGATTTATTCTGTGTTCTGAAATGTGAGATTAAAAAAGCATTACAGAAAACATTTGGTTATTTTGTAGAATGATAGAGTGATTTTAAAATCACAAGTCTTTTGGAGAAAATAGCACCATTGTATAGTCAGTGTTGCTTTTATTCCCAAGGCTAAATATAAGAACATTATTTTCACTGTAATGAATTTTAGTCTTAATATGAACTCAACTTTATAAACAGTAATATAAATCTTTGATGAACATTCTTTATGGTGATGGGAAAGATTAGCATCACCCTGAATACTTTTTTTTGTATGATGTGGGATGAACTGATGGAATAAAACTCAGGTAGTTTTATTTTATAATCAGAGATTCTAAATTGGAAGCTTTGTAATTTGTAGTTGCAGATTGTCTAATGGTCTGACTGAATATCAGTTATAGAATCACAGAATAGTCTGAGCTAGAAGGGACCCACAGGGATCCAACTCTCAATGCATCGGTGAGCATCTTTTGCATTTGCATCCAAAACCAATAGCCCAGTTAGGATGGTAGTTTGGATGTGAGACTAGAGTGTTATTTTGATGGTATTTTGAGCATTACACACAAAATCCCTCCGTGGATTTTAAACAAATTTAGTTTTAAATAAATTTCTTCCATTTCCTGAGATTTTTTTTTTAAATACATTCTGAAGTCTCGTTTCAGAATTTAATTACTGGTCGAGGTCTGAAAAGATGGTGTTCAAAGAAACCTTTTTTGGTCTAATTGAAAACTGTTAGGAAATATCAGGTTTCTGTAAAACAAAATATTTCTCATATAGGAACATTTTATTTTTTATTAATGAAATATGACATTCACTAGGGGATAGAAAATTAATATGAGCTGAAGATAACTAGATAGATTTTAGAAAGAACTTCAAGAGCTAGTGTGAGAAGGAAGAAAAATAATAAAATACTGTATCTTTGCAAGCAGAAATTAAACCTCAACCAAGAATAAATTTAAAATACTCTTATAATACAAATCAAATGTTTCACACATGTTAAACACTAGAAGATAGATCATGATGGAAGTGAAAGGCTCAGTATGTTCTGAGTCATCCAGGCTCTTGTCAAGAGCCTGAAGTGGTGAAACACGGCAATAGCTGAACTTTGGTGTGCGGCTTGTTTGTCGCTGTCCGTGGTGCTGTTGGACAGCGGCTGAACACGTGAACTGGGAGGGCGGTAATTGTCACTGTTAAGAACAGTCGTTCTCATTTTCATTAATATATTATGAGACTATGATCTTCAAATACATAATATATTCCCATCACAATATGTCATTCCCTTCCTTTTAATTCTTTTTGTCTCAAGCATAATGTCAGACACAGCATTAATTTCTGTATATTCAAAACACTTGGGGTTTTTTTTATGAAAATGTCTAAGTTTTCAACAGGAATGCTTTTAAGGGTAAGTATTAAAACCAAATTTATGACTTAGTAAATGTTATGGTCTTTAGAAAACATAGGATATTTCTTCTGAACAGGAATCAAATGCCTTTGAAGGAGAAGGCAAGAAGAGGCAAAAGAAGGGTGGTTGGAAGGGAGTTAAGTAAATGGAGACCAAAAACAGGGACATAAGCACAGAAGAAAGCATAAGGAAGAGGGGGAAAGAAAATAGAAAATAAAATAGAATTACAACAGAATAATGAAATTCTAGTATAATAAAACAAATAAAACAAGAGAGTGCACTCCTTTGCACCATCAGATTCTGCTAGTTCTTTTTTTCAGTAGCATCAATCTCAGTCTCTCTTCACCCATATCACCTATCAATGCTACCATGTTTTACTTGATACTTCTATCCCTTTGAATTTTATTCCTAGTCCTTTCTACCAGCTATTGCCCTAAGACAAGTTGGTGCTTCATCAGAACTTCTTGCCATGTGGCAAATGTGGAGAAAAATACGCTTATGTAAACACTAGACTTTCACTGAGTTTGGGCATGTTGATTATATACACCAGTCACCATTCTCACAGTAATGAAATAGATGAGGGCTCATGTTCAGAGTGAAACAGCCCAAAGTGAAATGGGTATGTTGTCCAGAGAGCCTGGTATTTAGTGCTCTTGGGAATTCTTTCTTGCCACCGATCTGTCTTGTTTTGCCAAGATGATGGTTGCAGTAAATTTCTTCTGAGTGTCTGAATTCCTTCTAACAGTGTGAGAAAGAGGCCAAACCTTTCAGCTGAGCAACTTTCCCAAACCCAGTCAGATAATGAGACTTCAGTACAAGCTTGTGCTGATTTGTCCAGCCTACAGACAAGTTCATGGCTGTTGGTGATTACTCATGTATACATTTTTCTTTCTAAAATCTGTCATTGTTTCACTTTGAATTCTGAAAATATGTCTTACTGATTTGATTGCTGAAACCCAGTTGTATACCTTTTGTGATCCTTACTGTCTTATATCAATGAGTACTGTCAGTAACAGCTTATTTCTTTTTCCCACTAGCCTCATTTTATGGTTTATGTCTTTTGAATGCAGATCTTGCTGGCATTATGTTCTCCTTTAGTTTTTTAGAAGGAAGCAATTCAGAATATGAAACATTAGGTAGGTTAAGGTTAGGTACATGACACATTTATAAGATCTACTTTTCCTTTGGAACAGCTCAATTTTTATTAGATTTCATGAAGCACTTGAAGCCATTTGAGCCCTACATAACACAGCTGCACAGTACCTATAAAATCAGAAGATAAATGGAACTGGTTGCAAATACTGCAAATTACATTAGGATATAAAATTGATCTCTCTAAAATTAAATTATTAAAATCTTGTAACCTTTCAAATGTTTACAAGGACATGTAGAACAATAGGCTGTTTGAAAATAATGCATTATTGAAAAACATATTTCTACCATTCCTTACTTGAAACTAGAGCTAAAGACTTCCCTCAACATCACACTAGTAATAAATTTAGACTTCTTTTTAAATGTTTCTATATATTACTGAGTTTAATATTTGTAAAATGCAAGGAAATTTATATTTTGTATACTGTGAGAGCAGAATATCTCAGAATTTGTGGATGTTTTATGTTCCATTGAACTGTATTGCATTGTATACAATGTAATTGTGACATGAATCAAGAAGTGAAGTCTGACATTAGTAGAAATTTGTTACTGTGTTGTCCATTTTGTATTGCAGTGTTTGGTCTCAGAGTTTTCAGAGTTTCTCATTACAGAAAGTGTAGAAAGGCACTGTTTTCCCTGCCATTTAATCTTCTAAGGCTCTTAATTTTGAAGAAAAGCTGCTGAACAAAAGTGAGAGTGCTTAAATTTTTTTTTGAGGTTAGGTAGCCCAGATGGTAGCCAGTTCTGAGTTACAGCAGTTTTCTAGTTATCAAGGTCAATGCTTGCACAAAAAGAAAGCTGTTAAACATTTTACATTCAGAAGTCAGACACACCTGACACATTTGACAGTATCAGGAAAAGTAGCAAATGTGATGAAAAACTGTGTCTGAGACAGCAAGTGATACCATGGATCTTACCTCCATCTCTTCACAAGGAAACATAATTTTGGAGCATTTCTTATATTAAAAATGTTAAGGAAATGCTGAATTTTCCATTACCACTTTCTTCTCAGAACAGTTACTTACCTACAAGAACACAAAGTTTGCTGAAACTCAGTGAAATGACAATATTAATAAGGACCAAATTCTTCCACCATTTTCCTTCCTGAGGTTGTTTGTTGATTTACTGAAAATACTATTTTTTTTTCAGTATCCAGAAGACAACCCACACAGAGGTTATCTGTCATTCATTTACCAAATGTTTCCAGAGGGCATAAATGCAGTACTAGTTGTCAATTCACTCGCTGACAGTGAGAAGGATGGGTTAAGAGGTGATAAACAGTGTGGAACATCAGAAATGGTAAAAGAATAAATATAAATGATATTTGAATCTGGACAAAGTAGCCTGCAATAAGGTTGAAATCATCAGACAAGTTGTCTTGCCTGATGAAGCTGTCCTTGCCAACACGTATAAAATAGCTTGCAGACTAGCCTGGCATTTCAGTGTAGAGAGGAATATCACAGGAAGTGAATTTGTCCAGTCCAGATAAGGCTGATATGATCAGGTAAGATAAGAAGGAAAAATATGGGAAGAAAAGGGAGAGGGGAAATTTTGAAACAAACAAAACAAAACAAAACAACAACAAAAAAATTGAAATTTGACTGGGCTATAATTGATGGCTATTCTAAGGGAACATTAGTTTTAATAATAACTGTCAGAAACCTTTAGTGTACCTATGTAGCTCAAATCTGAAATTACAACTGAAGCTGAAAAAAAACTGAATGTGGCTTGAGTACATATTTCAAGATGAATGTTTCCTCCTCTTAAGATGCTAACTGATCTGCCCCCCATAAGCTCTAACTCCTTCATATGAAATACCTGAATTATTTTTATTCTCAGCAATTTGACAGCACTTCTGTGAGGCAGGAAAAAAGAAGAAAGTACATTTTCAAGTGAAAGCTCTTCTCACTGAAGACAGCAGTTGTTTTTTATTCAACTCAGTAGAGCCAGCTGTGAATTGATACTTTTTCTTAGTTTGTGCAGAGAAGAAAAACTACATTTTTGAACATTAAAGGAAAAAATCACTGGCACATGTAACTAACATGAAGAATTCCAGCTGCTTTTGTGGTGACTTGGGGATTGAACATTGCAGGTCTTTAATGTAAAGATAGACAGGATCATTATCCCGTTCCCATATTCCCTTGCATGGGAAATGGTAGTTGCTAGCCATCAAAAACTGTTATGACTTTATACGAGCCAGTCTTCTAACTGAAGTTTTTTTTTCTTTCCAGTGTATTATCCTGTTTTATCCAGAGTGAAGTTGTGCTCTGCAGTGATTTAATGTTGCCTTCCATAACAGCATACGGACAGATACATAATTTTCATCAGTCCTACACTGCTTTTCAATCATAATTTAACATAATTAAGAAAGTTCTGCCTTTAATGTGCATTGCTCCATGTTCAAAATTGAAGAATCAGTAAATTTTATCATTCTTCAAATATCAGGTCTTAGAAAAGGGTTACAAAGATGCTTAATGCAGAATGACTCCGTAATTGAATGATCAATGTCCTTTATGATTTATTGATTTTTTTTTTGAGTGTGTTTGTGTTGGTTTGAGCATTTGAGCAAGGAGAGTTTTACATGAATTTTAAGGTAAAGGAGACATTGTAATATCTCATCTGAATTCTAGAGAGAATGTACACTTAACCACTTATTTTATTCACCATATTCATACTACAGGTCCATATATCTGTGACAACAAAAATATATTCCTGCTTGACAGTAAAACAGAATATAATAATTTGAATACTTCATGGCATTTTTTTAAACTTAAAAAAAATATGCAGTCTGTTTTCTAGCTCAGCAGATGTCCTGTGCATGTAGTATAAACAAAGAAAACAAATATATTTTGTTTAGTTTAATTTAATCATTGTTTCTTCTGTGGAGATTAACTTTGGCTCATGCTCAAAAACAAAGGTGGCATAACCATCCTTCATGTATTTTCTTCAATACACAACAAAATTGTTAAATCCTCAGTTTCTAGTAAAGAAAAT
>VXBX01006110.1:218348-278404 GCA_013400415.1 Scytalopus superciliaris | reverse complement strand
AGTTTCTAGTAAAGAAAATTATTGCAAATATAACCAGATATAAGTGAACATCTAACGACCTGTACAAGTATTTCAGTCAGGAGCTAATTTCAGCCTTCTTCTAAAACTGTAATATTGTGGGGAGGAGAAAATTACTTATGAAATCATAATAATAATAATAATAATGATAATAATATATTTATATGTAAATAATATGATTTTATTATCTCTTGTTCTTCCTTGTGAGGAAGCAAGGTCCTCAGAATGTTATCAAACTGATGATGCCTCATTAGCAAAACAGGATTGTAGGAAAAGCTTTAAACACTATCTCTACCTTATCTTCCCACTGTGAAAGGGCTCAGAAACTGGCTGATTTTCAAGAGACACTTAAGCAAAATATAGATGAATAAGCAATTACTGAACAAGTAACTTCTCCTGAACTGTGCTACTTTGAGTGACAGAAGTGCCCTTGTTACAACAGGTGAGAGAAAAGGTCTGTAATGCAGAAGGTCTCTAAAATCTGTCTAGAGCACAATATTCATAGCAAACTTTACAGTGCATGGGTAAATGATCAACCTAATTACATTTCTTATATCCATCCTAGAAGCCTCATTATTTCCTCTCATTATTTCCTTCTGTTCCCCCATCTGTCTCTGCCCATCTGTTTTGTCTTATGATTGGCCTGTGAGGTCTTTGGGGCAGGGGTTGTTTTTTATGTACAATATCTAAGGGGATCCTGCTTTACAACTAGGCAAAACAATAAAATAAATATTTCAGAACTGAACTTGCATATGTGAGAAATGGACCAATCTGTAAGTTAGAAACACTTGGAAACCTGAAAACTTCAGATTTCAAGCTAATTAAGGGATTCTCTTTAGCATACAGATAAAATCTGATACTTGTTTAACCTGTATGTTAATAACCCATGTATTTTTTTCTTATGTGAGAAGTGCACAATTCATAATTTCAGGACTTGCATCATCTGTGCCACCTGCCTCTTTGTATGTATGATAATTTGTAGGTCCTATAACAGTACTCCTAAATTGTCTGGTTAGAAACTCACATTTCCCCATGCATGAGTGTCACACATAATTTCTTTAAAATTTCAGTAATACAAAAGATGCCAGAGGAAAGTTTAAGGGTTCATAATGGAAGCAAGAATAGCTGGAGTTTTGAGTTTATGACAGAGGCCAACTAGATATCTTCAAAGCCTGACTAATAGAAAACCAGATTGCGGGGCAGTAATCAAGAAAGTTTAGTCCACAGCAAAGTAATTTTCCTTAGTTTATCCTTTAGTGCAATGTGTTTATAATGAGCTAGATTAGCTCACTTTTGGTTTAGGCTGGGCATGTTTATAGAAACAGTTTTCATGTCGGCTTCAATAATCAAAACATATTGCATGCCCAAGCCCCTGTTGTGTATTGCTGTTGACATTTAGTGACTACTAGTGGTAATCTTCTAGTTGTAGCAACTGCATGTATTTAACTTTGTCTCTTAGATAAGAAAAATGATACCTATAATTTCTTTATTACATAGCAGTTTTTACATACATTCTTTCAATTTCATGAAGCTCCATGTCAAAATGCGCTTTGTCAAATCTCTGGAAGGATCTAATATATATTTCTAATCCTAAATATTTGAGTTGTTTCTATAAGAAGCACAGGAGAAGCTTGTCTCAGCAGAGAACTGATGCTTTCCATCATGCACATGGGAGTCCTGATCCCCTGGTATGGCAATTTATAGGACATGCCCTCTTGTATTTTCCTGTGCATTCTGGCTTTCCTTCTGATCGAAAGCAGCATGCACCCAGCAGTAGTTCACACGCAGCTTGGCTTTAACAACCAGTCAAGGTAAGACAACAATTCAGACAGCAGGGTTTCAATTCACATGGATTCCTTGACACTTGCTACACAGGGAGATGGTCTGCCTTGGAAGCAAAGTTTTGAGTGCTTTAAGTTATACAACACTAAATAACTTTTGTAATCAAGAAAGGATCCTAGACAGACATTGCTTTAAGCATGGAACATCAAATATTTCCAAGCAGTGGCCAGAAAAGTGGTAGACCCTGAAGAAGACAAGAAAATATTTTGTTATTGTCCTGTAAGTTTACAAGGAGAAATCACGTAGTATAGTCGGGGGCGGGGGGGGGGGGAAGGAAATTATACTTCGTCCAGTAAATAAGAATAACTTCTAGAAAGTTTTAATCCAAAGATATTTAGGGTCATAGAAGAGGATTTTAGTCATTCCCAGTTCAGTATTCATGAATAAGATAAATAAATGAAAATAAGGTTACAACAAAAGGCCACTTTTGCTCTATACGTGGAAGTGACAGATCATTGTATTGAAAAGAACATAGTTAGTAATAGAGGAAATAGATTCACAATTTATTATATATCTATAATAGAGGAAATAGATTCACAATTTATTATATATCTATACTTCACCACTATCCTCATAGTTTTATCAGAAAATATATTTATTTTATATTTAAAACAAAAGAAAGCGACCTAATAACCTGAGGTTTTTGGGTTTTGTTTTGTTTTTTTTTTACTCTGGTCACATTGTTTCAGGTGTGTCTTTATAGTTCGTATGGGATTCTACTTTCTTTTTTAATCCACCTGTTCTTTTCCATGAGCATGTAGGAAGTAAATTATAACTGACAGATTTTATGGGGGGAAAAAAAGAACAAAAAAAAAAAACCCAAAGCATCCCACCCCCAAAAAAAAAAAAACCAAAGCCAAAAACCAACAAAACCCCAAACAGCAACCCCCCCCCCAAACCATAAAAACACAAACCAAACAGTAGAATAGCTAAGTTTTAATGTAATTAGAAAAAAACCAAACCTTTATATTCCATATAAACAGAAGACACTCACTGATGAGCTATGCTTTCCAGAAAGAAATAAACCACTATATTTAGGTATCTGTATTTTTTTGCTTAGAAGCTTGTAAGGAAAAGCCCCAAACATAATTTTAATCTTGCTTTAAGAAAGAGAGGTAGAAATAACCACTAGCTTTTAATGAATTATATGTAAGTGATTAGAGAAAAAATAAACAACTGAAAATTATTCTTCCACTTCTCACTCTCTGGAACCCTGTGATTTGTGTAGCAGTGCATTCTAGCCGTGTTAGTCATGACGGATGCTATCCACAGCAACTGAAAAAGAATCAAACCTGTAATAATTAATTCAAGATGCTGAAGACATAAACTAATTGTGAATAATTCATTTCACTTTATGATTTGTTGATGAATAATCATGAACTACATGGAATTAATTAACTTATAAATGTTTATGAACAACTATTGTCACAACTATTGTCTTTGTATGTTTCATGATTTCATGTCTGTTTAGATTCCTTCAGAGGAAGAAAAAAGAGACATGAACATGTAAAGAGCAAAGCTGAAGAAAGGTGGGTCACAAAGATTTCTGATTACTTCCAGAATGTTATTTTGGAATTGACAAGAGGTTAGCAGTGTATCAATTCATTTCTCTGAGGTGATTATGTGAAAAGAAATATAAATAATAGGCCATAGTAAAGCAACATACAACTACAAAAGAATGTATCTTAGTGATCTGATTGTTAATGTATTGGTACCCTACAAATTTTAATGGAATATTCTGTCATCAAAACTTTATTGTATGTATGGCAACAACCTGCATATTAAGAGTGAATGTTACAAGGATGTGAAACTGAATTTCTAGAAGCCAAATTGCTTTCGATGTAAGGTATGTCTACATGTCATTTCATTGCTTTGTGTGTTGTCATTCACAACCAGAGCTATACTGCTGTCTGTTTGAAGTTGTACTACACAACTCACATTTTTTCATGTATTTCATAGATTGCAAATAATTTTAAATGTGTCTTTTAAAAAATATGCCATTTTTTCCATCAGATAAATATTTTCTTTAACTACATAGAAGTATGTAAATCCCTTTAGCATAAAGGTTAAGGGCATAACGTCTGTTTACATTTCATAGGTTATCTGGCTACACCTCCTCTAACAAAATGGAAACAAGGTTTAATCATCCAAGAACTGCAAGAATGATTTTGATGTCTCACAGTGTTTATCCGGGAGGTGAAACATTAAATCACTCTGATTAAATCTTAAGTGAACTTTAAAATGTTTCTTGATAGCTCACATGAACACATGACAAATTTGATACCTCAAGATTTGCAAAAATTTCTATATTGTATTCCTAAGCCGTTGGACTGTTTCTTTAAGGAGGATGGGCTAGCATGAGCCTGGCTGGGGGTTAATGAAGAGCTTAATGGTCTCCTGCTCTGATGAAGAGTCCAGGAAGCAGCTGCTGTAAAACGAGATGTTCTGGTATGACGTGAGGAGCAGTCATGAAAAAGGGGATTTTTGTGGGAAGGGTAGTTGACTTAGGAAGGTCATAGGGAAGAGAGAAGAAAGGTTGCCAGATGTCTAATTCAGCTTTTGGTCAGAGAGGAGGTGTCTGGACTGATTCTGTGTACTGCTGAAGGGGGAGCAGCGGCAAAGGTGCTGGGAGTTAAGGCATCACAGAGTACTGCCTGACCTAAAGTGGATGTTATTTGCAATTTCCTGCCTCTCCAGGAGAGAAGAGCTATTAAAAGCAGTATGCCAGCTGTGGCCTAGGGCTCTCTGTGGTTACTTTAGATACCGATATTCCCAGATGTTCCTCAAACCAGGGTACAGCGTCTCCTGCTGATGAAATTATGGACTTTTATACCCATTACCATGCACATCTGATGCTTCTGGATGTGACCATCAGCTGCAGATGTGAAGAAGATATATGTTCCATCTTTTGCAAAGATCAGGTTGTATTGTTATCATTTAGCCATGATAAACAAAAAGATGGACCAACACAAACTGAGCAGTGAAGTGTGGGTATTGACGGTCCTTTTCTGACAACATACCTGAGTTGGAAGAGCTTGTTAACAGCTCTGAGGGTATGGTACATAGAGACTTCAGCAGCTGTGGGTGAATGATCAAGTGCCCTCTGAGAAAAAAGAGCTCTCTAAATCTGTTGAATAATTTTGGATCACATTAATAGAGCCTGTGTTGTACTGGTTTAAAGTCATGCTGATGTAGTCCTTCTGGATGTGACGGACAGAGAAGCTAAGGTATATGGGCTATGAATATTTCCTTCTTTTGGAGTGTTTGGCTTTTTGTTCAATCACACTGGATTTTAATGAATGACACACATTTTAATGAATAAATTAGTGAATTCACTAAATCAGAAATAACAAGTTAATTGCCAACCACATCCTGGGCTATATCAAAAGAGTCATGATCAGCAGGTTGAGGGAGGTGTTATCCCACCTTCTGTTCAGCCCTGAGGAGGTACCACTTGGAGTACTTTCAGCTCTGGGGTTTTCAGCATAAGAAAGATGTGGTCTAGGTGAGGGCCATGAAAATTATTAGAGGTCTGGAGCACCTCTCCTGTGACGACAGATGACAGAGTTGGGGTTTGCTAGCCTGGAGAAGAGAATATTCCAGGAAGATCTCATAGCACCCTTCCTGTACCTGAAGGGGGCCTACATGAAAGTTGGAGAAAGAACATTTTGCAAGGGCATGTAGTGATAGGACAAGGGGGAATGACTTCAAATTGAGAGAGAGTAAGTTGAGGTTAGATATTAGGAAGAAATTCTTTACTGTGAGGGTGGTGAGACACTGGAGCAGGTTTCCCAGAAAAATTGTGGATGACCCATCCCTGGCAGTGTTCAAGGCCAGGTTGGATGTGGCTCTGAACAATCTGGTCTAGTGGGAGGTGTCTCTGCCCATGTCAGGGAGGTTGGAAGTAGACGATCTTTCAGGTCCCTTCTACTGTTCCACAGAGTACTGCCTGGACATGCTGCTGTCCCAGTCTCTGAATTAGCCCTTCATAGTAAATTGAAACTTCTTTCAGACTTAAGGGGCTTTTAAATAGGATCAGAGGGTGTGGATGGTAAGGTGAGCAAAGCACAGCCTGGTGGATCCATGCCATGGTTGAAAGCCCCCTGTGTTAGGCTGCTTAAGCTGTAATGCTGGGGTGCTCCCTGAATATGGTGAGATGTACTGACATTTAATGCTCATAGCTGGGTAAAAAGCTGCTGCTTTTAATGATGGTAGCCAGATAGTTGTTGCCAGGATCAAACTAAACTGATGTCCTGAAGGGCAGGGTGCTGAACTAGACCTTTACCTGCAATTTAGGATACTGACTATATGTTGCATCACCTATTGCCTGTGCAGTTTAATTTATCTAACTAATAAAAGGAACTGCTTGGTGTGTCAAAAAGACATGGTGATTGAAATCCCTTAAAACTTCTTGATGCGAATTTCTGTTCCTTTTTTTTTTTTTCCCTGAAGAAAGACACTGATTATTTCTAGTTAAACATCCATTCCTGAATGTTTATAACAATCTTATTAAGACCTGTGGTTGTGCCAAAGGATGTCACTGTCAAATGTGATTAAATTGTATGTATTGCTAAATGACTTTTCACAGATGGGTGGTTAATGAAGTTCATGAGAAGTACCTTTAAATGTAAATGATAACATTTGTTTGGGTTAGCAAAATTTTATGGATTTCTAAAATACTTTTTAAAAACTCTGATGTATGGGCATGTAGTTTCCTGAGTGAGGAAACTACTATGCTTATATGTGGCTCAAATCATATTTACATTTACTTTTCCTGCAGCTTTTGCCTGCTAGGCCATGCAGGGATACTCACAAAGTTGGTGTGCAACCATAGATGTACCCTATTACTAAGGATTTGCATAACCTGACTATGAAAATAGCTGGAGTATAGCAGTCCTCTATTCCTTACTATTTTTAGAGAGCCAAAATAAAAAGAACTGAGTTTAGGAAGCAAGGAGGGTATAAAGGGTGTTATGAGGATATTTCTATATCACAGAATCATAGAATGGTTAAGGTTGAAAGCGATTATTTAGCTCCAACTCATGGGCCATGGACAGGAACATCTTCCACTAGACAAGTTTACTCAAAGCCCCATCCAACATGGTTTTGAACACATCCAGGGTTGGGGAGTTCCCAGCACCTCTGTGCAAGTTGTCCCATTGCCTCACTATTCTTGCAATAAAGAATTTCTTCCTAATATCTAATCTAAACCTACTCTCTTTCAGTTTTAATGGCCTTAAGGATATTAGCCTTTGTCCTATCACTACGTGCCCTTGTAAAAAGTCCCTCTCTTGTAAGCCTTCTTGTAAGCTTCTTTTATGTAGTGGAAGACTGCTACAGGGTTTTCCCGGAGCCTTGTCTTCTCCAGACTGACAAATTCCAACATTCTCAGCCTTCACAGGGGAGCTGCTCCAGCCCTAAGTGGCTTTCCCCTGGACTCACTCACTCCATTAGGTCCACATCCTTCTTATGCTGGGAGCCTCAGACCTGGATGCAGTACTCCAGGTGGAGTCTCACCAGAGTGGAGGATAATCACCTCCCTCAACAGAAGGCTGGTCAGCCTTCTTTTGATGCAGCCCAGGATGTGGTTGGCCTAGATGCAGGTGATCTTTCTAGTTGATATCAAGAAACCTACAAAATTACTACAAATATTTATTCTCATTTTATTGTAAACTCTTTAATGTTTTTGCTGTGTATATATAATGCACATATCTTTATGCAGTTCTTTATTGAGGAGAACAAAAAATCCACCAAAAAAACCAACAAGATTTGGGATAGAAGAAGAAAGAAAAGGAAAGAAAAAACAGTACTGAACCGAAGATTTTTCTGCTGGTTTTGGCTGGGCAAGCTAATTTTCTTCTTAGTAGCTTGTATGGGGCTATGTTGTGATTTTGTGCTGTAATCAGTGTTGATAACACAGGGATATTTTAGCTGTTGCTGAACAGTGCTCAAACAGAGTCAAGGCCTTTTCTGTTTGTCATGCTGCCTTTCCAGTGAGTAACCTGGGGGTGCACAAGAAGTTGGGAGGAGACATAGCTGAGACAGCTGAGCCCAACTGACCAAAGAGATATTCTATGCCATATTATGCTCACCAGTAAAAGCTTGGGGAAGGGGACACGGTCAGAGTGATGATGTTTGTCTTTCCGAACAACCATTATGTGTGATGGAGCCTTGCTCTCCTGACAGTGTCTGAACACCAACCTGCCCATGGGAAATGGTGAATGAATTCCTTGTTTTCTTTTGCTTGTGTGCACAGCTTTTGCTTTACCTATTAAACTGTCTTTATCTCAACCCATGAGTTTTCTCACTACCCTTTCAGTTCTCTCCCCCATCTCACTGGGAGAGAAAGAGTGAGTGGCTGCATTGAGCTTGCTTGTCGGCTGGGGTTAAATCATGATCCTTCCTGTGTGAGGACCCTTGCCCATGATTCTTCTTACTTCTTTCTAAATTGGCAAATTTCAATTTTATTTTTTTTTTTCTTTGTTCTTGTTTTAAAACATGGCTACAAAGGAAAAGAAGTTAATTATAACCAATTTAACTGAAACTTTCCTCATCAATCTATAATGTTGCACTAAAAGTAATTTAAATTGAATTCCTATTTGTATTGCTTTAATAAATATTTCAGTAGTGTATCTTATTAACTTATTTTTTGCTGATATCTTAAATTAGTTTCAAAGCTGTTTTGAAGACAGTTGAAGTTTAACAATATTGTCATGTATAGCCCATAGTAGAATGCTTTAGGGTTAGGGTTCTTTACAGATAAAAATAATTCTCACTTCATAGATAAAACTCACAGAGAAAAATAAAAATTGAGACAAATTTGGAGCTAAGAAAATGAGGACAGTAGAATCTGTGGGTGATTATTTTTGTTGAAGGGTCATCCATTCATTTGACATGCTAAAACATCACTTCAGGTAATTTAGTCCATCTCAAGTTTAAGAGCCTCTGATCCTGGGCCAGACTTTAAAGGACTTGGACACTTGAGGCTGCAGTTAGAGGCTTACAAGTGCTTCAGGATCCTACTAGGCTTTTATTTGCAGTTACCTGTAATCAGTAAAAACTCCAGCAGCCAGAGTAAACTGCACCAAAGTGTTTACATTGTGTAGCCAGACCACTGAGTAAAACATCTTTGAAGAGAGAGGACTACAGGAAGACTAAAAGAAAGCTTAGGAGGAGAGCTTCAAATGATGCTTTCTTTTCTTTTCCTTTCCACTTTAAAAGTACTTTCAATTAATTATGTTATGTACCAGCAGAAAAGCAGGCATATGCTGTGAAAATTGCTTATTGCCCTGTTTGTACCTGCCTTTGCTCTATCCTTAACACCTTTCTTATACCTTAGCTTTGCTGAATATGTTCCTTTCTGTTATCCTGAGGTTGCAAACTCTGTGTCACATAATGGTCTCTTTATAGTTGTATGCTTCAAATTTAAAGTGATTTGAGTCATATTGTAGAGGTCAGTTCAAAGACATTTTAAAGAAAAGCTGTCAGTTTGAGACACAAAATTGTTTTATGCTCTTCCTAAAACTCAACTTTCTGGAAGATTAATTTCAATGTAGTTGCTTTTACATACAATTTGTGGCAGAAAACCTTGCTTTTTTTCTTGACTGATACCTCCTGGGAAATGGGGCATGTATAACTGATCGGTCATCCATCATGACTTTCCACTGTGGCTTTGAGGTTTTTGGTGGTGGTTTTTTGTTTGTTTGGATTGATTTGTTTGTTTGTTTGTTTGTTTTTTGGTTGGTTGGTTTGGGGATTTTATTTTTTTCTTTTTTTTGGGGGGGAGTGCTTTTTTGATGGGTTGGGGTTTTTTGGGGTTTGTTTGTTTTGGTTTTTTTTTTAAAATCTGATAAGAGCTGTGGGGTGAGATCCAATGGATGGAGGGATGGAGGTCCCAGGTGAGATGCGTACAGTTGAAGCCCTGTTGGTGCACTCAGTGCCTTGGCACCAAGTTTAAATAAATATTCATAACAATTGCAGTAACACTGAGGCGCTGACTTCATGGTCCCTGTCCTTGCCCTCTGGTTGACAGGGCAGCTTTACTGGTTAAGGTTTCCCTGCTATCTCTTGTCTGCACTGTAGGCCGTAGCTCATCCATTGGCGAGAGGCTACAGACCCCATCATAGAGGGGAAATGTACTGTCATGTGCTAAGTGATGTCTTTACAGAGATAGTGCCAGCAGCATGTTGAGGACACAAGTGCTGTACATTTGGTTCAGTAAGTATAATAAGTATTTCAGCCCAGCAGTCTGGGATCTCCAGATGGCACACAGGGAAAACAGGACAAAACAACCAATCAATGAAACAAAAGACAAGGGGATAAAAAATGATGTAGCTTTGAATTGTAGAAACTTCCAGGTAGGACTTCAAAAGAAATGTTTTTTAATGAGATAAGCATGAAAAAAAATAAAGTAAGATACATACAAGATATGTGAGGAGTATAGCAGAAAGTTTCTCTTGTGTGTCAGAAATATAGTTCTCACAAACACATATCACAAAATTCTGTCTGGGAATTTTGCCTATTTAAACTGTTTACGGCTGTCAAAACACGAAGTCTGTGTCCCTAGTGCAAAAATAGCATGCTAGTAATTTCCTCCTGACTTGACAAGACTACTCTCATGTCCCCAAAAATCAATAACACCATGTCCAGCAGGAAGGGAATATTACCTAATATTAGCTGGCTGAGGCTCAAACTTGTCTTTATCTCCTTTAGATAAATTAATAGCATGTCTTATATTTCTATCTGTAACTGCAGAATGCAATTGCAACTCAACATAAACTTACTGGGAAAGTGCTGCTTGGTTGCTACAGGTTACTCATATTTCATATTATGAAATGCGGAAGTGTATTCTTCTGTTGGTTTAAACTGGTATATATGTCTACCTGCTTGTTAAAAGTCATTTCATGATGAGAATACATGCTGAAAATGCTCATAAAATTCATTGTCTTAATGGGTAGGGTGAAGATGTTAAATTTGACTTACCTGAAATCTTCAATACTTGGCACTCTAAAACATTAGACAGCAGAGATAATGTAAGCTTAAAAACTGTTAGAACTGTTAGAACAGCTGATGTTTGGTGTTGTCTAGCTTCTTTATACATCTGTATAACTTCAACTTAGCAATACTTCCCATGAAAATTATGGATAGTTCATCAGGATGAGACCTACAGAATGTTTTTAAGCTACTGATGGTCTTCAACATTGTGCACATATATGGCTGGAAAGACATAATGTTGGGAATAATGGACATAATGGGAAAACATATTTTACTTTTTCATCAATGTCTCTTCCTCTGAGAAAGTGTCCTACTTTCAGCAGCCTGACTCATGACTATCAGGGTAGAAGATAGACTTTGATGCAAGAATAATGAAATCAAATTTATCCTATTGAAACACACTAGAAGTTGGTAAATTGGTAATCTAATAATATGAAACTCTGTTAAAGGCTCACCAAGATTTTTAACAATTGTCTAGAATTCTATGTGGATGAATATATGTTTAAATTCTGTAACATGTTTTAAGAGTAAAGTCTTAAACATAGGGTCACTATGCAGGGATTTCTCAAAGGAGATGAAAGATCAAATCTATTCTACTTCTTTTACAGAATGCTTGATCACCTGCTGGTAGCTGAAACTTCACTTACTTTAAAGTCCCAGAGAAGTCCTTACTTTTAAATGTGATCCAGGTTTGGTTCTTGCTTTGGCTCTTGGGGTTTTTGATTGTTTTTCCATTATTGGTAACTCCTTTTCTCTTAAGTGGCTAAAGGAGAAAAAAACAAGGATAATGACTGAGGAAGAGATGATGAACTGCAGGGCAAATCATTCAGTAGTTTTCCCCACTCAAGGACTGAAAATTATTAAATCTGGGTTTGTTTCCTGGTTTCTTTCTTCTTTTTTTTTTTTTTTTTTTTTGCATGAAATACTACAAAAACTGGATTTTTTTAAGTGTATCAGTAGAAATGCTAATAATGTAAAAGAAAAGATTTGCTTGTTTTTCTGGGTATATATGAGGAAGAAATGAAAAAAGTGTATCAATGAAGCTTAGCAGGGAGCAGAAATTGTTAAAGAAACGTGAAAGTGAAATTTTGAAATTTTACAAAAATAGTGATTTGCCTACTAGTTTTGTCACGGGTTCTCATTATTAATGTCTCACCAACTATTCAGTTCTATAGACATAGAATTAATCAACATGAAGATATCATACCAGAGAGGCTTCACTGCAGCTATAGAAGTTGCACAATAAAAAGAGAATTTTCCAGGTCTTGTTAATTTCAATGAATATTTGGATAAATAGGATGTTTGGGGTTTGAGGAGAGTTTGGGTTCTTTTGTGTGTTTTTCATTATTTCCCCGTAGTTCTCCTATATCAGAAAACAGGTGATACCAACAAAAGCAGAATCAAGTGTTGGACTTGATAGGAAAAGATATATATGTGGCAATAAAGTCTTAAAAGAAACTTGAAAATTCTTTTAATGTTACTTTTTAAAAAGGAGTGATACCTTGAGAATAAGGAGATTGATGGATGTTCAGACATACAATATGAGTTCTTTTCCAGGTTGTCTTGTCCCTGTAAAAAGCTGCAAGTACACACAAATAGGATCCCATTAAGATTTTATTTATGATCTTTTCTCTGTGAAACTGCTATAGACATAAATTCCTAAAATGCAAGACACTGTTATCACCCAGGTAAAGCAAAATAACTGAAGCAGAAGTTATAAAGATTTTTGTGCCCTTTCACACTTCTTACTAAGATGTGCTTATTCTTAACAAGAGTAAGTATGCAAGGGTTTTGATGTTGTTGCCGGTTTTTGCTATGGAAAAGTAATGATTGTTTTCTTTCCCCCTATAACTATCTTTTGAGGTTATCATAAAGTCATATTTGAGTTGCAAAAAGGGGTCAACTTGTCACAAGCAAATCTGGTTTCTTAATCTTTGCTGCCAAAATCTTTCACCAGAAAAGTTTCAGTTTGTTTTCTAAAATTATTCCACCTCCTCAAATTCCTACTCCCTAACCCTTACTCCTGGGGTGTAATGAAATTAATCACTGATAGAAAGGAAAATAGTGAAAAGCACAGCAAAATGACACCAACCTTGATGAAGAAAAATCATATGGTGTGCACAGATAGGGTTTAGCTTGATGGAAGATCACGCAATTAACCATTTGCCCTCTAGTTTTAAAGTTGCTGGTTAGATGTCAGTGTAGTGTCTGCTGTCTGGAAAGCATAAAGCAGAGGGTTTTTTATTAGTTTGGCTTTACTGGGATTGCTATTAGGGCCTATCATTCTGCAGAACGTAAATTGCATGTTTAGCTGCAGAATAATAAAATTTCTTTCATTCATTAGGTTACAAATCTCTAAGAAGAAAGATCACTGATATTTTCCAGCAACTGCAATTCAAATAATGCTTACTTCTTACTGATCCAATAGTACAACTTTAGCTTGAGGCTTAATTTCTTCTACAAGTGGTGCTCTGAGGTGATTGCACAAAATAGGAAAAGAATTTGTTACCATTCAATATGCATGACCAAGAACTCTCCTGAGAGGAAACATAGTGGGAAGGGAGAATTCTATTTAACAGAAATTACTGGGGCATATAAGTATGAAAAATAAATACCACTTACATTAAATTTGATTTACTGAGGTACTTAGTGTAAAAAACTGTGTGCAACAGTGTGATGGGTTGGATAAAGCCCCAAAACTTAGATTAAGGCCTTAGTTTAGTTAGGCCTGAAACCAAATTTAGCAGGCCTCAGTTTTTGGGCCATGGGGCACTCTGTAGATTCAGAGGGGCAAGTATCGCCTGACTTAAGCAACCAAAGAGGTATTTCGTATCATCTGACGTCAAGTTGAGTATAAATCTAGTGGGGGAGGTATCCTCGCTCTCTTGCCCTCCCTCTCTCCGTGCGGTGTGGTGGGGAGGACTCCCTGTTGCTGCTCCCAGAGCGACAGGCCCTGCCGCTCCCCTGCTGAGATGCCCACAGCAGTTCTGGTCTCTGGGAAGTAAATACTTTTGTTTGATATTACTTTGCTGGGTGCTCTTTCAGAGAAACGTGTTTAGTTTTGTTTTGTGTGGGTTTTGGGTGGTGGAATCTGTGTGTTACTGGGGTGGACAGCTCTGGATGAAGTTATTGTTGGTTTTTTCCCTATATTTGTACGTATAGGTATTGTAACTTTCCTGTAAATATATGTATATAGTTTTTTTCCAGTTTCAGTTTTTTTTCCTTCCCTCCTTTCACTGGGACCGTGCAGGTCTTGGGGGGGTTTGGCATTTTGCCAAGGTCGAACCCAAGACAAACAGTCAAAGCACTTTGGGTGTCAGGAAGTCCATGAAGATGAACCTTAAAATTCAGAGTGGTAAGCAGAGTATCTACTTTATCAGTTTAACTGGAAATGTCTATATACTGTTAAGCAGGTCATAATCATAATTAATAAGAACTGAAGCAGACTTTTCTTAATATTCTGAAGCTTTTCAAGTGACTCTGTGTGTCTAAATATGCACTAAGTTACCTAAAAAGAGGAGGCTATGCAGTCATCCAACTGTGCTTTATTTTTCTTCTCCCCCACCCCCCAAGTACCAGCAGCAGTTATACCTGTGCTTCCATTGATGCCTTGACCTGTGGGTTGCATGATACATCTTATCTCTTGACTGTTATGGATGCTGAAAATTCTATTACTTTAGAAAGCAACTAAACAAATTCATAAAAGAGAAGTTTCGTATTAACTTTTTATTGGAGCTGTTAATACAAACATATTTTCCTCAAGCTGTTCAAATAACTGCAAACTGCAAGAGTTATTTAGAAATTTTTGCCATATAACCAGTATGCCCATATAAGCTGTTGTAATACATGACAAATGTCTTACCATGCTGAAATAATTAATGCTGAAAACAGTCTACTTCATCCTAGAAAGAGTGGAAGATATGAAGGGATTATTATTTGCAAAGTGACAACACAATTCTCCCTTATGAATGCAATAGCTCATAGGTTCCAGGTAATTCAGTATACAGTCATTGTAAAGTTCAAATCAGTCAGGGTTAAATTCAAGAATGGTACACAAAATTTTCCCTCACTGTAAAACTTTGTGACATCAGATGAAGATAACTAACTAACTTTAATCTCATTACTTCCTTGATTATTTTCACAAATTATTTCCATTAGGTTCACTAGAAAATTGGCCCATTCCTGGATGGTGAGCCTGGAGAATTTACTGGAAGTACCTTGTTAAAGACAGATTAGTGTGTTATCTTTAATGTTATTTTGAAAACCCTATGGGATTATAGAATGCCAGAATAAAATTCTGGTGTGATGTGGGAAATTAGCATTTTTGTGTCTTCTTATAATGGACAACAAAGGTGTGAGGAATTCTGGATTGCAGCATGTAACAGCAGCTACTTTGGCCTTTGCTCAAACCACAAGAAATACCTGTGACTTTAACCATGGTTCATGCACATATGGGAACGACAGCTGCTTTTTATGGTAAAAATATGGGGATAAGGCTTTATGAAAAAGCTCCTACCTTCAGGGAAAATATGCATGGCAGAATCTAATGAGGAAAAAAAAACCAACCAAAAACAAAACAAGCCACAACAATGGAATTGACATGAAAAAGCTACATAGGTTCTCTTACTTGGGTAGTAGTTTATCTGAGGTTTGCTGATCCTACTTGCCAAGTGTATGAAGGAACTATCCAAAGAAAACACAGCTGAATTTCAGGTGTGTCTGACATTTGAGATTCCTTCCCAGGACTGACAACATGACCATTTGTCATGATGCATTGCTACTGGTGCTAAAATTTGGGGGTTTGATGCAGAAATATGCAAATTTAAAATTCACAGTAATTTGTTGTATAAGCTAACTGTGGTTGCTATGGAATCCCAATGAAGAGAAACATTGCTGACATTTCTTGCCCCCATCAGCTGCCTGTTCCTTTGTTTAATTAATTTGATTCTTTTCATGTCCTTTGATGGAGGGGAACAACCATTAAAAAATAATTCTCCTTGTGATGTTATCCAGCTTATTATGCAGCATGATTAGAGAAAGTCCTGACCTGAAATAGGAAAAAGAACATAAAATAAGTCAAATAAGTTTGGTGTTTTTTTTAATTTTAATGTAGGCTATTTTCTTTCACAAGTGATGTAATTATGGTTAAAAAAGAATGAAAGCAACTAGCATCCTTTGTTGTTGTTGTTGTTTTGTTGGGTTTTCTTCTTTTTCTTTTTTTTTTTTTTTTGTGAAAAAGAAATAGTATTTACTTGAGAAAAAGTATTACTTAAATGTAGTAATTTATTGTTTCATCTTTGGATTTACTAACACTTTCACTTACATAGTGTGAGGAATCCTATTATTTGGGCCATGCAGAATACATAATCTGATAAGCAGTTTTCTCTGACTCTTGTAGGAACTCTTCTTTTTGACTGCTTGGTAATATTTGTCTTAACCAACAATGACAGGCATTATTACATATTTTAAATGTTATATTAAGCCACAACTTCTTGTGAAGTATAGTCTTCAAAGTAATCATAGATTCATGTGTGCACATTGTCACTGTTTCTTTAAAATTCCTTATAATTTAAAAATAATGGTGGGTTATACACTACAGCAATATAGAATAAAATGTTAAGGATGTTTTCTCTATTTGTAAGGAAGTCTTCGCTCCCATAACAATGAAAGCAGACTAAGGTTTTTTTCTTTTTTCTTTCTATTATTTCATGGTCTGCCAAAGACTTGGGGCAATGCCTTACTAAAAAATCTCCATCATAAAAATTAATTTTTTTCACTTGACTGGACATCAGTATGTCCAGCCCAAACCAAAGTGCAGCCAGACAAACACCTTCACTTTTTTGGTCTTTGATACCTTTTAAGTCCTGTCTCGTTTCTGATGCAACCAAAATAGAACACTTTTAACATATTAAAGTAAAAAACTGATTAATGCTTTTTTACTCACAGGAAAGGAGTCAAGGGTTATATTTTTGGTCTTTAGTCATGGGAGAATGGAGTTGTGCGTGGGTTTTTTCATTTAAAATGACTTGCTTTATTGACAATAAAGCTCATTTTTCATTTAAAATGGTTATAAGATTCCTCTTCCAAAGGCTTTCATCTCTTAATTCAATTTCTGAATTTTCTCAATAGGCTCGAAGCCACCAACCAAAACAAATTGTTGCTCCTGCTGCAGTCAGTGCACCCTCACTGTCATTTGGTTACAATTTTTTTCATTGGTATTACTGTCTAAATATTTCTCTAATACTGTTCCCTCAAGGGGAGGCTCACTCTAATGACTTTATGCTGCAGGGAATTTTCTGCCATGCACTTACTGTTCATTGCTTTTGTTAGTATACAGGTAATGTTCTTTTCAGAGACAAGAGGACTGTCATGAAAACTTGAATCAAATTCAAGTTACTCAGTATTTGTTTTTTTAGAAGTGAAGAGTAGGAGTCCATGTATTAAAAAACACTGACACATTTTGATTTATTCTTCCAGTTTATCAACAGTAAGGTTTATCCAATGTTGATTGATTGATGATCCCTGATGTTAGTTGGTTAATACAATAATAAGTAATTAACTGCTTGCTGAAACATATTTTAGTTGTTTCTGGTTGTATATTTTGTTCTTCATTGGAACTGTCTACTAATTTCAGAATCTATCTACCTATTTATCAACATGGACACATCTGACTTAATCTTTTCTTCCCTGTTCCCAAATTTAAGGTTCTGTTTTCCGCTGGTTTCTTCATTTATGCTATTTCTGAAAGACAAGTATATCTCTTTGCAGTTAAATAGAGCATATATGACCCAAAGAGGATGTAGGTTTTTGTGTGCAAATTTTTTTGTTATTTCTTACTGGCTATCTATTAAATCCCACTTGGAAATCTTATTCACAAGTAAGGTGCCCAAGATGAAAGTTACGGTTCCAGTTTAGTGAGTAGTGTACTAAAAATAGAAGCTCTTAAGTGCTAAAGTGCTGTAATCACATGTTCTTAATACATTTATTGCTTCTCACCTCCATTTGCATAAAGAACCTTTTCCCGCCATGCTTTTTTGTTTCAATTTCCTCATAGCTCCGTTCATGAGTGACATTTAGACTCCACTTTTTAATACAGACTCCCCTGTCTACTTAAACATTCATATTGGCAGAAGTAGCACCATGAAGGGTGTGTGGCAGACCTTTATCTATCTAGGGTTTAGGAAGGTGGTAACGTAAGAAAGTGAGAGTTTAAATCAAGAATAAAAGTCTGCACATTTACAAATTTTAATTGTAATCTTCACTGATATCTCAACTTGCCTGTGCAGTTTTCTTCAACTCTCATTTCCTTCAGCTACCGAAACACTTATGAACTGTAATACTAAGCTAATACTAATACTAGATGGTTCTGGAGAATTCAGCATAAAGAAAGATGTTAGTCAAGCAGGCCAGCAGGTTCTCAATGTTCCAAAACTTAATAGATGGTTGAGAAAAGGTGTGCAGAATGTCCTCTGCAAACACCAAATATTAAGAAACCATTTGGACAGCTGCCTGCTGATGGCTTTTTATAATATATATACAAGTAATATTACCTCCTTCAAGATAGATATACACTATGTCCTTTCCCATTGAATCTGACTTGTTGTATTGTTGTTTTAGAAATTATTCTTTTTATTCATAGGCAGCTAATTGTGTTATAGTTCCACTTGTGGCCATTTTCAGGGCACTAGCAAAATGTAAAAACTGACAGTTTGGATCTTTAAGCCTGCCTCTGTGCTGCAGTGTTACGGTTTTCTGATTTGGGACTAAGCCTATATAAAAAGATATCAATCCAGCTAAAGCTGTTTTACTGTTTAAAAGAAACGTATGCAGGATTTATTCCATAAAGTTCACATAAATTTCATTTTTAAAATTAAAAAACTATTTTTATCTGGTAAAAATATAGTCTTCAATATTAATTTTTGATTTAATATTAAATTTACAGGCCAGAAGACCACATTCTGAGAAGTGCTAGATATTCTGTTTTCATTTGTTTCAGAGAGAGAGAGCAATGATGCAAGATGACATGGTGTGGAATAATCTGTCTGTTGAGAACTATGAATATTCAAAATAAGCCTGATGATAAGGAGAAAATAAAGCATGTGGCTCAGTGGCTCTAATATGATTTGGCACTGAAGTCTCAGATTAAAATGCATGAAATGAGAGACAACTATTCTTTGGCAGATTCTCTGGGGCTTTTGTTACTGTATCTTCAATAATTGTTAAAGCTATTAAATTTTTGATCTCAAGTAACTAGTGATGCACTCAGTATATTGAAATAGCCATGACTGACAAACATCTATGTTGTACTTTTTTACCAAAGTGAGCAAGCATGCATATTAAACCATCTCAGTGTAGTCAATTGACTTACTTAGGATTCAGCTAAGGATGGTAATATTGAGCCCACAGGTGCAAGTGGGAAGGTGATTATGTATGAGATGGGGACATGGAATCAGAATCTAATTTGTTCACTTAGCTCTCTCACTTGAAGATCTCTTTAGAATGTGGAGGAAAGTAATACATGGAATAATTTGGGAACTAAAATATATAAATAAACTTACTGGAGATATTAAAGAACTGTCTGGATGCAATTCTGTGCAACATGCTCTAGGATGACCCTGCTTGAGCAGGGAGATTGGACCAGATGACCCACTGTGGTCCCATCCAGCCTTACCCATTCTGTAATACTGTAATCTATTAAGATCAGAAATCCAAAATGCCATCGACACAAATACGTGGTTACTAATCTGACTTAATACTAAGAAAGTTCAGGGAACAAACTTCAAAAGAGAGAAAAACATACCAAATAAATATAATTTAGAAACTTTCAGCCAAAGTGAGATGTATTCAATTCATCTTCTAGCCTTTCCTAATCATTTGGACAAAGGAAATGTTGCAGATTTAACAGCAGTCATTCTTACAGATGATCAAAGATTAAGTTGATTGAGTTGCCTGGTAAACTGGAAACTGAAATTAGGAAAATAGATTCATCATGAGGTAATGGAAAGAGGTTTTCAGGTTACAAAAGTAGGTTGCCATGTTCCTGTTACATTAAAAAAAAAACAACAGAAAAAAAACAAAACCAAACCAAACAAACAAAAAGAACCAAATAACCAACCAAACCAACAGAACAACCCTGCAATACTACTTTTTGTCTCCCCGAAGGGAGCATGCTAAAGCCACGAAGTAGAGAATAGCAATCGTAAAAGTGTGCCTTAGTGAGTATCTCTCAAAACTTCCCTTTCCAAGCCTCTTCTTTGCTTGAATTCAAATATGCAACTGTCTTCTGAAAATGCAACAGAGGACGAAATATCTATTACTTTTTATGCAATAACCTTGATTGTGACATTGAAGAAACAAAGGCTACCATTCTATATATGGGTCTTGAACTTAAAGACCCTGTAGCAAAAGAGCTGCCCTAGTCATGGGGCGAGATTAGGTGAAGTTTTTTCTTTGCTCCTGTTGAAGCTAAGAGACAGTCCAGCAAGGCATGTGAATTTATTTGGTTTAGTGTTAAAGCAAACAATTTCCTCTCTAATCCAGCATTCCTCACTGAACTATAATTTCAGGCCAAGTTTTCTTCTGGTTTTTGATATTTGTGGGGAGGATATTGTTGCTTTTTCTTCTCCCTACTCCATCTTGACTCTAAAGTGAAATGCAAAAACTTTTTGCACTCCAGCATGATGAGAAATCAAAACCACAGTAGAAACAAACTTGCCTTGCCTTGTGTATTCTTAGAGAATAGAGACTCAGCTTCAACTGAAAAAAAAAAAAAAAAGAAATGGTTGCTTTTATTCAGAATAGGCCAAAGGCTGGATAATAAGAAAACTATGGGATGTGAAAAATATGAGTTTAAAGGCTGTGAGTACGGCTTAGAATTGAAGACTATTTCTTGTGAAAGTCTTTAGTCTCTAGCCCTTTGCATTCAAAATATGTATTAAGACTCTGATGTTGTTTCAACAGGTCGGGATTTGTTCTCTTACAAATGCCAAGGGAAGGAAAAGGATATAGCTTGACATTATCATAAGTTGCTGTTATCCAATATTTGCCAGCAATGTGTTCTATGTCTCAGAGGTATTAGCAAGTCCTGTTTGAGTCATCTGAATGAAAATTTAGGTGAATAAGGCTGGTTCTTCATTGACATAGGTCAGTGATGATGTAAAAGGAAATTCATGTCTAAATTTCCTTTATGATTTTCTCTTCCTAAAATGACACCATGATTAATTTTCATTCTTTTTGAGAGTGGTATTGCTGCTTAGAGGTAAGTAGCTTATCATTTATAAAATTGATGAGGGGTTTTAAATATGTTGATGTTAAATAATCCTTTTATTGTTTCTAATTGCATTTTATATTTCTTCCTTTTGAATTGCTTGCATACACAAATACTGCATGCCAAATAAGCTGGTAAATTTAACAGTAAGATGGAGTCAGGAAAGTGGCTTGTCACATTCAGGCTTATATTGTCCAAGCCATCTGTGAATCAGTGAATCATTTAGGTTGGAAAAGACCTCTTAAGATCATCAAATCCAACCTTTGACTGATCAACACCTTGTGTCAGGTAGATGATGCAGGACAATTAGACTTCACACTTCATTTTACAGTTTCATATTGAATTATTTAATTATGGTACCTACTTGTGTGCATGTTAGTTCTTTTTCCCTTTTAGAGTCAGTCCCTCCACTATATACAGTGGAGCTTAGTGGTGGTAAATTCCTGGATGCTGGCACATCAATAGAAATAAGGGTGTGTTGGGGATGGAGGGATATGTATGTTTATTTACTTCTTGCAAGCTGAGGTGCCAGTGGCTGTTCTCTCTGTTTGACAGGCAATGTAAATCATTATAAGTGATGTGCTTAACTTCCATAGCTTCCACAGCTTCCTCTTCACCATTACTACCTGCACAGATAACTTGGTTGTAGCAGTATGTTGACCTTGTCTGGATGCCAGGCGCCCACCAAGCAGCTCTATTACTCCCCTTCCCAGCCAGACAGGGGAAAGAGAATAAGATGGAAAATTACTTGTAGGTTAAGATAAGGCAGATTACTAAAGTAAATGTGAAAGTTTGTGCATGGACAGGTGAAGAGAAACATAACAGTTTTTCTCTATTTCCCATTAGCAAGCGATGTGCAACCACTTGCTGGGAAGCGGGGCTCCAGCACATAATGGTTGCTCAGAAGGCAAACATTATAAACAATGGATACCCTCAGGTCTCTTCCTCCTTTCCTTAGCTTCTGTATCTGAGCTGCCATCATATGCTATGGAATATCCCTTTGGTTAGTTTGGATCTACTGGCCTGGTTGTGCCCCCTCCCAGGATCTTGTCCTCAGCTGGGTGGGGAGGAATGTTGAGAGACAGCGCTGATGTTGTGCCAGCACTGCTCAGCAGCAGCCAAAACACTGGTGTGTTATCAACATCCTTCTGGCTACCAAAGCAAAGCACAGCACTTTGAGGGCTGCTATGGGGAAATGAACTTCATCTCAGCCAGACCTGATACACAGCAGCAGAGAGGCAGTGCTCATCAAATACCCATGTCTTATAATAGCAATAGTGGTATTTATCCTTATCCATTAAATGCTCTTACTGTCTGCATGTGCTTTAGATGAAAAATAACATTATTTGAGTGCTACAATATGTAGTTCCTTGGAGGGGTGGAGGTGGGGGGGGGTGGGGGAAGATAAAAAGCTGCCAAACAAAAAAACCCAAACAAAACACAATACCCAACCAACAAAAAACCAAACCAAAACAAAACAAAAAAAAACAAATAAACCCCTCACAATAAAATCCACGCTAATAGGAATGTTTTTCTGCGGGTATATGGTTCTGAGGGGTTTTTTTGTGTAGCAGATGTTCCTAACCTTTGTTTTCATATGTACTACACTCAGATCTTCAGAAATAACAACAAACAAACAAACCTCTACAGAAAACCAACAACAAAAACAAACAAGCCCCCCAAACCAAAAAACAAACAAACAGAATCCGCCAAAAAGCAGGCTTCTTCCTTTAGTTAAGAAGCACATCACTATCTGGTGCCAGCAATAGTCTGCTTTTAATGCTGCCAGTGAGGTTCTCAAAAAGATAATGCTTGACACTAATGAGAAATGATTTGGTTGGGTGCCTATTTTGTTGAAAGGCCTGCAAGGCTAGAGATTGCCGGAAGACAAACACAATTCCCTCTAAAACTTGCACTGTTACCAAAGCATATCATACCACATCCCCTTTACTGTATTCTTTTTAACAAAATCTGAGTCTATGACAGTTTCTCAAAAACAAATTTTGCTTTTCATAGGGCATTATTATGTATTGAAGGGAATAGATGGAGTGATTCAGGAGATGATCTATCTAGAAGATTTCTGTTTGAAGGCAAAGATATTTTAAAAGGCAATTGAACCAAGATGAACTCTTAGAAATAGCAAGATTTTTCTTATATTTAAACTTTAATCAGCATAAATATGTATTTAAAAATAATTTGCCAGGAATATAATAGACTATTATACAAGGCCTTTAAATCATGATTAAACATGACTAATTCTATTGCAGCTCATACAATATGAGGCAGGCTAAAGAAGTGAAATAGTGGAGTCAGATTTATAAATTGCAAAGTCATCCAAAACACTATATGGATAGAATTTATGTCTGGAAAACAGAAAGACAGTTCATGTAATATGAAGAATTTTGAAAATCAAGCAGATTATCGTTCTTGATTAGGATTTGAGGTTTTGTGTGGCTCTGTATTCTTGCAGGATTTGTTTCATCTAACCTATATTACTGTAAAAAATGAGGATGCTAGCACCCCATACAATGTTTCCTATACAGAAAATTTGCTTGATGCTTGAAAGGAGAGAGGAGCTGAAGTCTCTAAAGGCTAATACAGAAAGCTGTATGGAGTCTGGAGGAACTAGAGACCTGTTCTAGGTTCAGAATGACATTGAGTAATCCCACAATCAGTAAATATATTTTCCCCTTAAAAATCAATTATACTCTACTTTCTATGATCCTAGTACTATTAATTTCTCTTCTTCCTCAGAGTTTGTTGTTTAGTGGTCTACAATATATATCCAGTGATATTTTGACCCCAAGATTAACTCAGTTGATTAGCCATGGTGCTAATAACACAAAGGTTTTAGGTTCAAATCCTCTATGGGCCATTCACTTAAGAGTTGGACTCAGGGTTCCTTTTGTGTCCCTTCCAACTCAGAATATGCTGTGAAATTTTTTTCATCATTATTACTTTCTGTTATAGATTTCCTGTATCGCTATAGAAGTTGTATCTTGTTCTGTTCTAGTCCCACTATTCTATCCCTTCCTCTATAAAAGAGTCCCTAGAAGTAACATCAGCACACACCCTGATGTAAATATTTTCCAAATCATAGTCAAAATTTCTGATGAGTCCTGTACTGGCTTTCTATGGTAACACCAAGCTTGAAGTTATGTGTAGTATGCCAAGTAATTTTGACATTCCCAGGTTCATGTGAGTTTTTCACAGGTGTCCCTACCTCCAGTCTGCCATGCTTTTTTTTTTTTTTTTATTTTTTTAAGACAATCTNTTTTTTTTTTTTTTTAGTCTGCTAAGACAATACAACCCATTCTACCTGTTTTTTTTTCAAATCCTACCTGGACACATCAGGTAAAACTACTAATACTTTTACTGTGCTCTTTCTAGAACTGTGTGTTTGCAGTATTCTGTGTATGGTTGTTTCTTCACTGATACTGGATAGAGTGGGATGAATATAATTCACAAAGAACTGATGGTATACTGGTTTGTCCATTTTGAGGTAAAATAGTAGCAATAAAAGCCACATGCACGTAAAAGACTAAAGCTGACATTAGATGCCAATAATTATCTTAACATTACTAATTGATTATATCTCAGCTAATATATGTACACTTCAAATAAATGAAGTGTATTTGTGAGGGTCAGCATCTGCACCCATGGAAAATTTTTGAAACAAAATGTACTGAGACAAACTTGTGAATTTCTAAATTCTTATTTCAAATGCCAGGTACTCTAGGGGTTTTTGGTAATAAATTTGTGCATGTATGTATAGATGTATATATAAAATGTTATAGAAAATTCTGTTTCCCTGGCTATACTTTTTTCCTTTTCTGTCTCCTTTTTGACTTCTTTCCTTCTCTTTCATTGCTGTAGCTCATTTAACTTCCTTCTACTTTTGCTTCCTTCTTTATATTGCTTTTCTTCTTCTTCCATTACCTGAACCAGTATGAATTTATGGCTCTGTTCAGTGTAACACTAATTACATACTGGTAGAGTCATAATATAGCCACAGATTTCTTTTTTCTCTCAGCACTGAGTATAAGTAATTTCCATCAGTTACATAGTATCCTGAACAGAAATCTATTAATTTAAAAATTCATAATAATGCAGTACCATATTGTCATAAGTCTGAAACTCATATTGGGTTTGTACAGCAATATGTTCAGACATCTGCACAGGCAAATGTTTCATAAAGTCTAAAGTACTAAAAAATATTACCATGACTCACACCTAGTCAGATAAATAAGAAGCCGATCACAAAAACACAAGGAAAACAAGACGTACACAAAAATAAAATTTCAGGGTGAAAGTTACAGTATGCATTTGAATCACTTATATGGTAAATTTAATGAGATTAAAGTTTAATCCATATTCTTCTTGGAAGTGGAACACATTGATATACATGATGACAAAGTCAGTTAAAAAAGATGTTTTGAATAGAGCACCAAACAGAAATTGCTGTTGAAGGATTAGGAATTAACCTAAATGAAATAACATTGAGAGGTTTTCTAGTCTACTGTTAAATTCCTTTTGAAACAATACTTTTAAGAGTTTAAAATCTGACCAGACTGTAGCAAAGGTTTATTGAAATGTTGGAATGCATTAGAGGCAGAAGCTACATTTTGTCTGCCAGTAGAGACACACTTTTGTACTATAGAAGTAATTTGAAGTATGTCCAATCTTCAAGTGAAAACTGTTACAAAAGTAGAATGCTACTTTATTTATTAAATCCCCTGAATTTCATGAATTGCTGAACTTTCCTGGGAGATTACTTCTATTATGTCTTTTCAGTTAGACTACAAGGTCAGATCCAACAACTATGCAAGAAAGAACAATATCTCAGCAATAAATAGTAACATTGAGGCTTTAATGATTCAATTAGTAAAACAAAAAAGGTTTGCTTAATTATATTTTCTCACTAATAGTCTCAAAAAAACCCCAAACTTTTTCTTCACATTAAGTTTTCTAAAGTGAATAAAAATATAATTCTAAATTGCAGTTTATTGTATACTGTTTTCTTTTCTTAACTGTTCTTTTTATCTTCCTATTTGTATTCACCACAGTTCTTGCATTCAGATTTCTCTTTCCTCTGGAGTGATTCTTTCCCTGAAATTTGATTTCAAAGAGATGAATAAGAAAGGATAGAGTATTTGCATTGTGAGAACAATATTTGTCAGAAAGCCTGAGACACACTAAAGAGCCCTTCACTATGACAGAAGCATTTTTCAGTGCTGGGTGACACAGCACAGAGACATCGACAGGAGTTCTGTTGGCAGCAAAATGAATTAAGCATGGTTTCATAAAAAACCTGTCTTGGTTGAATTCTCTCACACTTAATGTATTGAAAACTAACACTAAAGGCTGTCTGTTTCTGTTCCTACCCCTGCCCCGTGGCTGAAGTTTTCATACTCTTTCTATCTTTCTGTTTTCTAATGAGAAGTGAGGTCAATGGGTGGCATTAGTGAGCATTTCCTCTAACCAGCCATGAATTTCACAAATCTTTTACACATTCAATACTATTAAAGTTTGTAATTCTTTGGGAAATTGGTAAAAATCAAACCATATATTCAGCTGGGAGTAAAAGAAAACCCTGTGTATATTTATGCCTTACTGTACAAACCTCATTTTCTTAGGAAACTGGGCTAAATGTGTTTCTGTTAGCATGTTTCAGTGGTAACATTTATGCATTATAGAGGTCAGGCAACAGCCCGCTGCTAACAGCAAACTGTGGACTGTGCTGTAGACAAAATGAATTAGATGAATAGAGGCCACAGTTTTAATAAAGGATCTTCAGCTACATTTTTCTGCCTGCAGGCAGCTATAGACATTCTTCCCCTATTGACAAATTGTCTGACACTTTTCAGATATAAACTGGTTCTGCTTTGAGGTTAGTGTCATACTCCTCAGGCCTGGTGTGGAATCCAGCTGAGGGGTTTTTTTTGCAGTTCTGTAATACTCTTTTATTTTATCAGTGCTTTTTTGGAATTAACTTACTGAAAGTGAAGATTTTTCAGTGCTATTGATGGCATTGTTGGGGGCAAGGAGGGAAAGAAAAGCATACAGCATGAAGGTGAGGTTCCACTGATGGAGCACAAAAGAAGGCTTCAATCCTTCCAGCTCTCTCTGCAGCTGCTCACAAGCTTTTAACACTTCAGCCAGATTAACAAGGTTCAGCCTTGTTGAGTGTATCCATAGAAGCAGCTCCTTGACTAAGTTATTGAAGGCAGAAAGATGGCAGCAACTCTGCCCTATTTTCTCTTAAGGCTTTGGAGCCTGAGTAAGTGCGGTTAAGGAACGCCTTCACGTCCTTTTCGAATCAAACATGATTCACCTTTCATTTTATAGCCAGATATTGATGATTTTAGCTAGGAAGCTGAGAAAGTGCCTGGAAAATCTTCAGCGGGTGATCTGGGCATCAAACAAGTACACTGTCAGTGCTTCAGGAGTGCAAGCAAACATCATAAGTATTTTGGACATGTCATTAATAGGATGTTGGAGCTGGAGAAATCTAGTTACTACAGTCAGAGAAGGGCAGAGGGACTGATGAAAACAAAGTGCATGGTGGCGGCGGAGAACAGGCATGAAGGCAAAAAGCTGACAGAAAACGTTTGTAAATTGTGCTGACATTGAGGAAAAGAGGATGGGAAGGGAGCATAAACCAGGCCTGTTTGTTTCCTGTGCCATTTTAATAAGCTCTCAGATCCTAGACCTTGTGAATAAAAGGGCCGAAAATGAGGTTTGATAGTTTTCAGAATTGCTGTAACTGCCTTGAATTATGCAGTTGCCTCTTTTTTTATCTGTGTAGATTATAAATATATTTTTATGTAAAAGCAATTATTTCCATAGCCTGATTTTTAATACCTCTGTGCTTCACTTGCTAACAAAAAGCAGGGAGATGTAGTGGTAGGACCAAGGCTGGTCTGTGAGAAGCAAAGACTATGTGTTTTATTCTCTGTGGAAATGTGGGCAGGTCATTAACAAGTCCACTAAGCAACCTAGGGATTTAGAGCCTGCAGGCATAATAACTAATTTGACTCCAAGGGTCTTTATCTAGAGAGGGATACCAGTGAATTCATTGTTCCAACTACAATTTCTAACACAAACGCATATCTATATATACATCATAAATAAAGTGAATAAAAATTACTGGTTAATAACAGCTGCAGATATTTCTGTACTCATAACAGAAGCCACTTAAGTTCATACACTCTGACTTCAAAGCCTTGTTCATGTAGGTAATTTTACTGTCTTCATGTGAATTTATTTGAGGGTATTCATATTCTACAAAATAGCTTTTCAGCTATTAGGGTATGCAGCTAGACCTTAGTATTTCAATTCTTAGCTGAGAAAAACTTTAGTACACCTAGGTTTTATACACCGTTTCATGCTGTGACTTTTGAGTGATGTATAAAACATTTTGACTTACATCAAGTCTTCTGAGCCTTTGTTTTCCTTTCATCTCCTCTATATTTCAGCTTTCTGCACTCCTGAGAGATGTCTTTTATTGTCAACACAATTAAAGTGCTTTGAATGGAATATTTGTTCAACAGAACATACAGAAGGTATTATTTTTGAAGAAGAATCTGGTGTATATTTTTGAATAATGTCATAATCATGCTAATTTCTGTTAACTTCATCTTTATGTTCCAGTATACCACTCAAAATAACCAACTCATACCTGTTTTCATCCTCTAGGTGATTCAGTTCTCATAATGAAAAGATTCAGCTGTCATTGCTCATTTGTTTTCTTACCTGGAAATTCCAACATAAGCAAATTTAGTAAGAATTTAGCTGGATTAAGTGCCTCATTTTATTAGCATATCTGGGCTAAGAGTACAGTTACTAAAACTGGTTACCTAAAATGGTGATTTTAAAATAAACAAATTTGAAAACCTCACCCTATGATTACAATGTAGGAAAGAATTAAAAAGAGGCAGCAATTTCTTGTATTGGTCTTAAGGCAGCAAAACCCCACTTATGTTAGTCAGAGTAGCTAGCAGCTGTTTCTTTTTTCATGCTAATATTTTAAGCATACTACTTCAATAGTTCAGAATACCCCTGAGGTGTAGATGTTGTGGAGCAAGCCTAAAGGCTGCAAGCAGAAGGCAGGGACAAGTACTTTCCTTTGGGAGTTCACCAGTTCACATACATTTCTTTTTCCAAAACAACAGATTTGTGGTTTCCTTTAAATACAGTTACAAGTTTATTACTAAAACTTAAGTTTGTAAGAAGTGGAGTCCTTTTTGGATTAATGTGGTAGCATTTATAATTCCTGCAGGGAAAATGGATTTGCCTGGAGGTTTTTATCAGGAGGATAGGTAAAAAAAGCTCACAGTAGCTGAGCAAGCCTAGAAAGAGTTTCTGGAAGAGAAAACTAATAGGATTTAGGCTGTAGTGGACATTCTGTAGAGATTCATGGCAGATAGAAAGAAAGAGACATTACAAAAAGAGTATTCTACATTTCTAGGAAAGATGTTAGAAACTTCTGCAAAATTGGAAATGAAAAATGTCACAACACTTTTTTCTAGTTGGTCTTGAGACTAAAGATTTTGAAATTTCCAGTTCTACTACTGTGCATTCCTAGGCAATTCTACAAAACTGCAAAATCGTGACACAAGAGAGACACAAATCTTTAATAGAAAATGCCCCTAGACACGGCATTTGTGCTTTGAAGAAGTCAGCAGTAGTCTCACGTCATAAGGATTGTATTTTTTGTATTTCCTGTGTAGCTTCAAGATTAAACTTATAGATGTGAATGAGTGAATAACCCAGAAGTCTTGCAAGAAAGTAGAAAATTTTATCCATGCAATATTACTGTCTCTCACTTCTGCCATATATGAATTTGCCAGCCTAAACTTGCTTATTCTATGAGATTTGATAAGAACACAGCCTACTGTGGTTTGGTTCAGGCTGAGATTTTGCATCAGGAGATACAAAGCAGGAACAAATTCAAGTAGCACTGACATACTAGCACTCTGTCAGCAGGCAAGAAATAGCATAGACATAACCTTTCCAAAGACAGTTGTGTAAAGCATATACAGTCAAAGCAACTTCTGTGGGATATAAATTAGGAAAGCCTCAGGTGGAAAAAAGTTTCCTTCACAATATCTAAGGGAATTGATATTCTATAGCAGAGCAGCTAAATAATAGTCATATAAGCTACTTGATTAGAAAGAGTTTTGGTTTAACTGCTCTCTCATTTACAATTAGATGTGTTAATTCAATGGCTAAAGGTCAGGAATTAGTCATTGCTAGCACTGCCTCAGAAGCATACCCAGGAAATGGTCATCAGCTCAAATCAGAGGTGTTAATATGCAATTAAAAGTCACAATAGGTTTTGCTCAATGAAATTGACCGTTCCCTAGATGAGCTTTTTCTGAAGTGATGGCTGCTTAGTTGAAGTGAATATACCTTTACAGGAAAATTCCAGTTAAGCATCTGCTTTTCAGAGGAGCCAAGGGCTATTGTGAGACAGTTTTTGTACCTACTTGAGATACTTCAAACTGCTTTTCCCATTGCCTGGATAGAGAAGAATCTGAAAAAAGAAAGAAGTGAGTAGATTTATTATTGTGGTGCATGATACCGAGCAATTGAAAGAAGGTAAACTTTATGTAAATCAAAGTTAAAAGTAAACAAAGGTAAGCATGCCCTTAGCTGTAGCTTGTAGGTGTATTTCCAGAGTATTTCACGTTGATGTTCTGCAACAACTTTGCTTTCTTGCTAGTTCAATCCCCCTGCTTTACCTAGTCAATATCGCAGCTGTTGAAATACACAAAATTACCTTACCAGTTCCTTCTGCCTGGGCAGAAATATATGCATGTGGAGTCTTAAGCTGATTATGTTCTTTTAGACAGCTTCTTCAAATTTTTTATGACTCTTTTTCTGAAGCCTTAAAATTATTCTGCAGCAAGTCTCAAGCCTTTCCTAGCGTGGTGTTGTCTGCAAAGAAAAGGGATTCTTTTTTTCATTTGTTAATCAAAACATTGAGTGATGATGAAGTTCTTGTCACTATGGGATATTGTTGTAAAAATACTGAGCAGAATTAAAGCCAGGACATATCTGTAAGAAATTTGATTCAAGAAAGCTTTTCAGCTTAAAATGAACCTGATAAATACCAAGATTAGTTTCCCGATGAGTTATTACCAATTAAGTTCATCCAGACTAGACTGCATGTTCCTAAATACATAGTGCATCTTCAAAACAGAGATCACAAACAATTCAAATACAGCCATGGGGAGGGAAGTTCTCAGGAATCTCAATGATTAAGCACAGTTTAGTAAGTAGACCACTAATTGAACTGTGGTAATTTGCTATGTGTATAGGCTATGAGTCTGTCATCTTCTGTAAATGAGTCATTTTACTTTCAGTTGGATTAAGGCAGGGTAGCACATGTAAGCAGTCAGAAATGCTTTTTCTGAATTTTCAGTTCTACTATGAATTTTTTTTTAATATTATGTTCAGCCCTATTTAACTTTACTTTTATCTCCTAGTTAACAAGCATGGTTGAAAATCATTTGTAAGCATCCTTCAGCACTCACTAGATGGCTGTGTATCCTTATGTATGCTTCCTCGTAAAGTTTAGGAGAGTAGTAGTAATCCACTCACTATCAAAGCTGTTTTAGAAGTAGTGTGCATTCCAGTATATGGCTTGTTTACTTCCCCATCTAGGTCATCTTGCTTTAAGGTTGGCTAAAGTGACCCCTGAGCTAATCTAGACTCTTTTGCTATAAAAACATGTCCATCTCTCTGTACTTAATTTTACAATGCTTCCTCAGTCAACCTCAAATATTCTCTATCAGACAGAATTGAATATGCTGGCTTCTCAGCAGGAGTATCCTCTTTGCATATTCATTGTTTGGCAGAGAAAAATAGCTAATTATAGCTTTTTGTTCTCCAATATCTCTACTGTGATGGTTTTATCAGCATAGGCCTGAAGAGGAACACAAGATGAGGCAGTCTTCAAATAAACACATAACATCTTCAAGGCAAACTGATAACATGAGTTTATAAACTGCATTCTGAGACAGTCCTTAGTTAAATTCATATGTCTGGATTGTGCTCTCATTGAGTTAATGCAACTTAATGCAGGTTGGAACCATGCTTGTTAAGTGAGCCACTATAGTAGCTGAAGCCTTGTTGTACTCAAGAGGCTCAAAGAAAAATGCATTTCATTACTTACAGTACTGACTACTTAAAAAGCAACCACAAGATATAGAAAATTGCTTCAAGTAACTAACAATTGAAACATGACATTTCAGTTTGCTTCTGAATTTTTATTTTAGTTAGGGAAATATGCTTTTTCTTACTGTATATATCAATCTTTTTATTTTTTTTTTTGTGTAATAAGTTTTTCCCTGAAGTCATATATTGCAGCAATGTATTCAACTTGAAAATTTAGGTGAGGCGGAAACAGCATTTCTTCTTTTTGTTTCTTTTAAACACCTATTCTTGTTTTAAACAACAGTAAAAGGAAGCTTTTGATTTTCTTTGTACAATTTTATTTTATCTATCTTCTGTTATGTATCATATTTCTACAATAAATAGTCCAAATATATTTAATCCCTTCTTGATGTGAAAGGGCTTTTCCCACTTTTAGGAAATAACTGTAGTCTAAATGACATGTTTTTTTAGGATATTTGTTTAAAGTTAAGCCATACAGGCATGCTATACAGGTGGATTGAATTTTATACCATCAACTAACATCATATTAATCTCTGTTTTATTTCCTATTCCTCATTTTACATCTTAATATCTAGTTTGTTGTCATATTAATGGTAGGATACTAAGTTGAGTTTTTTGTCTAAATATCTCCATCAGTCACAGTCATGTCATTTTTTAAGATATTTAGCTCTGGTCCTGCATGCTTAACTTCAATAGCAAATAGCTTTTGTGGCGGTATATTCATTCTGTTCAATTCCCTAGTTAGGCTCAAGCTCTCTACAGATTCTTGATTTTATTTGTGTGGAGGGGTTTTTAGTTTGTTTGGGGGTTGTTTTGGTTTTTGTTTTTTTTTAATGGGCTCTTTGATTTTCTGTTGACTTGAATTAGTAATTGTATAGTGACTAGATGAATTTCCTAATGTTCATGTTTTGGTTCATTCTGAAACATCTGCATAATTAGAAGGTCACAAAAAACTGTATCCTTGAGAAAAATAGGACAGCTTAGCTTTTCTGATTATATTAATATAGAATTTTAATATATGATGACTCACTGTTATTTTACACAGAGACTTCTGTCCCTGATTGCAGCAGTGGGTAGCATTACTTATGAAGTGGCTCCCAATATGAGCCACTTGCACCAGTTCATTCATAGTCTCCTTCCCCAGCTTGCATATAGTTAGAAATATTGTTTTTGTCCTGGCCACTAATAGGCTAAAGGAGGATAAAGGCTAACTATCTTGTGAAATACATTAGGAGGAAAAGAGAAATCATAACCTGAGTTTCTATTCATATGAATGTGAAGAAAACAAGCACTGAGAATGGAAGCCTTAACATGATAAAAATAATTTAAATCCAAATGTTAGGCTTGAGTTTATAAAAATAAATAAATTTCTACATACGTAGGAAAGAAATCATCTGCTGACACAGCTGAAGGTCATCAGAAAATAAAAAAGGACCAGGCTTTAAATCTAGTTCCACTTGTGTTAATGCATGCATCGATGATTAAAGCTGGAGTTGGAGGTGAAGCTGTCACGTGTGATGCACTAGAGTATAATTGAAAGGACTGAGTGATGAGTTAGAATTGGTGCTTACAGCAGAAAAAGCAGTCACCAGTGTGATTTGTACGTGTGTTCATACTTCAGGCTTTAATAAAACAGTAGAGAAACACCATCAACGTTCTTGAATATGCTGCATACAAGTTTTCAGTTGGAAATATATGCTTGACTGTCATTCTGAATGCTGGCAGATCTGACTGAGCAAAAGGATCTGGCTTTCAGTCCTGTGTGTAAATGATTCTTCAGGTTGCTATCTTGTCATACACTGCTTGTCAGTCCTGTTTGTGGTTTCTCAAGTTTCCCCCCCACACACTGTGTTTTCCCAGCATGAGCTGTTGTTAGGCCTTTACAGTCTGAGATACCTATCCTGAACTCTCATGTTGTTTATATGAGTTCTTGGCAGTGTACCCCTTGATTTGTAAAGGGAAGGAACCATCATCACAGTTAAAGAATTGGTGCTGCACTCTGAAGCAGTCTGTCTTCATGTACTTGACTATTAGTTCCTCAGATCTTTCCTTTGGTCTAGAAACAGTAAAGACAGCGAGCACTAAAGACAGTATAGAACAAATAAAACCAATCCAAAAGTATGAGGGCTGCAAGGAAACAATATTTGTCAATGTTATTTTATTGCATCCCAGCAACAAAAACCTGACAAGCTTAGTTATGTTATTCCCAGATTATCATTGTAATTGAATCATAACTAAAAATATGTTAGCTTAGAATAAATTCCTCACTTCAGATGTGGGTACTAAATTAACCATAAACAGTGGAAAAAGTCCAGTTGTCCAGTTACTAAGTAGCTACATCAGTAATGGAAATACTTTGGTATTCATTTTGGTGAATACCTAAGAGTATTTAGTTATTTTAAGAGACCTGGAATAGCCTGCTTTTAACCTATAGTTAACAAAAGCAACTGGGTATATGTAGTGTAAGATTCCCATAGATGCATCTTTTTCTCTACAAGTTTTTCTATTATCTGCTTTCTCTGTGGTTATCTCTAGTTCGACATCCGACTAGAAAATTCCCTCTTATTATGTACAAAACCAAATATATAGGAGAGATGTATTCAGGTACAAGTTAGCTGATTGGTGTCAGAGACTTCTGGAAGGTAAAACAGGGATTCAAAGACATCTGTGTATCTTCACTGAGCTTCAGGAAGAGATAATGTGTTTTAAAAACTACCTGTAAGTCAGTCATATTTATCATGCAATGTTGTGGACAGAAATGCACTGCAAGAAACAGTCTAAATCAGGTTATGTACCTAAGATATAAAAATAGAAGTGCATTAGCTGTGAATTTTAAAAAAGCTATATTGACCCTGTAATAGTCAGTTATAGTGTGGTATCTTGAGCAGCTTCTGAGAGAGGCTGCTCAGGATCATTATCAATAACAGTTGTGCAGACTACCTTATGTGAACTTTTTTGCTGTGGGTTAGTAAGGAGTTTCTCTCAAATAAACTAATTCTGCCTGTCCTGTATACCACCCTCACTGTTGAAATAAACTATGGTACAGTAAGTGTTTTGTTTCTTTAGTGAAGTGTTGCACTGAGCAAAAAAACAAGAGCAATTTCACCTTTAAAAAACCCAAACAAACCAGCCCCTGGTAGCTATTAATATCCCCTGAGATAGCTTCTCTTCTACAGTACACTGCCCACAGTGCAGCATAGTGGGTTTGCATCTACAGTGTAAAATAATAATAATTAAAAAAAATGTTATATTCAGGGTCTGTGGATGCAGATTGATGCACAGTATCAATTTCCAGTATTAGATTACTATAAATTCACATTCTTAGGGATCAATGGTGTGCAACGATATCAGATTGATGGGGAAATTTCAATGAAACAGAGCCGACTTCTACTGTGATTTCTCCATTTGTTTTCCTATGCCATTTCTTTGTGCCTGCAGGGCTTTATTAGCTGCACCTGTTTTGATCAATTTATTTGAGACCCAACATCTGCAATAATACCAGATTTTTTGTAAGTGGATTTTTATGTATAATAGATACCCATTCACAAATGTCAAGTCAAATTAATAACACAAAAGAAGCCTTAATGCACTTTTTAATGTGATTTATTTTCTTTTTTTCTTTTTAAACTCCAGTAAACTAAAATGATGTAATTATCATCACACATTTATTTATTGCAAAACTGCATCTCATTAGTGATAATCAAGTGGATTTTTTTTGCCTATTGATATCTTAGTGGTTTATAATTAGAGTTCATAAACTTGGAATGAATACCTTTTTCTTTATACCAAAAGATAATTAAGAGTATCCCAAAACAGAACTGGTAGGAGAACTGCACTATGATTAAATTCAGAACAGAAGGTCTGTTCCATCACACTTGTTTTTGTATTAAAACTTCATCATGATTTTCATTTACAATAGTGATACCCAAATTAACCATATGGACAGAAAGAACTGAAACATCCCCTGTGAAGAAAACTTAGGCACTTGTGGTTTTAATGTAATGAAAGATGTCACATGCACTTCTGAGCTCCTGGATTTTGTTGCTTTTACACCTTGCTTAACTAAACTGAATGCTAGGCTAAGCTGCAACAATGCTTTATAAAGTGTTTGGGTTTTTTCTGCATTGATCAGTTACAAGGCTTGCTGTCTGCTATTCCTATATATTCTTGAAGTAAAACTTTATTGTGTTTTCAATAATGAGATTAATGCTGAACAAAATCAATTTAGATGTGCTTGTTATATAGAAAGTAAGTGGTTTCAGCAGGAAGACATACCAAATATTCAAACATTAAGGTATCAGTGAAAACTCAGAGAACTTCTGGCTTATTACTTTGTGGTAATTACACAATTACACGGTGTTTAAATAGGATCATTTGACTTTTAAAGCAGTCAATCACAGAATTATTTCAGGTCAGTACTGAGCCTCTGCCTTGTATTGTTCTAAAAAGGCATAACATACTATATAGTGATAACAATGAAGAATTCATTGTCAGATGATTAAGAGGAGCAGCTGGTAGATGTTATCTCTCTGTTGGCCTTTTGAATGAGTAATCCACTAATAAAAGTATCAGTTATGAAGAACAATTTTAAAAATAATGGCAAAAATATTCCAGTATTTAGAATACTAATTACTAATATAATACTAATAATTGATTATACTTTGCGACTTAGTAATTTAAAAACTGTTAAATATTATTTTTTCTTCCTTAAGTTTACTTTATAAGGAACTAAAACATTTTTGCTTTGTTTTGAGTTGTTAATACACTTTAGACTAGGGTACTTATTCCCCAGTTGTGTGGTTAAATCAGTGAGGCTGTTTTTCTACTTAAATACATGCATACTATGATATAAATACACCTGACTTTATGCCAAGTACCAACTGACAGAACAAAAGACTGTCTCATCTCTTGCACATCCTTAATAATATAGTTCTGGTCAAACTTTTCAAAGCCTACAATATAATCATTTAGGGATAGTCATAAAATGCCTGAGGCAGTCAGGCCTCCCATTAACTGCTGCTGATAGCAAAAAGCCTAAGTCTTGTTTACCAAGTAGTGCAGTAATTGCATTTCAAAATAAAAGGTAGCCTTTCTGCTGAGTATCATCTCAAATAAAATGTAGTTACCTAAGCACTGCAAGTCAAATTATCTGTGTGTGTTTATTTAGGGATGTCCTGGAAAAAAGGCTGTGGTTTGACCATTTGAGAAGAGCTATTGATGAGCTTTGTTCCTTTGTGAACCAGCTTATATTCTGAGTTTCAAAAGCTTTTTTTTGAGTATGAAGTATTTGATTATAGGTATTTGGCTAACTATAGATACTAGCAACTTTTTTCCTCTAAATCTACTACCTGAGCATTTGATTGGATGTAGCATATATGAGTTCCTATTTATCTATGACAAGATGAGCCTTTTAAGAGACCCAGGCTAAGCTATGGCTCTAGTTTGAAATAACTGTAGATTATGGTAGACATAAGTAAGGTAGGTGGTAGTTACTAGAGGGGAGAGACACCTTTGGAGGATAAGCAATGTAGTTAACAAAGATGGTCACAGAGCAGAGTGAATTGCTTTGGCAGGTTGTGTAAAGTTTAGATGACTGACCTGAACAGTAGACCTAATGTGACTAATATTAAGTGATAGGAAATTTAACTTGTTTCTGAAAGTTATCCCACTTCTCCATATTTCTCTTTATTCAACTGTGGCTATAATTTCAAATACTTACAATTACAAATACATCAAAGGTTCAAGATGGGGCAGCATACTAGGTTTGTGTACTGGTACAATGATATTTCCATTTTGTCTAGAAACTGGAGAGGTGTATTGGGTTAATTTCCACTTAATGCGCTGAAAAACAGGAAAAAACAGGTGATCTGATTCAGGATCCAAGCTATTGCCAGTTGTTTATGAGTGTTAACACTAGGAAACATTTTTTAGAAGTCATACCATTTGAAGGAAACATTTTACACCAACACCAAAGTTTATAATTTTTTGTCTGATAATTATTTCTATTATCAATGGAGAACACCACAATTAGCACTAATTTGTTCCCTTGGAGGATTTCATACAGTACAAAGATTAAATCAGTAAGAGGTAAACTGCAGCTCATTTACTTTTAGTGACAAAAATGTGGAATATGCACTTTCTCTCTCAGGAACTTATATTGTTGTGTATCATGTAATAACTACAGAAGGAAAATGTGAAGCTCCAGGAAGGTGATAAGTTGTGGGTTGAAGATGGATGCTATAATGTTGTGAAGAATGATCATGAAACAATGGGATTTTAATGTACATACAGTATTTTCACAGAAGAATATACCTGAGACAGAGAATAAATCACCTTTTTCTAGGGAGCTATTTTCTTCTCCTTTTACTGTGTGTACAGTACCTTATACTGTAAGCAAGCTTTGAAAATATGATTGTGAGTGCAGAATCACAGAATCAAATCTAGAAGTTCTTTGTTGCTAACAAATAATGGAGCTTTTAATTTCTATAAACAAATTTTACAGTCAAACTTTTTTTCTTTTATATTATTTTAGTGTCAGCGGGTTTTGTTTGCTTTTTTTCTTTTAACAAGGCTGCTTAAAACCAAAGGAATTAGTGCAGTCACATTTGAATTAAAGAACAGTGCAAAAAAAAAAATAAATCTTTTGATACTTAAAAAGGAAACCAAGAAAAACTGCACTCAGTAGTCAACGCTGGTGTTTTCTCCAGAAAAATTGCTCTACTGATTGTCATGAAGTATATTGATGTCACTGTCACTATGACAACATTATGACAAGTACTAGACACTCTAGGCTACCTTGTAAAAGGATCTGTCATCTATATTTTTTTGTATAAAAAGTAATAGAAATGAGAACCTCTTCCCTACCACAGGGTTTTATTTACAGTTAGATCATTTGTTACAGGCATCGAATCAAGGTTTCTTGAACAAGTGGCAAGCTAGCTTTTCAATACAGGTAAGAAAAACACATTCAAATACAATATAATTTTACTTTTCAGCTAGTAAAAACAAGCAGAAAAACATTTGCATTCTCTGAAACACAAGCATTTGTATGCAGAAAACAAATGTTTTCATATAGTTCTCAAAAGTATTTCAGAATTTTATGTCTGAGGATGTAAGAAATGTTTGGAAGTGGAGTGTGTGTGATGTAACTTTTAAGAGGATGGGGGTGTTTTCTGTATGTGATTCTTTCTGCCCTTTTAATCACCTAAAACAATCACTCCATCTGTATGTATTTCTGGTTGTCTGTTATTTTAATTAAACCACAGAATTCATGAGATACTGCATTTTTTCTTTCTTTTTTTTTTTTTATTTATTTAAAACCATATTTTACTCTCCATAGATTTTAATGTTTGTGTTTTGTCAAATCAGAGGTACTGCACTAGTATCAAGATAACAACATGCAAACACACCTAGATAAATTTTTCTCAGAGGTATTTGAATTCCTAGTAAATCCCAAGTGGACCAAAAACTCCTATGGAGAATCCTTTGCATATTTGCTTTGCAGTCTTTTAACTGTGCAAGCCTAAGGGGTCAGATTTGTTAAGCTCTAGCTCTCTTGATCTTGATTTCAGCTAAAAATATTAACTGGTGTTGATTGCTAAACATGTCCAAATTTATTTATCTTAAAGTGATCATTACTTCAAAAGAGATTTTTAGTCATTTATCAAATACAGAATTCAGATGTTAATAAGAACAATGATGACTTTATAAGTTTCCTTTTTACATTAGTATATTGTTCTATTCTTCAATTATTTACCAAGTGAGACTAATTTAATTGAAAAACTGGATAAAGCAAAAAGTTATTATTTAGCTAATATATTTTGCTGAGCCATAACTAAAAAATACAATGTTGAGGCAAGGCTTATGCATAGAGAGTTTCAGGACAGGCATAAGTAGTCAGGAGTTGAAAAGCAATCCCATCTGAGGTGAAAAACTGAGTAACAGTAGTAGTCATGGCACCATCAGCGTTTAATATAATGAGATAAAAAAATCAGAGCAAATTCTATCTTGTCTAAATATAGGCTTGAAAACTTCCTGTTATGCTGTGAATTCCAATGCACATTATCTTAAAAAAAAACAAACAAAACCAACCAATTTAACAAAAAATTTCCCTCCTGCACACCTATCAAAAAGGGTGAGGTCCTGAGTGGGTTAGCTGCTTTCTTCCCAGTCATTTAAGTGCATTTAATTTTTCTCCTTCATAATGTGTTAGATTACTTAGTTTAAAAGCATTTTAAGCTTGAATTAAAGTTCTCTTGTACATGCAGGTTGAAGAACTGTAATTTACACCAGAATTTCAACTAAATAAAGTCATATGAACATAAAACCTTTGTATAAAGGGAGCAAGTAGCAACAACCAAGGTATATGGTGTGGTCCTTTGGCTCTCCTTCACTCTGCACCATGTCAAATCACTCTAAAGAGGCCTTGTGACTATCTAGAAGTGAGTTATAAGAAAACTCTCCCTCCCTCTTTTCCCAAATACACTCCATGCTCAGCTTTAGCTGAAAGATCCTACCCTTAACAGCAGAAGGTGAGTAGTTATTATGTGGCTGAATCCTAGGCACAGGTGAGGTAGGAAGGCACCAGGCATTAGACTGCAGGAAATGCCTTTTTCCATAGAGAAACCTGGGTTAGAAACTGCTTTGATGGCAGGGCCCAGAGAATGGTGGTGAATGGTGCCACATCCAGTTGGCAGATGGTCGGTCACCTGTGGGATATTGGGAAAACTTTCTAAGCCTTAGGACAAAAAAATGGAGATGTGGAATCTCTTGTCAGGAATTTTTGTGAAACCACTAGCTGTTATGGGAGCCAGAGCTTGTAAAAGATTTAGAACTAACATGGGTTTAGATTGCATATTTCAGAAATCATATTAAGAGGTATAAATCTGTAAGACAGCATAATTCTCAACAGCACCACTGTAAGAGTGGTGCCTTTTTAGTAACCATTTTTACCTGCTGAGTGTATTCCAAATGGTAGTTTGTGTTCCACTCAGAATAGATGATTTATTGTTCTTAATCATGTAAGTGAACACACATGAGGGAATGAAGCTGATTCTGTTATTTCTTTAACTCTCCAAGAGACTTAGCAAATCCCTGGGTATATGCAAAACCACTAAATAGCAAATTTTTAAGTAATGACATCATATAGATTCTGTAGGTACTGTTGCAAGCTGTGATACACATGTTACGAAGAAATCAGGCTGAGCATCAGTTGCCTAGAGGTATATATGAGGCATAACAATAATGAAAGTGGAAAAAAAATCCCAACAACAACACAAAAACAACAACAAAAAAACCCCAAACAAAACAACCAAAAACTCCCAAACCTCACAAAGACAAGGAACCCCAAAACATGAATTACAAAAATAAATACCTTGGTTTAAAAACTATAAAAATGTAATAACAGTGGAAATTTTCTGGCATTTAAAATTGTGCTTCTGTACAACCAGCCATGTTATTTGTGTGAATGGGAACTGTGGGCCTTCTCTTTCTATGGATAATTAGTAAGTGGGGCTTTTGGTTTGATTTTTTGGGTGTTGGTTTTTTTTGTTTGTTTTGTGGTTTGTTTTTTTCTCCTTGAGGAGCTTGGAATATTTAAACTTTCATGTCATATGTACTTTGCTGGTTGTGAATTATGTATATATGTACTTTTCCTTACTTGGCTATTTTTATACCTATTGATACTGAGGGATAATTTAGAATAACAGGTTTACTTTTTAAAGAGTTTTATTTTTTTACAGTAGCAACTTCAATTTTAAATCAATCATATCTTGATATTAGCTCAGATTAATCCCCACATAACAATCATCTGCAAAGGGAAAATTGCAAGTTCCCTTTCAGATTGCTTTTAATACTCTTTCTTGATTGCCTCTTCAAAAATAAATGGGAAGATGATCCTCTATTTCAATTTCCCACTCATCTCTGGAGTAGATTCTTTTGACATGTTGGATACTTCATACAGATCAGCACCTTTTCAGAGTATCTGAGGAAGGAATTTGACCACATTTCTTTTACAGATGGCAGTTTTGCTTCCAGTGTTCTTGTCTCCCAAAATAGTTGAGTGGCTAAAAGGGAAAGTATTTTTACTTTGTGTTAGTATACTTTGTTTGTTTTTTTGATTTGACATTTCTTCCATGGAGGCAAATAAAACAGCATTTTTATTATGAATATCATGTTTCCATGAAACCTGTGCAATGTGTAATGGAAAACCTGCAAAATCAGAAATAATGGACACATTATGGATACATTTTCTGGTTACAGCAAAGGCCTTGGTGACACAAACGTCATATGCTTTGTGTGCTGCAGGAATATTGAGGTTGCTGCTGCATGCTGGTAAGGACATACAGGTGGGATCAAATAAAGGATCCCAATGAACTTTGCACTTAATCAGAATGCAGGTACATATCACTGTTAAACATTTTTTCCTTATAAGGGAAGAATAATTATTCCATGTATTGATGCATTAGTAATCACTGGGAAGTCTGAGAATAAATGGACAATAGTTGTATTGGTGAAATGTTGCTTCTTTGCTTTGTACAGAACCTTCATTTATTGCTTCTGCCTCCAAACCAAGCCTGTGAAGTATTGTCATTGCAAGGATTAGTTAAGGTTTGAGATAATGTTGAACACTTTCCCCGTGTATCTGTTCCTCAGCCCTTTTGTGTAGTAGCATCTGCCTGTGTACAGCCTCATCCAGAATGTGGTAACTTAATGGTTTGTCTTGCCAGTGCTGCTTGTGAAGGGTGTGAAAATGCTCAATCAGATTTGAACAATTTTTTCTATTGCACAGTATTTTTTGCATACAAATCACATCACACAATCTCCCTTTCTTCAGAGAAAAGATACAGGTAACATCAGTAATACTGACAATAGATATCAAGGCATTCATAAATAAAACAAAGAAAACAAAAAAGCCCTTTTATTGTTTGAATAATATCCTTGTTCCTCTCATCTAATTCATGAAGGCATCAATTTTCCCCAAATATATTTTTTTCCTCCAAATCTAAATAATAGTGATTGATGTACCCTAGATTGCTGCTGAAGAATCAGTGCAAAACCTGCCACATATACTCAGACATGACCTAGGTCAGAAACTGATAAAGAGTGTTTCCATAACTCAGTTCTGCCATCACTGGCTTCTTGATACTATTGTCTTATTAGAGATGTGTATTTATCCCACTTTAAAGAAAGTTATGACACCGGTATAATTTTTGAATAATAGCAGTGAAAAATGCATTTTGAAGTAGATTGTATTTTGAAAACCTCTGACAACCTAAAATTTATATGGTGCTTTGTACATTTAAAGCCCTGTTTAAGCACTAATTAGTTTTTCACCTCTAGCTTGTAGCTAAACATGACATCACTTTTATGACCTGGAAAACTGGGAGAGCAAAAATTAACAATATAGTGAAAGGCCCAAAGCAAATATGAGACATTCCTGATAAGATCTTAGGAAATGTGGTCCCAAAGCTATCACCAGCCATAGAGGGTGAGCTGACTCAATAGATTATCCTTCTGACTGTAGTCTTGATATAAAAGAATTAAAGTAGAAATAAGTATAAAATATTTAGCATTCATGCTAGAAAATGTTATTTTAAAGGGAACATTTATAATGTATTCTATGTTGTCAGTGATGTGGGGTTTTTATTTGGGTCATTTGGGTGGGGGTTTTTTTCTGTTTATCGAAATACTATATTTTCACCAGTTTCATCAATGATATATTTTGATAATGAATAAATAATAAGAGGCTGTGTTTGGTGTACTACCTATCAGGTTTTCTTCTCAAGTAGATACAAAGGCCTTTGGATACCCCAATTGCTGTAAATGTGAATTAAATTTTGGATTAATTTTTTAAATAAAATGTGAGGCATTTTTGCTTAAAGATGAACTTGCTAGGCAGGTAGGATGCTAGAACTTGTCCCATGTTCAGTCCTCTTTATGTTTATCAATTCATGTGAATTGGTAAGAAGAATTTTTTACAACATAAGCTACATGTGATTTTTTTCATCTGTGAAAACATTCTCAGAGTTGTTGCAGAAATAAGCCATAATTTAACTGAGGTTTTTTTTGTTCATTTTTTTTTTGAGTAATAGGAAGCCTCTTTCAGCTTGAATTTTCATGGAGTTTTTGTTGTTTTTCTAAAATTTGGCTACATAGAATGCATTTCTATTGTGCTATATTTCAGCTTGATTATCTAAAAACAGGAATCCGGAAATTACTGAACAGTGCACAAGTAAATTGCCAACAGCAGACTTATTATGAGCACATTTTATTTGCATTCCACATTAAGCATACTATATCAGGAACTACAGGTATCCATACTGTGATCAGTAATGGATGACCCAATTTGTGATCCATGAGGTTGCAACATGCCTCACCCATGGTCTGTCCTTTCCCTCTCACAAGGAGCACACTGTTAGTCTTTCCCACGCTGCATTGCAGCTACGTGGTGGGAGCAGTTGTCAGTCTCTTAACTATGTAGCTAGATACATATTTTCCGTAATTCATGCTACTTATATGTATGTGTGAAAGTCATGTTGTAGTGCATTTAATTATCCTACATATTTAAGTGCATTCAGCTAATATTAGCGTATTTTAAATGTCATACTAAATAAACACCTGAATTCTTAATGCAGGTGTCTAGGAACAACATGCTAAATGTTTCCAGTTTTTCTTGTGTTTAATTACAGTTGATGTATGAAAATACTGAGAAGAGTTAATCTTTGCCATTTTCCCATAAGACTTGCATTATGTTGTGGTCTGGTCTCTGTCCATCATAACAAAGTAGTTCATCACAACAACTCCTATGACAAAATGGTGTAATTTTATCCTGTAGAAGTTATAAAGTATAGTGAAATACATTAAAGTCTTTACTTGGAATATGTAAATACTAATAACTTCTGATCTGGTTCTGCATCTCCCCTGCTTACTGTGGGGATTGCTGCTGGAAGGTTTCCCAACCTTTTAGGCTGGTACCACAGAGAGTAAAGTCTCCTTGGAGAACTGTACTCCTGAACTGTGTTCAGGGCGTATCCAGTCACTTCAGATCTCAGCTGTGTTGTCCTGCCTGGCTGAAAAAAGGGCTATAGCAGCTCCAGCAATGTGCTGCATTGGCACAGCTTTGTTGCGCTTAATGGGTGCACATACAAAGCTTGTTTCAAGCACAGCTCTGCAAAGGCAAGGATCTAGGGATGATTATGGGATTCCAGTGCTCTCTATATCTTGCTGTCTTTTGACAGCATTATTTCATAAAATTTCAGAGAAATAAAGAAATATATTTTTACGAAACCTATTTTGAGATGGCAGTTTTGATTGGAGTATAACTTATATGAACTGACAGGTATCTTTCAAAGGGTTCTGAGCTTCCCTCTTCTACTAGAAAAGCAGAGAGAATATTAGTGGGTTGAATGTGTATTAATGGGGCATATAATACATTCTTAGTGACAGAAGAATGTAAATATTTAGAGATTAAAGTAAAATATCAAAAATTCGGTGAAGGTATGCAGCTGGGTTAAGTCAGTGATCAGAAGGCCTCTGTTAGGAAAATAAAGTATTTTTCACCTCTGAAAAAGAAAAAATGCACTGCTAAAGTACTGAATAAATAATCTTCACTTCAAGGTGAAAGGTTTTAAGTATCTCAAAAATATGAAGTAGTCCATAAAAACTTGAAGGGGGTTTTAAAGTAGAAATTATTGTTGTATATGCATGAGTAAATATCCTTTCAGTTAGAAAAAGGAAAAGTAAACCTCATAAAGATTTGGGCTACCCCGTGACATGGTCAATATATCTTCTCTAAAACTGTTATGAGAACTCTGCAGTGTTAGACAAAATTCCCAACAGCAAAGTGAAAATAAAAGTGAAAGATTTGAACCACACTTGTGTAGAAAGAAAACCGAGTTTGTTATTGCAGATTATAAGAATGCACAAAGACAAGGTACAGAATAAGATGTGGCACATATGACATTGATATAATTTTCATTTTTTTCTTCATAAAAGAAAGACCTATAACTTTTTTTAATGGCTGACACTCAAATAGCAAAATTTCTAAATGTCAGTATAACAGTGGAAATTTTCACTAGATAAAAATCTGCTGTATCGGGTTTGCATAGCCAGGTTTTAGAAGCAGGGGGCTACAGGCATGGCTTCTGTGAGAAAGCTGCTAGAAACACCTGTCTATTTTAATTTCTACCTTTTCCCTGATGATTGTTAAAATCTTAAGAATATGCATATAAATTTTGTATATACATTAAATTCCTTGAGGATACTGACCACTGAAGGATATACCAGTTCTGTGATAATTTTTAGAAGTAATAAATAGTTCAATCATTTTAGAAGGCTGTTATTTTTTTCATTAGACTTAAAGAAATCTTTATCTTTCTGTAGGTGTGATGGTGGTGAGGGAATTTATAGTAATCTCTGAAACTTAAGTACTTATAAATACTAGATTATGAAGTTCATGAAAATATAAATCCTTTAATTTGATGAATTCTGATTGTAAAGCATATGCACAAAAATTAAAATCCCTTGATGTAATATATGGGCTCTTCAATAAACAAAGAATCTTAAAGGTGAAGATAAAACCCCAACATTGTAAAAATATCAACCATCTACAAGGAAAAGTAAAATAAATCTGATTTTACTTGTATAAGATTATATTTTAGCAGTGGTTAAAGTTTTGAGGGTTTTTTGTTTCATAAAATTATTAAAAGGAAGAGCATGCTTGCTTTATTTAATTTCTATTTAGAAGCTTATATTGATCAAATAGAATTGAGATGAACAATAGTAAAAATAAATCTCCAAATCCCCCTTTAATTCACAAAGAAAGAAAAACATGCAACATTCTTTGCAAACGGTTTTTGAAATATCTTCAGGTGTTGCTGTCTGCCAACGTGAACAGTTAACATCTTGACAGCTAAAGTCATGAAGCATGGAAAAATTAAAGTAAGCAAAACTTTAGTGAACTTGAGAAAACTGTTTATCGTAGGTACTGCTGTCAGATCCAGTCAGTTGTTTTCCTTCATATGTTTTGCATTGATATTCATTTCATTATGACAAAATATATGGATTGATGTAGCCTGGATTCTGCAGAGTGTTCAGTTTGTAAATCCTGCTGATGTTCTAAGCCTGCTACCTAGAAGTTTAACCAGTATGCACCATGAATATGATATTAAATGTCCAACAGTACAGAGGAGGAATAAAAGAAACATAAACCCACAGGTTTTAAGTAAGGATATGGTGATGCTCAGTGCATCTGTCCTTTGAAAAATAATTGAAAATGCCTATTTCTGTGGCACTGTGATCAAGTTCCAAGCAAGTTAAAAAAAATGGACTTTTGCACAGAATTGTCTAATGGTGGCAGAATGGGTGGACTGCCTTAAGCAAAGGTGGTTTTTACAATCTTTTCTTTCTACGGAATGTTAGTTCTCTTAATGCTGAGCTGCAGTGAAAGATTGAAGAGTTAAACCCTCCTTATGTATTTTCTTAGCTGAGTATTTTAAAGTAATGTCATTAAGGACAGACCATGCTCAGTATATCTCTAAGGGGCTTAACTGTACAGTATTTAGATCCTAAACAGCTATAGGCTGATGCCAGTGGAGATAACAAGCTCCAAAACGGCAATAATATGACTTGAAGTGCTTAAGGACACAAGCCTCCAAACTTCCTCTACATGAAGGTGCAATGGACAACTAAAATAACAAAAATTCTGTCCGAGAAACTTCTTTCCTGTAAGGGTTGTCAAACACGATATGGCTTGACCAGGGAGTTTGAGGAGTCTCCATTTTTGCAGACAACCAAAGCCCTGCTGGGCACAGCCTTGAGGAATCTGTTGTAGCTGAGGAATATGTAGATTTGAACAAGATATTGAGCTATATGAACTCCAGAGGTGCCTCTATGTCTCTGCCACTCTATTATTCTGGGGTTTTTGGGCTGTCTCATGCTCCTAGACACAAATGCAAATTTAACCATATATAAAGATAAGAAACACTTTCTAACAAGAATTTCAGATCTGCCACAGTGCTGTGAAAAGTGGTATTTTAGGTGAATCAGTCACATACTTGAGAAATTTTAATTGATATATTTGTTCAAAGAGAAATTCTGCAAATTAGAAAAGGGGGAAAAAAAGGTACAGAAAGAAAGACTGTGGAATCTTAGTCGTATTTAGAGATTACTTTAAATGTTTTATTCTTCTTCAAGACATAGATGTAATTGTACCTTATATCAGGTAATCCAAAATATTATCTACAAAATTTTCTTACAGTATTTCAGTTAAAAAAACCCTCTAGGAACATGCTAAAAAATCATCCTCAAAACTGCAGGATGTAATAACATTATTTTAGAAGAGCGTTAATTTTCAGAAAGGATATTGTTGATTAATTGGAACAAGTTCAGTGTTTTTATAGCACATTCATATCTAAACTAGATAAAGTGGGCAAGATTCATCAATATTCCCTTAGGTTTTAAAGGTTTTTCACAAACAGAGCAAATAAAACAAATAGATTTGCAGTAGTGTTGGTGCACCAGAAGCTTTAACAAGTGAACTATTTCATCAAACACAAAGTGCTATGAAAGGCAAACTGAAATTAGATTCCCTATTCATCCTCACATAGCACTGCATTCCACTTTTCTCCAAATATTGATGAGAGAAAATTAAAGGGCTCTAAATCTAAATACAGTGTGTTAGCCACAGTAACATGCAGCTCTCTGGTCCTGCACTCCATCTGCAGCTGAGGGATAAAATAGTACAATAAATGAACAGACCTTTCTACCAGTCAGCAATTAATAGTTTGTTTTGAATGTGCCTGGAACTTTTTAAACTTATACATTTATGTGTATGTGTGCATACTCCAAATAAACAAAAATGACATCACTGTTTCTGGCATACAGAGGAGCCTTGACATACTCAGCCATAAGTAGATATTATAAAGTAAAAAATGAAGGCTTGAGTGTTCATTTGAATTCCTTAAGTGTATGGAATTTAAGATGTCTGTTGCTGAATTCAGTGTGGTAAAACCAGCTATTTTTCTTGTGAATTTTTGTTTAGTGCATAATTCTCCAAAACAAATTAAGTAGTCCCTGGAAAAAAATGTGAAACGTTCCAAATACATATCCATTAGAAGTAGGGGAAAAAAGTATAAACAAATCTTGCAGTAGAGAAAATCATTACAAGAATTTTTTTTTCTCTAGAAATGAAGCTGTTACTCACAATAATTTGGCTATTTATAGCAGCTAAAGGTCCCTGTAAGCATAAGCAGAATCAAACAAAGGGATTTCCTCAAAAGTTTTGCATCAAAAAAAAAGTAAAAAATATGTACTCTTTGGCCCATTTTTAGTGCTACCCTAATGTTTCAGATGTAGGGTAGAGAGTTGCTATTCCCCAAACAGGGCTGCTTTTCAGGTGAGTTCATTGTGTGTCCCCACAAAATATGACCTCTGCATACTGAGCGTCATTTCAGAAGGAGGACTTATATAAGCCACCACCTGGTACTTGAGACAGAAGGCAGGAGGATAAACTTGCCTCTTCACAGATCTTTGGCAGCAAGAGAGAGATGGACACAGGGAGCACAGGCTGTTTAGTTGCACTTTGCTGTTGGCACTGGAGAATGAGATTCCTGAACACCTATTGCAAGGAAGAGCAGAGGGATAAAGGCTGGGAAAAGTTGTAACTTTTAGTGGTTTGGTGAAGGCGAAGAAATATTTAAAACAAGTGTAGCACTCTGTTGCCTCCAATCTACCTGTTTTCTTCAGCTGGCTCTTGCTTCTGGCTCTCAGAATAAAGAAAGAGTAGCTCTCAGTAACTTCCTGCTTTATGCTTTAAGAGCTTTAATCTTACTGCTGTACTTAATATTTTATATTCAATGCTAACTTCAGTTTGAGAAATACTAAAGGTTAAAATGTGTAGGGCAAAAGAGATTAGAAAGCTGGAGACACAACAAAAGGAGGAATAAGGTATTGGAGAACAGCTCAAAGCCACAAAGAGAGCAACACAGCACCTTGATTTTAATGTTGGCAGGCACTCTGTCTTAGGCTATGTTCTCCCAGCAAGAAATGTATATTGTTATTCAAGAGGTACACCTTGTAAAAGAAAAAGCTGAATCCTGTGTTCTAAGGAGCACAAAACGCATGTTATATAGTGAATTCTGTTTAAAATTATACAGGTACAAAACCACTGCAGTCAAAGTGAGAAAATAAGGTCCTCGTACAATTGAAAAGTCAGTTTTTGATGACTCCTGTCACTGAAGTTGCTATTCAGGGTTGACAGGTTTGAGAGATATTCTGTCTGAAAGCTTGTCAGACAAAACCACTGAAATGAAGAAAAACTCTATCAATGGAATACTAATGTTTTCTTTGCCTAAATGAACTTTGTGTTTCCACAAAATTTCTGAACCTGTGTGGCAGTTAGCTGTTCAGTGCCCAATAACATTCACATCACCAACAAAATATTTCTCTTTTCTTCATCCAACTGAAAGTAGTTAGATTTTTTTTTCATAGATTGTTTGTGGTTGATAGCATCAAATGCTTTTGATAGCTTCCAAAGCTCCTTCTGCTTCTGTGTCCAAATGTTATTCTGAGGAGCTAACAAGAATTCTTTTGGTAACATCCCTCAGAAATTGTTTTGACACTCTCAACAGTCTTTTGTAGACAAAAAATGTTTGAATGTTAGCTAACTGATTATAAAGTACACCAATAATGGCAGGCATAAGAAACAAAATGTTCTCAGTCCTAAAGAACCTTAATTGTGATATTTAACTGCTTCACCCTTCAGAAGCTGATTTCTTGAGAACTATAAATTCCTGGCATGTTTCTTCATTTATCCTCAGTTTTGAGAAAGATTCTTTTTTTTTAAAGTTATTTTACAAAGTTTCTTTCCTTATGTTTTTTATAGTATTATGTAGACTATATTCCCTCAGCACTGTAACTTCTGTGTGTAGAGAAACAGAAAATTAGAGGAGGAAAGAAGGAAAATAAATAAATAATGTTTCAATACTACCCTAACCCTGGCTCCAATTACTTTGGAAACTTCTCCACATCCATACTGTGAAATATAGTTATACAGCAATGCTTATTATTTGTTAAATACCTGGCAACTCTACAGGATGAAAAATGAAAGCACTTTGCCTTGTCTGGCTAGCAATAGAGTCAGCTTTGTTGTTTAGTGCAATTATAGATATCCCATTCTTTCTACATGGCTTCTTTCTTTCTGTCAAAATCATAGAGGCTTTTAAAAGAGGTTTGACTGAGGAGATTGTGTAAAATATGGATGAACTCTGTCAAATGATGAGGAGTAAAGGAATAATCATTTCCATTCCTGAGTTTAATTCCTAACCTAAGAAAGAATTGTCAGGTTATGTCACTGTGTGGTATAGATATTACATGTAAATTCTATTGCAAGGGAGAACAGTGGAGAAGACTCCAGTGAGTTGTCTCTCCTTAGATGTTTTGGATTAATTGATTCTCTGATCTTTATTTTGACAGTTACTCTTACCCGGTAATACAGCAGTGCTTGCAAAAAACTAACTGTGGGCTTGAAACTTGTGAGAAGATATCTATCTATATACATAAGCATTCACTCTTATTGAGTAAATTTTTAGATTAAACTAAAGGACATATTCCTATTTTAGTTTGTTTATATCTTTAGCTAATGATAATGGGTTATAGAATGGATTGTTAGCATATTTTCCATAACATCCCTTATAATTACAGAAACAATTGTCTTTAAAATAATTGCATAGTATATGAGTCATCAAATTAATCCCAGCATATAGGTATTTTCTACTACTGTAAGAAAACAGTTTGATTACAGGTAGTCAGCTGGAAATTAGAAAAAATAAGCTGATATACTTGTTTCTCATATTGTATTAACAATTACAAAAGGTTCCAAGGCACAGACAGACCTAAATACTACTTAAAGTTCTATGATCTATTATCTCTTGCATTCAAACCTGAACTGCTTAAAAATGCAATAAAAAGATTATTTTAATTATTGCTTAAAACAGAGTAATTTCGTATGACTGGATATTTTTCTTTGAAAAACTGAAACTATTTTTAAATATAATTAATCATAGTTTTCTTCTAATGTTACTTAATTTCAGCATCAGGGTTAAACTCTTATGTTTCTGACTTCTGTAAGCATTTTCAGGATATAGTGTTGTTACAAGTTAAGGTCATACATCTAGATGAAATCTTGTAATTAATAGTTGCAGAAGGATCTTTTATGACCATTTGAAATCATGCCATATACCTACCCTTCCCCTCCCCTTCCCTTTGACTGTAGCCATATTCCCATGATTTATATAACATGTTAAAAAGTTAGGTGTTTAGTACATGGTACCACAGCCTCCCTTGTATTCAACCAACACAAAAATACAACCTGTGAGGACAGCTTTAATCATCCTGCAAAGGATCAGATGATTCCCCCTCTGCCGTTGTCTGTATTTTATGATTAGCTGTGGAAGAAGGTTAGCAGACAGATTTTTAAAACACTTATCAGCAGTTTAAACTTACACATGGTAGTGTAGTTTATTTCAGATGAGTCACATGCTATCCCAGTGTGTAGAAATCTAAATGACTGAACAGGTTAAACAAGCAGTTTGGACTGTGAGGAGAACTGCAAGTGTCAAGCAGACAAGTGATGAAAACCAGTTCTAACAGTCAGATTGGTATTGTACTTACTATATAAACTGGCTGTTTAAACAACGCTTAAAAAAGTTGACAACCCTGTTGTCATGAAGTTTTTTTTTTTTTTTTCATGCCAAAATCAAAGCCTTTTTGGTTGCTTTGTAAAAATAGCTTGGAGGGTTTTGAGTTTACCAAAGGCTACTTTGTGCAAAACTTACTGACACAGATGAGAACTTTCTCATGTGAGCTGTTTCACTGATGTCACTGGAATTCCTCACATAAACATGTTTCACCATCTGAGAAACTGTATTGTTCAGTCTTTGAGTCAGAAATCAGGTTTACTGAAGTGAATGCATCAATTCTTCACAACTTGATGGCAGTATAAATTCCTCTAGACTGTGATTTAGCTTCTGATATTTTCTTAGTGTAGAATATTGTGGAGATCAAGAACCCATATATTTTTCATTTTGCAGAGTATTAACTCATGTAAGTAATCCACACATGAAATTTCCAAGGTAGTTTTGAAATCAGACCACACTGGGATGGTACCGATATCCTGTTTGGTTTGTGATATTTGAAGATCATAAGTTTCTTGAAAAATTCTTTGCATTCGTAAAATTGTCACTTTTCTTAAGAAACCAGAGCTGGAAACCCTGTCTGGTGTCCCATGGTTTAATAGCTGCAGCACCTGATATAATATCTCACATATGCTATCATTCCTGTCAAGCAGACCAGTGTTGGAAATCATAGTGCTGTCCTGCAGATGGGAAGATTTCTGTTCAGAAAACCAATAAATGTCCTCTTTATCTGAAGTTAACATCATCGAATTAAAAGAAATGAACAGTAAATTACTAAAATGGAAAGCAATATATATACACGTTTAGTTCTCAACTGAGAAGAAACACGTATTTTCCGTATCACGTCGCCGTTATAGCTTAGTGAGGCTATTGGAAAGAAATTTATGCCATGAATTGGTAATTTCAAGAGGCTAACCCTTTCCCACCTAAAGTTTAGGAATGGTTGGCACTATCCTCACAGAGCGATATGATTCAATATATGGGGTGAGTCTTGGGCACTCATTTAAAGACACCTATATTTGCTATAAAAGGGGTATAGCTGTTAACCCATTGAAGATGATGGTAGTTTCAATAATGCTGTGAAATGTAGGAGTGACTGAATTTCAAAAGCAATTCTCAGTGTTTAAATTAGCAGCGAGATGTTTGCAATAGCAGACATATCAATATGCACTCAGCTTATTGAGTGGGGGTGGGAGGGAGTTATCAAATATTCTCACCTTTTTATTTTAAGATAGATATAATGCTAATTTGAAGAACTATGATCAAGGTTATGCTGAAGATTAAAATATAATAGAGATGAACAATTAAAGGTTAGTTTTACACTTAAAGGAGATTGCTGTCTTTCCATACTTTGGCAAGGCAATTAAAAATAGATCCTGTAACATAATTTATCTTTGTGAAGCCTTGGAAAGGATCCAGAACTGAAATCAGTTTATTTCTATGTCAACTGATACTGCAACCCATCAATGTTAGGTCCCCAAGTATGGAAAGGTTTTGCAGAGTTTTTGCTGCCCGTTGCAAAAAGGTTATATAGATAGCACGGCAAAAGCTTTTGCTTCTGGAGTTCTTTGTTCTGCTGCGTAACCTGGCTCCATTTTCACTCATGCAACTGAGACTGACTGTGTTCCTTGGCCTATAACTATTTATCTTGCACTTTGTGTCTTCTTTTGATTTTTTTTCTAGATTAGTAGTAAATTAGGGCATGAATTTACCATTATGATTGGTTGATTCTGGAATTGCAAAATTTACCGCTTCCTCCCACCCCCATTATTTTCATAAGTGTAACTTGTTATTTAAACAGTTACTTTGAAAAACCATGTTGTCAAAAAAACAAATCAAGATTAAAAAATACATACAAGATAAAAAGGTTTTGAGATTTTAATTTTCTATATTTTTAGGGATATTTAGCCACAGCAGTTTTATTTACTGACAATGAAATGTTGCTCATACTAATGGTGACTCACTTAGCATTTTGCTGAGTCTCTGTGATTAACAAAATACAATAACAGTAGAAAATTACTGTAATTTGAGGCTTGGATCTATGACACAACTCCCCTTTTCTGTTTGCTTTTCTTTGGGGCTGAAAAGGTTAGATTTCTATAAATAGGACATGATCAAATAATCTGTAGAACTGTCTGTCCTTTGCCTTTGAGAGTCTGTGACATTTTCTTGTGATGGCACCAGGTTCTGCGGTTTAGAGAAGTACAATTGTGGTGGAAAGAAATGGTACCAAGACTGATTTCAGCTCCATTCCCCTTTTTCTGTAAATACTTACAAGGTTTTTTTATTGTCATTTCCAAGAAGCAGTTTCCAGATGGTATATTGCTACTGGGGGGAGGGGGAAACGTTATGACCACACCGTACTGTACAGTGTGGACAAGAACATGTTCCACTGTGAAGCCTATCTGTATTGCAAGTTATAAGCAGCAAGGATGCTAATAAATGCTCTAAAATGTGTTCCCAGTTCCTGTATGTACTAGCATATCAAATACCAATCCATTTTGACTGATACAGACAGTTTGGCAGGCAGCAAGACCCTCACACTTGGCTGTCTACAGGCAAACTTCAAGATCCAGGTTTAGGCATAAAAGTTCTAGTGAAATAATTTTCAGTGTTTTTGAGCCTTGGCAGCTTCTTTTGGCTTGAGGATAATTTTTAGTTATTCACTGTTTCTGGAATCATTAATGATGGTAAATGGCAGCGAGTGGGTTGTATCAATTGTAACTTTTTAAAAGAAAAAAAAATAGAGGAAATATGAGAATTTAATCGTGACTTGGAATCATTACAATCTTATTTTAAATCATTTTTTTTAATCATTTACAATCTATTCTAAAAATAACTGTTGCCATGAATAAATCAAAGATTTTACCATGCTAACATCTGGGCAGAAAGTCAGGAGGTTCATTTACATGCAGAAGAATAACTTTCATTGTAGGCACTGTGATGATTAAGGCAAGTTTAATGCATTGATAAGTAAAGGTCAGCTATCTGAGTATGCTAATCCCCCACATTAGAAACATATCATGTTCCAGGTAATCCACTATCCTAGAATGTCTTGGGGGCAAATCATGGAAGAACAACAAGGCCAAGGTTAAGTTATTTCAAAAAGAGTGGGGTTTTTAGATAGAACTCCAAGAAAAAGTCAACATTTTATCCCTCCTGATTTCACTTTCTACATCTTTTATGTAGGAAGACCTCTACAATCAGCGTGATTCAAAAAGTAACTGAAGTAAGAATGTGTCCCATCCTACATCTGAGTTCCTTGATAGGACTTATACACTAAGATTGCGTTTGTTTGTTTGTTTGTTTTTTAAACCAGTGTTCTTTGCTGTGCATACTTTGAATAAAATACTCCAGAAGAACAACAAATGCTAATTGAAAATGGTAAGTCCTAAAAAAAGTCATTAATATCAGTTCCTTGGCCTTAGCAAATTCTTCCACACTATGATGGTGTATTACATGTGTGATACGTGCTGACTTATGATGACTTCCCTGTATTTATCTACTTACAAGACAAGTTGGAATAATACTTATTTGCATGTCATTTAATAATAACAATTAAAAACTGCGGATCTCTGAAGTCTGGTATGAAGACTGAAGAGAAATTTCCCACTACCTGTATGAATAATTGTCAAAAAGAACCTGATTGTCCCATTATCTTCTCTTTTAAACCTTTTCAGTCTGCATCTCAAGAGAATAGCAGAAACAAAATTGTTTCTTCACAATTGCACAGAGTCTGGTGACTTTTCTGTCCTCCTTAGAATATATAATATTAGTTTTAACACCACCATGCCTTCATTTTAGAACACTAAAGCAGTACTTCATAGAATGTACTGCTAATTTCCTTTAATTTATTTCTTTATATGAGCATGAATAATAGAATTTGCAACAGTGCCTCACTGCAGCAGGTGCTGTGTGTTTATTTTTATAAAAAATGCAAGTATACTGAATATATAATATTTTAACCAGCATGTTTAAATAAAGTAATTTAAATAATGAAATTATATTTCCCTAATAGAGAAATGAAAACAGTTAAGTGTTTTGGCAAGATTTCTGTCTCTCAACACATTTTCTACTAGACAAGAAGCTCAGAAAGTAAAAAAAAAAGAAATTGATTTACTGTTACCAGTAAAATCAACAGAAGCTTTTGAGAAATTAAATCACTTCCTTTACGTCCTTTTTTAATTAATATGATTATCATTAAAATAGAATTCAGATATTTCCATACTGAGTTGGGATTTACTCCTGGACTCATTCCATTAAAAGCATCACATTTGTCTAAAGAACTAGAATTATTTATCTAGTACTATGCATGTTCTTCTGTCTTTAAGAACAACAAAGTATTTGCTCAACCCTTTTTTTATGGCGTTCTGACTGAAGTCCATTACTTCATAGGTAGCAAGAAGTAAGGAAAAGATTTCATAGTCTTACAAGCATAGATGGTGTAATTAATTTGGAATGATGACTAAAATGGCTTCCAAATCAGCTGGATTAAAGTAGCAGCTTCATCCAGTGTCAATACTTGTAACACTTATTCCACTACTCACTACACATGATAATACACATCACCGATGGAATGAACTATATGCTTCCACACATGCCACAGCATAGATTGTGCATCACAAATAGTTGATTCATAAGTGTGTATTTATTTTTCTACTTTCGTTGTCAAAACAGGATGAAGCAGAAATAAATAGTTTAGATAGTGAGGAGTAAAGGATATTTTAATAATCCTAATGATAGGGAAGCAAAGAGCTTTTGTTTGTTCTAATTATTTCAATAGCTCTTTGGAGGATGTATAAAAAAAAGCAGCCATTTAGGAATTTTCTGAAAATTTATTAGTTTTGTTGTAAGTGTCTAATTATTTTTTCCAGTGGAGATAATTTCTAATCAGTCAGATCTCAAAAGCTGGAGACATGACTGTCCTATCTTTCATGGATGTATTTCAAGCACTTTTGAAAGTAGGAGCAGTGATGACTGTGAAAAATGGTGGTGAATATTGCAGGGAATAATTGGTCTATGTGTTCTATGTAAATTCTGCTTACATATTGCAAGAGTACACTATTTTTCATTCATGACCTCTTAAAAATTCATTACCCTCTCTGAATCTCCAGTGTAGCTCTTTATTCCCCAGCTTGTAGATGAAGAATATCTGCTGAAGTTATATTATGCAAAAGATAGTAAAGGAAGACTATTGTTCCTATGAATCCATAAATATAACAATGTATAGAGGTTTTGTGAGTTATAATACTCATAACATTAAAAATGCATGCTATGAATGCAGATGCCTGTTTGGGAAAATACAGAAAACCCCACTTCCCTAACAAAATTGGAAGGTAACTTCCATTATTCAAACATGTCTTCTTTCTTTTTTTCTTTTCCCCCTGCTCTTAGGGTACAGAGTTCCCCACAGTGCTTCATAGTTAATCAAAAACTGTAATCATTGTGGCCAAGGTTTTGTAGGTATTATTTAACAACTTCAGTTTAGTTTGTATACTCCTACCTGAAGATATAGCAGTTCTGTAAATTTAAATCAATTGGGACAGAACATGGTCGCAGCAAGAATGTTGTGCTTTCAAATTCCACACATTGTGAGGCAAATACTGGTTCTAATTTTTCAATCAGTCCAAAAGGCAAGAAATATATCCTTTATTTTTCCCGATTAATTATTTTTGATGTAACTAAAATTCATGCAACACTTTATCTAAACATGCTGCTTTGACCATGACAGTTGTTGAGATTGAGCTGCACTTGTATCAAATCAGATTAGTTCATCTTTCCTATACAAAATGGCTCTGCATATATAGTACAATATTTTTAACTCTTAGTATCTCTGTGGTTCATTACAATCTTTAAATCTGATACATAGTCAGTTGTTCCTCCTCTTGTATTTTTCCAGCTGGGGATTATTCCTATGTGTGATACTTGGTACTTTTCTTTATTGAATTGCATTTTTTTCTCCTTTTCTTTTTTTTTTTGGATCACTTTTTCAATTTGTCAAGGTTACTTTCAATTCAAATCCTATTCACTAAAGTGCTTGCAGACGCTTTCAGCTTAGTATTGTCGGCAAATTTAATAAATGTACTCTCTATTCCATCATCCAGGTCCTTAATGAAAATATTGAATAATACTGGATCCAGGACAGGCCCTGCAAAATTCAGCTCAGTCTTTACTTCCAGTTTGACAGCTGGTAACTGCTCTAAGTATAGCTACACATTTATGGTGTGTGGAGTTACAATGGTGTAATCTGGATTACTTAATTCTTAGTTTATTTATGAGTATGGTATGTAAGAACAGCAAAGGCTTTGAAGCAATGAATGTGTTACATCTACTACTTCCACTTATCAGTAAGGCCTATTACTAGTTCCAGGGAGAAAGTAGATGGGATTGATATTTTCTCCTGTGAAGTGGATATTTGCTCTAGATTGTCTCTAGTCTCTATCCTAAAACAACTATGCCATCATTTTTGTGAGACTTGAATTTAGATTGATTAATTTGTTATTTCTGGATCCTCCTATTCTACTTTTTCAAAGTTAAGCACAGCTGTTTACATCTTTTGATCCTACTGGCCTCCATATTCTCAGAGGAAAAATAAATGCTAAAATTACTTCAGTTCATTCCTGTATTTGTTTCAGGAGGCTGTTGATTGCTGAATACTCAGCTTTGAGTGAAAATGGAAACAAAAATCTCCAGTAATAAGTTGGTAGCTTCCCTTTTTTCCTAATCATATTTTGACAAGCTCTTATTAAAACTGTATACTTTGTACTTTTGTAATTCATTGTAATAGTTTTTTCACATTACAGCCATGACTAATTTATTGTCACCAAAAATGTTGTCACCTTACTGTTGAGTCTTTTATGAAAATGCTCACCAGTACCTCTGTGGATTTCTGCTGGCAACTTCTCCCTGACTTTTTGCCTTAAATAGTGTCTCTATATATTTGGGATATTCCTCAGTTCTCGCTTTTATTTGTATGAATTAGTTTCCACTTTTTGTAAAATTACATCTGGAATTTTTGAACACCTTTTTTTTTTTTTTTTTTTTTTTTTCTATCCTTT
>VXBX01006110.1:200349-211877 GCA_013400415.1 Scytalopus superciliaris | reverse complement strand
TTTTTTTTTTTTTTTTTAGCTTAGAACTGCTCTCATAAATGCAGACTTAAAAAGCAAAATTTCTTTGTTGATGAAAACACTCATTCAGTGATGCAGATACCTTGATTTTAATAGAACTACATTATTACTAAAAGTGTGGGGGTTTTAACAAGGGTACAATTGCTTTACTGTTATTCAGCGTTATACTTCATGTGTAAACACATTTCAAATGTTTTAACTTGCAGATGAAAGGAAACTGAATCCAAAAACAAAGACAGGTTTTGAAACTATTCACTGCCCAGCTCAAACCTGTCAGGTAATCAAATTATTTGTTCTCCTCCTGATATTCCACAGTTTTAAATGAATAGAAGCTATGCAGAGCCACAGGTGGTAAGCATGTTTGGAATAAACAGTAGCCCATGGTAGTATTGCTGCTGAGTGCTCTTGTTCAAATGACCATGTTAAATCAGAACACATGGTAAATCAAGTACTTGATAAAACAACAGAATTGATAATTCTCTGCATTGTACTGTTTATTTTTAGCAATCTGGTATAATTTTTTATGGAAATACATGATCTTTTTATTATTTTTAATATAATAAATTTATAACAACTCGTTTCCTAACTGATGCAGCTCCAGGAAGAGGCAAGCTGTTGTCTTTATATTGCTGTGTAGGAGCAAGCTCCTGAGAAGGCTATAAAAGGTACATTTTCTGCCAACCCAAAATATTTATCTTCTGGAAAATTCTTTGCAGCATCTATGAAACACTGCAGCGAGTATTTCTCATGGCCTTATGAGCTTCTCAGGGTTCAGACCATGCCATAGAAACTTCAAACTTGTCCCATCTGACTGTGACACTTCATCTACGCCTGCTGTTCTTGAGGTTCACCTAAGGGCAGAGGGGATTTGAAATGATCCTACAAGGGCCCTGTTGCCTGTCCCAAAGGTGGCTGGCCTCAGTAGGTGTTCTGAAGTCAGACCAAACTGCCTGGCTCTAAGAAAAGTGTCAATATGAAATACAAAGTCCATGAGACACTCAAGTGACAGGGTTAGAGAATTGTGTAGCCGTGGCATCTAGAAAAACACATATTGTTTGTAAAAGCTGGACTGGCAAAAGCATTGTTGTCCTGGTACAGATTTTTAAGCTGAAAGTTTTGCAGTGTTTCCATAGAGACAGAAAAATCTGATTGATTTTGAAGGAACTGCTACTGATTAAAAAAAAAAAAAAAANTCCATCCAACTCAAGATACGAATAGGAAAAAAAAAAAAAAAAAGTTAATTACAGGTAGGTCAAGGATGCATACTCCATTTTAATTAAGTGCATTTTTCAGTATTATTTAAAAAATGCAAATCAAACAGTCCCTAAAATAAGAAAAAAAAAAGAACTCTTTTCTTCTTTCATAAACAAAATTTTAAAGAAGTGCTTAGTGACATCAACAAAATTCAGCTTGCATATTATAATACTGGAATTTAAATGCCCATATGTGTGTGTCCAGGTGGAAAATGCATATACCCTTTGTAGCTGGTAAGGATTTCTTTGATACAGCCTAGACAACTCACTTCAAAGTTGACACCCTCACTGGGGCTGCTGAACGTCTCTAGGTTCTATAGACTACATTGATTGTATTTTAACTGCCTGTAATGGAAAACCACTCAACTTAAACTGTGAGTTAATTCTTACTTAAAGAACCCTAGGATTTATGTTATAGATTTGTTGTGGGCTTCTAAACCTACTTTCTATGATACTGTGGGGTGTTAGCAAACCTGTTTTCCAATTTGAGTTGTACCCAGCATTTACTATAAATGTCCAAAAATTTGAGATAAATCATTTTTGGAAAGAATGAGATCTTTTTTTTCAAGTCTGATCCAGTGGGCTGATGATGCATTTTCACTTTTTAAAAGATCTTTAAATAAGAGCATATCTATCTGGATGAGGGTTTCTTATCAAATTAATTGTTTAGTTCTGCTTTTTTTCCCAATTTGTTTTCAAGAGTTGAGTCTTCTTGCATTAATTCTATATGCCTATAAATTGTTCTGATTTAATAGCTTTAATATTATTGTGTGTTCATAAGTTTTCCCTTCAACCTGGTGCACAATAATGATGTTCTGTGTTGTATTTCATTTTTTTTTTGGATGAACAATAGAAAAGAGAAGAATATCTGCTCAGACTTTTAGAGGTAAGTGGATATGCAAATCATGAGATTTTCAAGTGAGGGTAGTTCTTGAGCAGTGTGAAATTATCTTAATATCTCTAAGTAATCTAACTTCAGAGACTGCAGCAGATTAATTTGGTACCTTTTTATATATATAACGTACAAAATATTTATTGTCAATTGAATTCCAGTTAAAATATACAGAAGTAGAATGAAACCCATACAAGATATTAAAAGAATCCTTCAGTAAGAATATCCCTGTTTAGAAACAAATTAAAAATAATAAAGAGATGTACTGACTGGTATCCAGAAGAATGTTAACTACTGACAATGCAGGAAGTGTTTCTTTAAGATCAGGCTCTACATATAATAAGTAGGAGAAGTTTAAGTCTGTATCTCACAGGTGCTTGCCTGATTCCATTCATACTGTGTGTAGCACTTCTGATGTAAGAATCAGTTGGTATAACACACACTTTAGATATAGACATGAACATTTAAAATCAGTGTTTGAAATTACTTTTAACATAAGGTGAACATTATTTCCCATAGATACAAACCATTTTTATTGTAAATTCATGAATAATAAAACTGGACTTTGAATGGTTTTCAAGGCTGAGGATTCATTTCTCAAGATACAAATTATTTTGGCATAGCTAACAAGGCAGCACAGTTATGGAATGTCCTATGACGTAACCATCTAATATACAATACATGTGACTTACGTTCACTTCCCCAAAGCAATCTTATTGCTTGAATTCTGAGCAGCTTAACAGTCAGTCCATTCCAAATCTTGTGATAGAAGTCTCTAGTTAAACTTCTGCACCGTGCTTAGTATTCTTCTGCATTGCTTACAGCTAAAACTTACTAACAAGTAGGACACCTAAAGACAGTGTTCTTTATACTACCCAAGGAATAAAGGGTCTTTTACTCTATTTAGTTAGGTATGCTTCACTTTTTCTCTGTCTTTGGTTCTGTGTGGCGATTGGCTTAATGCAGAATATCTAGTCATTACTTATATGCTATACTGAAACAGACATGACTTCTAAGTATAAAAATTAGGGCAAAATGTAAATATTTAGGGTAGCCTGTTACAAACAAACAAAACCAAAAACCAACCAAACAAACAAGCAACAACAACAAAACCCCCACCAAACCATACATAGACAAAAATCTTACTGTATTTTTGAGTAGTTTGTTTAACTAACTCTTTGTAATGATTCTGTAGAAGGAAAATTCACAATAATCTAATGGAAATTTATTTAATGGGTATAAATGGAGAGCTAATTAAGTATGTGGATTCATAATCACCATTTTCAGTGTTTCTGCATTTGTAAAGAGAAAGCCAGGAAGAGTTTAGAGACCATTCTCTCTGGCTTCTGTGGAGGTATACACTTCCAAAAGATTGATTTTTCATTACTTCACTGCTATTTCCAAAATATCTCTCAGCTGCCTCAGCAAAATGTCATAAGCCTATAGGAAATTATACTGCATGTGTGTTAGGTGCTATACAGAAAGAAGCAGTTCTACCTAATCCAGATTTACATATGACAAATGAGTGCAAAAGCAAAACTCAAGTAGCAGAAACAGCAGTCTCAGAGTTATTCTGCAAGTTGGCATCAGAATGGGGAAGTGAAAGGATCTCATGATTCTCACTGTGATATCCTGATTTTTAGATCATAAAATCTTTGTGATTCTTTATAAAAATGAATAATTTAATTGGAGAAGCACCTTGAAAGGTTCCATTTGTTTTGCAGCCCATCTACTTCTCATTTTTAGTGCAGTATCTGGTTGTTTCACAGGAGCTAAGTATCTACATCTCTTTGGTCAATTTGGAGGGTCTGGAGAAAAAAACAAATATTCCATGACTCTGCAGCGTTAATCAGTGTCCATTGTGCTTTTCCCATGATATGTTTTCTCAACAGAAATCAATTGATTATCTGCTAGTTCAATGAAGGAAAAAAAAAAAAAGAAGATCATTCAGCTGTTATTACACAGCACTAAATTTTGCAAATGAAACACTTTTAAAACTTGCTATATATCTAAGGAAGTCTTTGTCCAGACACAAAGTGTAAATTTTGGGAAGGGCTGGCTATTACATGAACAAAAGTCTCGAGATTTCAATAAGACCATTCATTAAAGTTGCTTTCATGTGCTTCTCTCTTAGTAGAACACAATTGAACTGAGCTGTCTGATCTATCTTTTGCAAGGGAAGGCTGCTGCTCTTTTTCTTATATTCTCTTTGCTTTTGGAAACATATCAGTTTAAGGGGACCCTAACTGTAATTAAAAAGAATTTTTTTTTTCTGACTTAAAATTATTAAATACTTCATTCTACTTCTTTTCTGAAACATATTCAGTCCCATTCTTGTTTATATATTATTTTGTCAAGACCATAGCTTTGGTTCTGATGTTATGGTTCCAGTCCAAGTATCAGATTAAGTGACTGAGACTCTACTTTTTATCTAGTTGGTACTGGATTATATTTTGGTAGCCCAGCGGGGAATTAGAAAAGCAATTACTTTTATTAAGAAGCGTAATTCAATGAAAAACCTTTTCAAGGAACTTAATCTCAATTGCCAGCTCATTGTGCCATTAAAAAGCAATACAGGGCTAGGGCATCAGCAAAGTAAAGCGTTGCTTCTTTGCAAGTGTTTTTACAGTGAGTGCTAATGATTGTTCTTCTTCTGTGAATTACTCATCTTTCTTGAATTTTTAATCTATTACATCAGTTCAGCTGGGAAGGCTGGAATGTTTCTAACTGCAGCATCAGTTACTATGCCTGTTTCATAGCCTTGACAATTATTCTGAATGCCTTTTATTAAGAAGGTGTTTTTAAAATACTTTTTTTTTTTAAGAATTAATATTAAACACTTCTTATTTGAGTGCATAATTTGTATGCAGATTTAGTATCTATTATTTTAACCAGCTACTGTAGTTAACTTTTCAGTACTGTTTATCTCAGGATCATAGCATCTCACTGTCTGCTTTCTGAAAACTGTGTATCATCACTTTTTCAGTTATTTTTCTGCATGTAATGTCACACATTACTAGGACAGCATAACCTCTACAGATATTTAAAATCAATAACTAGTCCACTGGTATATTTTTTCCTAGCAGAGATGTGATTATTAGGAAAAGGGATTGCAGACTGAGAGCATTATAGTGTGGTGAATTTCACTTTGTTCTTATCTTCTTTTTAAACATGTATAAATATATATTATATATGTGTGTATAAATCTCAACATTTTTCTGAACGTGTAGCTCATTTGTGTAGCTTTCTATTTCTCTTGTATTTTCAGGATATTTATCTATTTTGCCTTTGTCATTATTTAGTTTTTTAAAAATATGGAAAGTTAATATGAGTTAATATTTGGAAGTGTTCAAGGCCAGATTGGATGGGGCTTTGAGTAACCTGGCGTAGTGGAAGGTGTCCCTGCCCACAGCAGGGTGCTGGAACCAGATGATCTTTCAGGTCCCTTTCAACTCAAGCCATCCTATGATTTCATCTGTTTGCATCCATCCATCTTTCCTCTGATCTCTTTATTTAAGATTGTCTTTCTACTCTTTGCATATGGTTCATAGTTCTCTTTATTTTTTTCCCCAAAAATAAGAATAGAGTACTTATATAATACTAACTAAAAAGGATTTCTCCATTTTCATGTACCTAGGATCCTATCTGTAACCTCTAAAGATGGAAAAAGAATATCACACCAACCTTCTTCATGAATATTCACTAATATGGACTAATTCCTCCCAGTGTAGCCTGAACGGTATAATTTAATAACTTCTAATTGATTAAAGTTGTGACACCTAATTAAAACTTTAAAATAGTGTAGTTATAATTGAGGTATTTTCATTTGCTAGTCAAAGCTCCACATTTCTCCTAAATAAAGGGCACCTTTTCTTTAAGAAGGGGAGAAGCAGCTATTGCGTACTTTCACTTCTAATAACATTTGCAAATTTGGCCATTATGGGAATAGATTGATCCCTCGGGCTGAGAAAGTAGCTCAGTTACTTAAGAAGCAGCTTTGAGCAATTAATGGTTGTATCTGCATACTAAAATTGTTTTGCTGCAACATTTCTATTTAAAATGGAAATGTGACACTGCATGGCCAACTTTGCCACAAGTTTTTAGTGGTATTTTGAAAAACCTGAAAAAATCTGGGTCTTGGGAAGGGCTGTACTGTAACCATACAATACTATAGTGAATCCTTACAGGGACAGAGTGTTTGTACACCATTAGTCTCACAAATTCTTTTCTCCTGTCCATTTCCAAATGCTTCATGCCAAGTACTTCCAATCTCTAACACTCCTTGCACTGGGTCTTTGTAAATTGGAATACTTATTCTTATGTGAAAGTAACCCAATATTGTCCCTGCTTCCAACTCTGTGCATGTGGGTTAGCTGACAGACCAAAGAGAATAGGTAACAGCATCACTGATGCTGAAAACTTTCTCCCAGTCAAATTGTAAAACTGAGTTTCTTTTACCTGCTTGTTCATTGGCTTTAATAAAATTTACAAGAATTTATCATCCCTGAGATTTCTGCCCTTCTATTCTTCATAACTATTTGTCAACTTAAGTTGAAACTGACCACTGTATTAAAATATTACTCAGAGACAGATCCAAATGGGATTAGAATGACATAAACCTCCTTCCTTTTCTTTTTTTTTTTTTTCCTTAAGAAACCTGAACCTGGTAAAAAAAAATCAAAATTCTCTCTAGTCATAATGTTATTAGATCATATGTTGACTTTTGAAACATTTTATATATGAGGAACAAATTTTTCTAATTACTATTTTATTTTAGACCTTTTCTCCAGCTTCAACTAGTCCCTTAGTTCCTTTTCTCAGCCTATCACACTGCACTAATTAACGCTATACAATGATATTTCTCTTCCAGAAGTGATCTTGAATATTTTTAAAAACTATAATATATCAAGGCAGTCATGGCCTACTTCCTGATCTTCCCAGTTGTCCTACTTAATTTATTTTTCTGTACCTAGCTAGTACTTTGTTATTCCTGCTGTCTGATTTCTATACTTGCTACCTGTATCGCTGCTGAATTCTATGTTGTATCTCACTGTTTAGACTGCAATATATTATGATTCTGGTAGTGGAATCATGAGTGGATATAAGTAATAGCTACATCTACATTGCTCTTTTAAGCCATTCATGAGGAACCATCCTGCTAGGGGATCTCTGCATGGAGAAAACCTCTGTTCAAATCAACTTTTTAAATTCCTTAGACTCCAGACCACCCTTGCTATGCAACAGGGTACAACAAGAAGTCCTTACAGCAGACCAACAAAAGTGCTTTTTGTACTTGATCTCCCTCCTCTGTCTTTTCTTTCTGCCTTTTTTTTTTTTTCTGCATTCTGCACTTATATGATAAAAACTCTCAAGAGGAACCCATCTCACTCTTTTCATCTCTGTCACTGGCTTCAAGGAGGTGGAATAGGAAGGACAGTGTAAAGAGGACAAGAGTACTTAAGCCAACGCTGCCCTTCTTGTAGATAAAGTTCATTACTACATTACATCCAAAATAAGTGTGTTCTGAAGAGGGACCATAACAGAGAGACATATATTGAAACATAAATCAACAATGGCAGTAGACTCCAGGAAAATAGTATGAAGGAGCATCGATGCATTTATAGGAACACTTCAGCTATTTTAAGTTAAACTTTTCTACTAAATCAAATGGGGATTATTTAATAAAATGCTGTTATATCATAAAATCATGGAAATTTAAGGGGTTAGAAGACACCTTAAAGATTATCTAGTTCCAACCGTCCTGCCATGGGAAAGGACATCACCCACTAGACCCCGCTGCTCAAGGTCTTATCCAACCCAGCCTTGAACACTGCCAAGGTTGGGGCATCCACAACCTCTCTGGGCAACCTGTGCCAGGTATCTCACCACACTCACAATAAATTTCTTCCTAATATCTAACCTTAATTTCCCCTCTTTCATTTTGTGCCTATTATTCCTTGTCCTATCACTACAGTTCCTGATGAACATTCCCTCTCCAGCTTCCCTGTAGGCACCCTTCAGATACTACAAGGCTGCAAGGAGATCTCCATTTTCTTCTCCAGGATGAACAGCCCCAATTTCCTCAGCCTGAAATATGTCTTAGTTTTTCTAACAGTAAAATCAACTTTACAAGAAATATTCTGTAACCTTTTTTAAAATCTGAAAGTTGTTTTTAAAAGCAGAGCACCATTTGAGCAAGACCTGAATTTACACTCATCTCTAAAAAAAAAAATTGGGTTGTACATTTATGATGACCATTGCAGGAAAAAAAAAAAAATCTAAACTAACCAGCCAACCAAATAAAAGAAAACAGGAGATTGTTGAATTTTGGCAATTGCAAGCAGCATTTACATTTTCTGAAGATGATTCAAGTGAGGAGATGGAGAAGGTCCTCTAGAGTCCCATACATCATAGCAGCTCTGATAGCTCCAGCACTATTTGGAATTGTTGGGCAGGATATCTCCCTTTGCTCTCCACCAGGCCTGCTTCCCTCAGTATCCATTTCAGGTGAAGCCTCTACAGAAAAATCAGGGATCAATCAGTAAAAAGTGGTGCATAATGTCTGAAATTCCTACTCACAAGTGCTAAAACACTGCACCAAGAATAACTGTATGCAGGTGGATGACTATTCATACATATGCAAATGTATATCAAGAAGATAGTTTCCAGATAATAAGCCTGAATATATAACTGATAGAAATTAGCAAAATTTTCAGCATCAGGACTGTTCTTTGTTCTGAGGGAGTCTGTGCATGTGTATTCATATTAGCAGACAGACAGAAGTAATTCCATTCAAGACAAAGACACTAGTCTTGAAAATAAGGGCTAATCAAAGTGTTTGTTACACATTGAAATGTACTCATCATTGCAAAGCTATTAACACTAAAATATAATAAAAAGCTGTTAAAATAACTACAGAAAACAGAAGAAGCATTAAATTGGCTGCTATACACAAAACCTGAGCATAAAAAAACCAGCCTAAAAGGTGCAATTAAGGCAGTAGCAAATGCGTGCATTGTATTTATTGTTTGATTAGCTGATTTTGTTTAGTTTATCCTTTAGAAACAAACATTTCCCTTGTCACATAGATATAAGGTTGGAGTTTATATAAGCTGGATGAATATACACAGTCCCATGGCCTCAGTTTATATTAGAGACCAAACCAAAATTGATACTCCACGCTGGCCTCTGTGTAAGTATTCACATCAGAGAAATTCTTTGCTCCACATAATTTCAGGCCAGAGAAGTAAAACATATATAAGTAGTTAAAAGGCTTGCTGTAAATGATTGATTTAATTATCTAGGCAAACATTTAAAATCAAGTTCCAAGTATGTGGTTCTTGCATCTTACTGCTTAATGCTAAATTCAATATGTCTCTTGTTCTTTAAAACTTCTTAGAAACATAGAGGTGTACATATTCACATATCCAAAATGACTCTAATCTTCATAGTTAAGACATCATGGTAACTCATGCAAAAGTTGAACTAGAGTCTAAAGCAAATGTACAGCATAGTCTTTTTAACAGCTTTATCTAATAGACCTGTCTGAGCACAGGTATTCACATCATCTTCAAAAGTGTCACCATTTCTTTTCTAAAATTTGTCAGGAGAATGAGAAAGTGATGACATCAAAATTTGAAGAACTCATTTCAAACCTTTTCTGAAGGGGTTAAAATCCCTCACCTTCCCTATGCCAGAATTTTAACATTCAGTCTGGTCTTGATGCAATCTGTTTCTGTCACTTCTTTTGAGTTAAAGAAATGTTATTGTACCAAAATTCAGTTCAAAGTATGGCTTTATAGGTCCCCTAGGTGGAAAAGCATCCCAGAACCCAGAAGAAACAAAAGACAGAACCTAGTTCTTGGCCCTTCTGGGGGAGCACCATTACACTACCATTCCTGGGGTTTTGGTCCAACTCATCTTTCTTGTCCTGGTTGGCATTCACAGATAGTGAAGGTGATGAATTAGCTTCTTGGGAGGTAGGATTTGCAAGTTTGTAACCCCTCAGGAAGAGAAGTCTGAACTGGAGCACTCAGGTCATATACTTCGACCACTGGGCAACCCTGGGTAACCCGCTCTTCATGACATTGATTGAACCAGGAGGGTTGGAACAGATGACCTCTAGAGCTTCCTTCCAACCTCAACCATTCTGAAATTCTACTAAGTTTTTGTAACATTACCTCTTTTCCTTCTGGCAATAACTCTGAGAGAAAAATCAATTCCCCTGCGGTTTGCACAGACCTTGGTTCTGTGTTTACTGGGGGAATGATTGAAGTGTATTATAGTCTCCTGAAGATGGTTTGAAAGGAAATAGCCCATAGGAGGCCTAGGCATTGATTTGTTAAGTACTGACAAAAATAAGGAATTTGTGGATGCCTTCAAAAGTAGAACATTAGTTACACAGGAATTTTTATTTTTTTTTTTTTCTGACTGAATACTTGAGGGTTTTTGTGTTAAGGGAGGATTTTAAAAAGTATTGTCTTAAATCACAGTGGTAGTTTTATGTGCATAGATCCTGGATGTCAAGTAATGGACCAACAGCAGAACTGGAGTATACAGCAAAACTACCTAAGCATGCCACTGAGTGCTTTACTCACAGGATCCTGCTGCTCTCAAAAACCACTTCCCTTATTTCGGTCCTGTTTATATGATGTAAATCTAGAATAAAGTATGCTGGTATCTGTGACTGCAACTAGAAGAGAACTTTTAACCAGCGTGTCTTGTAAAACAAAATACAAGTGCAAAAAATGTATTGGATGAATTTCTAAATTTTCCCCTGAAATCTGTGTGTGAATCTGTTCCCAGAGAACTGAGTGGAATAATTTTTTTTTTTTACATACATGTTGAAAACACTAACAGATGTTAGGTTTTTAATAATAGTAGGAAGTATTAAAAATAAAAAAGTTTATTAGCTTTTAACAAAATATGTATATAAAAATGAGTTACTTAGTACCTGCAGTGTAAATACTTTTAAACATATCAGTGAGCAAAAACAGCAGTACAAGGTACCTACGAGTACAATGTATGTTTCTTTAGGGATCTACTCTATTAAAGATATAGCAAAATATCCTTTATTACAGTCTTACAAAATATGTTGCTCAATTTAATTTAGATTCGTGATCTTTCAGCAAAACAAAACTCAGATAAAGAAAAAAAAAATCATAAATTCCACCAAAATCTACACATGACTCTGAGATTTAAGGGCTATAAACAGAGTAGGTGCTAGCTAGCCAGTATTTTCTATTATTGATTTCTCTTCTTTCTCAGATTCTCTTGAATCCACTAAAAGTTTCTTTTTGAAAACTGCTGGTGGCTTCCTTGTTACTAACTTGAAGAAAAAGTTCTTTTCTCACCTCCTCACACCC
>VXBX01006110.1:157629-191354 GCA_013400415.1 Scytalopus superciliaris | reverse complement strand
TTTTTTTTTTTTGGTGGCCCAGTGTTCTGATTAATTTTTTTGAAAAGGATTTTATTTGTCAGGAGTGCATGTGAGTGCATTATGAGTATACTGTTTTGGAAATGGAAAAAGGTTTTTTCAGCAGATTACTGTATCATAGGTATTCTCTCTAGCTGAACAAGCAGATTGTAGGGTCTTTAGTTCTTCATTCTGCTTGAACGATTTTCTACAAATTTAGTGAGAACTTTATTAATTTTCAAAAGCAGTTTTATCTGATTGATGTAATTTTACCAAGAAGATGGAAAGCTTATAAAATCCTATCATAAAATAAAAAGGCAATGCAACAGGATGGGAAAAACCAGTAATTGTAGCAGAAGTATTTTTAAGTTTTTATAAAAGCCACTCAACATTTTCTACTCCCATTTAGGTCAAATGACCTAAAGTAGCAAGGTAATAGTTGTTCTTTGCACTTGAATGGTATGATGCACATATTTAGAAAGTCANCCGCGCGGCCCGGAGGCGGCTGCCTGTCCCCGGGAGGAGGGCGGCTGCCGGTCCGCGCCGTGCCGCGGACGGCGGCGAGAAGCGGGGCGAGGGCGGCGGTGACCCCGCGGGGCTGGGCCGGGAGCGCTGGGTNAAAAAAAAATCCATACCAAGAATCTAATAGGCATTCCCGAATGACTGGACTTGTGCTATGCTTTATGGATAAAATGACAGGAAATAAGTCCCCTGTCTCTCCCCAAAGTGGTAATCTGGTATTGCTCAGAGCCTGAAATGCCTATCTGGTACAGAAGAAAAGCAAGCATCAAGAAACATGGGGCATCACGAAGCAGCACTTTCCTCCAGGGGCTTATGTTGTCTCTCCTTCATTTGTCAAGCTAGAAGGACTTTGCTGTTTAACATGGTAGGGAAGGCTTGGAACAATTGTTCACAGTCTGAATTGTTTGTGGAATGATATGTTTTACGCTATGGATTTGAAATATTTGGGTCCAGTTGTGTTATTCTGATTTAGGTGTCTGCAAAAAACAGAAGTTGCTGCTCTTAAGCAGGTTTAGAAAAAATTACGCTTTCTTGTGTTTGTTTAGGAAGAAGAAATATATATGAGTTGTCACTTACAAACTGAAATACTTTTTTCTAAACACCTGTAGGTGTCTTGAACATTCAAGGAACAGTATTCAGTAGTAATGCATGAATGAACAGATATTTTAGAAGAGTTTATGCAGTTTCAGAAGAATAAACTTAATAATTGTTTTGAAGAGCACTAGACATGACTTTTTTTTACTTGCAAGAAGGATCTGCACTATTTCTAAGCTGGTACTAAGTGTCATTCAAGTGTCACTGTATGGGATGGATCTTGGTACCTCTTGCCAATGGAATGAAATCACTGAAACAGGAATGAAGAGAAAGATAAGAGAGCTGTAGGAAACCTGTAAGAGCAGCATTTTGATAAAGCAGAGTATAAATAGCACACTTGGGACTAAAGTAATAGGTTAATACTGGAAAATGTCAGTCAGTTGGCTGGATAAATGGACTGACTTCTTTTGTTTTGTGTGTGGCAGCAGCACTGAGTTATTTTGAATGGTACATATAGAATGAAAGATAATGGTTTGAGATCAGAAAGATAATGGTTTGAAGTCATGCTTTATATTAAATGTAATAAATATTAACAGCATATAAGATAGAATCATGGAATACCTCAATTTTTAAGTGACCCATAAAGACTGTAGAGTCCAACTCCCTGCTCCTCACAGGACTGCCTAAAACTAGACTATGAACATCATCCAGACACTCCTTGAATATCGATGATATATGATGTTTCATTATCTTTGAATTGTTATGACCTGTATTAGGTCGTTGATAAATTAAGCCTGCTGCATACAATTTTAATAAGTCTTTTTAAAGCCTTGAATAGTTCTGATGTTTCCTTGGTTAAAGTTAACTTTGTTGCAAAGAGCACTTTATATCTATGTTCACAATGTATCTTCTCATCTTGTGTCATGGTGGGAGTTGTGGATCCATGTAAAAAGTATATGATGAAACATTCCAATCTGTGTCTGGAATTATGAAATAGTGGCAACATTCAAAAGGCTGTGGGTTACAGAAACAACAGGTCTTGTGTTTTAGTGTGCTGTAGCTAAATAATTTCAGCCAGACTTACCTGTGAAAAGGAGAAGGTACTTGTGAAATACATTTATGTTTATTTTAAAGTTATCATCAAGTTCTCCCACTGAAATCTTGGAGACATCTACAGAGTGCAGTGCTGCTGAAGAACAGAATGCTGGCCTCCTGAACGCCTTATTCCACCTCCCTACTTCTTGTTGCTATCAAGTAAAGTTGGCAATCTACCTCAGGAGTTCCAACTGAGCTTTGCACTACTGTCTAAAGTGAAAAATAAATCAATAAAATGTGCTGGGCCTTGCTCTGGATGGCATTCCAAATTTTTTTTACACTTGTGCAGAATAAGTTTTAGGTCTTATTCTGAAGGAATTTTAGCATTTCACAGCCAGTTTAATCAGTACAAGATGATATAGAAGGTTAATAAAACCTTTCTGTGACAACAGTTCTACATAAAGGATCTCTTTCAGTTGTTTCTTCAGTCAGTCCATTGTTTACTATGGCACTTAGAAAATAATTATTAACAGTAATAGCAAACTTAGGGCAATTGCTTGTCCAGAATTTTAGTCTTTCATTACAGTATTTTATTAATAATTTTCTCTTTGATGACTACTTTTATAGCTAAATCAGCAAATTCACAGTACTGCAGGAAAGCTGAAGAAGTGACATGCTGAGTCTCACTGAAAAGAGTTTGTTGTTTGTAGTTGTTTTTAATACCCTGTCTAAAAGAGTGAAAAAAGTTATACATTTAAAACTGGTATCTTCAGTTTGTCACCCTGACCTAGTTTTCATGACACTAACAAGGCTCTTCCTATGGATAGAAATGATCTAATGCAGGTTAGGTATTTAGGTTAGTTTAGGAAATTGAAAAGTAAATATTTATTTATTTAGTTGGACTTGAGTAACTGTCCCCAAACACCCTGCAAAACAGCTTTTTGCAATGTAGAACACATTTTCTTTTTTAATTGTTTCTGAAGAAAATAGAAAATTTCTCTGAATAATGCTTCCATCAGTCTACGCCTGAGGGGATGTAGTTAGTTTGCCACAAATTTAAAAACTTAACAAATGTAAGTATTTGGAGGCTGCATAATTATTTCTTGTACAACCCCTTAATACAAGTTTGGAATGTAAATGTACAACTCTGATGCTATTGTTCTGCCTTAAATGATTTTTTAAAAAGTAAATAAAGCAAAGAACAGCAAAGTTGTAGACACGTTTGTCAGTTCAGTGTTACTAATTAGACTTCTAATTGTGGGGACCGATTAGCTTTTTAATTTTAGATAAAGTTTGTTGTTTACCAAAAGTTTTTTCTTGTCTGCTAAGGATTTTAGGAATGGACTTCTTTTTTTGCTGGCAGAAATATTTAGTTAGTACAAATGCCATGAATTATTTAATATTTTTTCTTTTAGTTTGATTTTCTGTCACACTTTGATTACTTGGTTTGAAATTGTGATTTATTTTTTTTATGAGACATTCAATGAGATGTCTAGTGTTCAGTAGTTGTAATAACTAGCTCACTCTCTAGTCCATGCAGTAGGAACAATCTCAACGGATATATAATGCAAATTTTCACAGAAGTTTATGTTGCACTATGTGCATCAAACTCTGTGAGCCTTCTGCTATGACATGGTGCTTCACTTCCGGTTTGGGTTGCCTTGGGGAATATTATGAAGCATTCCAATGTAGTGGTGCTTGAGTCAGGGAATGTGGAGAACTCACACAGTTAGTAGAGACTTGATTCTCTTTTCCTGTCTTTTAAAGCATATTGTGTAAAGTGAAATTAACTAGTCAAATGTATTCTCTTTAGTCTAAGTTTGTTACCAGGTGGACACTGATGATGTTTACGCTGGTTCAAGTTTGGAAATTACCTGAAATCATTCCTGAACACCTTTGAAGTGTATGTGGCTTTTTTGTCAGTTACAGATTTATATGTTTGTGGTCTTAGAGGGTTGACAAGCTAAATTTAAGTCAAATAGGGGAATGTCAAATAGTAAGGCATCTCTGTCAGCCTTGGAAAGAATCACAGAAGGTGTGAAGTCAGTAAGATTTCTTGCCTTGTCTTCTGAAAGAAAAAGTACTGTTTTCTTGTAAGTCTAGACTATAGAGATTATGGCCTAGACATATGAACCACTGCATCCCAAGACGTCTGCTGCTTTTTTCCAGTGGCATCTTTTGCCTCTTTAATTGTGAATTCTCTCATTTTTTCTGCATGAACTTATGAATTAATCAACTGAATGGAAGGTAATACTATGCCAGAAATAGGTTTTGAGAAGGGAGGAATGAAAAAAGAGAAAAAGAGGACATTTAATAGCAAAAAAACCCAAAAAACAAAAAAAACCCCAAAAACTACCATAGTGAAGCAGATGAAAACTGAAAAATACGTGATTAGAGACAGAAATTAATTAAACGAGCAAAAGGAAATTTAATGTTTGCCATTATTGGTTTTTTTTTTCTTCTCCAAGGTTAGTCTTTAAAGAAAGCCTTTTTACTAAAATTTAAAAGTACCTGAGCTAGTGAATTCTGTGAAAAGGCTTAAGGATTAGAAATGTAAAACTCAAATTAATCTCGTTTATGTAACCAGGATGCTGCTTTACACCCCTAGCATTTTTACTCAATAGCTTTACTTTGTCTGTTTCTTTGTATTTTGTTAATTTCATCATCATTTAGAGTTAAAAGTTTTGAAAATGTTAAAAATATACATTAATGGGTATAATCTCTCTTTTATTCAATATCTAAATACCATCTGGTTACCTTCTGTCTCTTCTATTATTGCTAATGGAAAGTCAAAAGCACCTGCTGGGGGAGATTTTAATTTTAAGATGAGCATCCTTTATAGGTCAGTTGAAGTACATTCTGGATGTATCCAGCTCTCTCAATTCATTATAAAGGTTGCCTGGCTGGGATGACTTTCACAGTTTAAAGTCTAATTTTAAGGCATCCGGCTTTGGGTGAGATAAATTATACCCTTGGGTATTTTCTCAACTAGAAGTGTAAGGAAGAATTGAACTCCTAAGAATGTAACAAATCTTCTCCATGCATTACTGAATATAAACACAAAGTAAAATAACCTTAAAACAGTAATGCATTAGAATGGGCCACATACCAGAAGCTAGATATCAAAGGACCTATTTTTAAATGTATCTAAATAAACAAGTACTCTGGAGCATTTCTATTTTTCTTCATGTCCCAAAAACAGGACTATGGTATGTTTTTATTCAGAAGTTTCTGTCCTAATTCCTTATGGATATAAAATATCCCAGTAACACTTTTTAATGGAAAAGAAAATTACAGTTTTCTAAGAATTCTGACTTTAACTTGAAACTATGAATCCTTACTCAGACATTTAGGTTTACTTTGTTCTATATGTCACACGCATTGAAAAACTGCTATGTCTGTGACCAGGTTTATCTTCATATGCTGTTGTAATTTTAAAACTGTACAGTACTGCAATGACTTCTGCTCAGGAGGGGCGGTGGGTCATTTTACCTGTTTCTACTTTAAAAGCATTAAAGAAAATGTTTGTGTTTAAACAAACTGGCAACTTCTATGTCAAAGAGTTCAAACATTCTGAACCATATGATCTTTTATATAACAGAGATATAAAACTGCATTGCTCTTTGTTAGGCTTAGTGCTGTTGACACAACTGTTACTTCATAAAAGTAGAATGGCTGGAGGAATCCTGGGGAAACTCCCAGCTTTGAAGATTAGGTGTTGTTAAAAGCAGTAGATTATTCTGATAAGAATATTCTTTTACTTCCTCTTTACATTTAAAATGCCACGTACTTACTTTGTGTTCTTCACATAGTAAAATATCTTACTCAGTTATGAAATCTTTTGCCTTTGTGAACTCAAAATAGTGACTCATAGAAACACTTTATATTGTCACATACTGTTTCTTCTAAATAGGCACCCTGAAACTACAAAGCCATCTTATATGACTGGTCAATATATTTTTCTACCCTATATTGCACAGTACATCAATGTGGTGAATTTTACATATCTCTGTTGCTGTTGAGAAAAGTCTTGATAGATGATCCAGTACTTATCTAGTGTCTTTTCCAAAGAACAAGAGGAAGTTCAAATCTATGTTAAGGATTTTTGTGTGTTCTTATTCAGGGCTGGTGAGATCAGGGTAGGTCACCTCTCAATGACAGAAGAATTTGTAGAATCTCATAAATACACTTTTCCAACTAACAGCAACATATTCAATCATATTACAGTGTAGTTAAAGGAACAGATAGCTGTAGAGGAAGCTAGTAAGAAAATGTGAGATAAAAAAGATCTGATACTTTTAAGAGCGCTCCTTCAGGGTTTGGGCCATAATCCCTCTGACCTTATCTCAGTTTAGGCCACATGCCTGATCAACTCTGGTCACTCAGTGAAGCTTTTTCATTTTGGATTCTACATTAGCAAGTCTCAAAATGCTGTCTAGCTAAAGGAAGAGATGACCTCTTACCCTGTCAGTATCCTAATACGCTGATGTAGCAAGGCAGTCAATTCTGCATGATTAGTCCAGGACTATAACTGAAAGCATAAGCACTGCTGTGGGAGTGGGGTAATGCTTTCATTATCAAGAAACCTTGAAAACTTCTGTAATTCATCCTTAAGTTGTCTGCCATCTTAAAGTAAAATTAAATTAAAGCATTATTTTCAAAATCCAAAATAAACTATTGTGGAACATGGACTTATAATGACAGCAGTTGTAGAACTGAAAGATGTTCTTGCTTTATTTATTTGTACTAAGATCAGATCAAAATCTTGTATGTATTCTGACAAGGTGCAACTCCTTAGATTTGCTGTGAGGTCAAGCTCCGATTTGTCTTGCATTATTTACATTCTTGGCCAGCTTTCACTGGAGAGCATCGCAAGCAGGAAAAGTTTGCCAATTCTTGTATATATTTCTTGGCATGTTCTGCAGTTTTCATTCAGATTCAAATGTTTCATCCCTTCCCTGTGAAGAGTTCTTTAATTTATTCAGGAAAAGTTTCATTACTCCTCCCCTTGTCTTGTTTACTGCTTTCATTCTTTGGAAATGCAAATATGTATTTGGCAGAGCAGGTGCCATCTCTTTTAAACTATAAGCAGATTATTAACCCATGAAGGAATAAAATGCTATTTTTCCCCAGGAAACTTGATGCCTGTATGATGATATGAAGATCTTGGTGCTGAATTCTGTGCTTTCTTATGCACATGTATGTTGATAACTATGTTTCATATTAACACATGAATATGAATCACGTGTGTATATCAGTATTATATGTTGATATAAATTGCTTTTCATTCAGTTTGAGGGACACATTGACACACCTGTAGGTGTATTGAACCTGTATGCCTGCTTTCTTTATAGAACCTAAGTGTCTCCAGCACTTAAACCCAGTATCTACAACATCCATTTAAATGTTTTAGGGATATGCAAGAAATAGTGAGGTTGTTTAAAGAAAAGTTCCCAGTGCAAAGCACAGACTTTAGTGAGATTTTAGACTGTTCAAAAATCAAGCAGTTAAAGGCAGAACAGATGTGGTGATAATTTTCAACCTGTGGGTGTTCTAGAAGAGAAGATAATACTTAGTCTTACCTTGTCTTCAACAATGTTGTCATTGTTTCTGCAGATTTAACACAAATTCAACTGAATATTTCTTTTTTTAAAGATAGCCTAATGGAATTCAAGAAGGGAAGGGAAAGAAAGACAGTTCACGACAGCATAACCTTTCTGTCTTAATATTTTAAATGCTCCATAATACTCTTAAATATCTTAAAACTGATGTAAACAGCATGATGAAGACCTTAAATATTGTCCTGAAGTTTATAATGGAGAAGAATCTTATGCACAGTAGATGGATTCTTTTGAAGGGTTGATAATGCAGATTGCATTCATCAGTATGGTTGCAGTTGGATTCCGTAAATGATACAAGCACAATTACAACTAAAAGAGATGTTTCCATTAGTTATTATCTAGTTATTTTTGAAAATGACACATATTCCCAGTAAAATATTTTGTTTGCATGCCTCTTTTGTTTGTGGGAACTATGGGTCATATAGGGGACAAGTAAGCACTTGCACTACAGTGTATGGACTACATTGTAGCACTTCCTTTTTTTTTTTTTTTTTTCCTCCACGGACAATAATTACTGTTAACCAGTTTGTCTGGACTTTTTAATTTTTTGTGGAGTTGTATTCTGTAGAGGTTCTTGAAGTTCCCTATGGCTTATTTATATCCTTATCAAGAAAAGGCACTATTAGTGGGGCAGGTGAATAGGCTCATTCTTCATCCCTCTTCTTAGAAGCATAAGGATTGTTTTACTGAAGTCTGTCTGGACTAGTATGATGCCTTCTAATAGAGATTATCAAGGGAAGAATATAAGAATAGGCTGAGCATCCCAGAGCATTCCTCCAGGCTCCAACACTCTATACACATTTACTATTTTAAAGATATCTGTGATGGCCCATTGTTTCATTTTGAAGCTGAAAGAATTCTAGTGTACTCTTATTCTTTCCATCTTTTTTTGTCCTCTCTTTCCAGTTCTACTGTAATCAATTTGAAAATCATAAAACTCCATATCTTGTTCAGAATGCAAGTGTATCAGGGCTCTATACAGTGGAATAAATAGTTTTATTCTCTGTTTCTTTCTCAATACTTCTATTTATAAATGCTGTTGAGCACTGATATGATGCTTTCTAATTCCAAAATTTTATTTTATTTCTGAGTGATAATTCATTACTGAGAGCTCACTGCTCATCACTTCAAGTATATTGCTAGGATTGTTTTTTGCTGTGTACATTACTTTGGATTCAAAAATTCTGAGGAATATTTCAGCAGGAAGTGGTGAATAGCATTAGCATGCAAGAGAAAGAAGAGTCAGGCTATTAGGGGATTTAATACCTATATTATACCTAAATTCTGTTTTAATTTTCTAAATCTTTCCTGTAACTATCCTTAAAAACATTATGGTGTCTGTGTTAAATATTTCATTGGTATGGATTTAACAACTAGAATAATGACTTGACAATCCATTGTAAAAGGTTGTTTTTCTTTGTGAATAGAATACATAGTGAACTTAAAATTATTTAAAAGATACACTTCATAACAGTCTAATGTATCACACCGCTTCCATAAATTTACTCATTAAAAGAATTATTAGAAACAAAAATGTTTTAAAAATATTTTTGAAATGTTTAGATTTTTTTTTTTGTTTTTTCTGTGTTTACTAGTCTTCCAACATTAACCTAATGCAAAATATTCTGCTGCATAATATAAATACTTGGACTTTGTTAGTTTACGACATGTGTGTGTATATATAAGAATTCATGCCTTCTATATAAATTTATATTGACTACATGTTGAATATGCCAGCAAATATTCATTGATGTGAACATGTTTATAGTTATCAGAATGTCCATTACAGTTTAGTTACTTACAGGAACTGAAGTTTTGAGGTGGTAGTTAGAGAAACAGTTCCGAACCAAGTGACTGATCCTCACTGACATCACATTAGATCTGAATGAAGTCTCAAACATGACAGAAATGTCATATGTCTGACAGAAGTAAACTTTGTAAGTATCTGGTGCTATGTGTTTGTATTATTACTAAATAATTTACTTTATGTTACAATATTGTTGCTGTTATTTAAAAAAAAAAAATCAACATCACCATCTTCATCCTCTTTTAATATAACAGTGGGAACATGGAGATGCAATGGGTCCCATGGACCATTGTGTCTAGTCATTTAAAGCCTCAGGAAACATGTCATTACATGCTTCATGCAGATTGGGATTCACTGAACGTCCTTATCAGAAGCCATACAATGTCTCTGTGCAGTCTAAAACAGAACTTAAAGATCTTTTTAGTAGGAGTTACAGTTCTGTGACAGTATATGAATCTAAGAGAAACACTGTTTGGTATTTCATTGCTAGTCTGAACTAATGAGATAGACTGGTGGCCCCTGTTAGGTGTACAGTTAAAGAATTTACATTACAAAGAAATCCAAGCAATTTTAGGTCAGGAAGGCATGTATTTGGTAAAAACCACTGAAATGTTCTGGGCTAGTAAAATTAATGAATACTAAATGCTGTCAAATGACTGTGTTACTCTGTAGATTTGAACTTAAGAAAGTGAATATGATAAAGGAAGAAAATGGTAAATGAGGAAGGCTGATGCTGTCAGACTCCTGTCACTACACCTTCTAAAGTTTCCTTGTTTTGAGTATATTGAGATATGAGCAATGTTCCCTAAACTTTGAAATTTTGATGAAAATGTGATGTATAGTTTAAAATGAATGCATCATAATGCTCGCTATTGAGGTGTGACCTTTGGTATTGTGGGTTCATTTTCTGTGTGTTTTCTCTAAGTTGTATTTGTGTCATGGCCTTCATAGCAGATGCATGGAAAACATACGCAGACAACTTCTAACCTCCTCATACATTGAGGGAGTGACATTAGACTGTGATGAATTCATGCCTCTGGAACTGTCGGTGATCTTGGTTTTGCACGTGGAGCTCCTGCTGTTGTAGGTGGGAATTTCACTCATGTGGATCGTGGCATGTGGTCCCCAAGAGAGGCTTTTCGTTGAACAATTTGTGATCAGTAACCTGGGAATTGGTAGTGAGCTGTATTTGAACTGCCCCACTGCAGTCATGGCATCTAGTTTCAGTTGTTCAAAAAATGAATGAAGATGGGTGGATCTGGTATTTGATTAGTTCTGTAACCTTCAGGTCTTAAGGTGATTTTTCTCATAATGGATTTGCACATACAAGAAAATGAATGTGCAGATGTGAATATAATACAAATTCTTTTTACTTTTAATACAAGAAAAATATATTTGAACTTTTTATATTACTTTTCTATTTGTCTGGACCTTGCTATATTGAAACAGTGTTATTAATTCTGCTTCCTAGAAATATGTAAAATATATACATTAATTTTTAGAGAATTCCAGTCATCAGTCTCCAGATACACTCCTCTGTCCTAGATCACTTTTGTTTCTGTATACTGCTCTATATTGCTAATCAGCTATGCATTGTAGAGTAGGTTTTTTTCAGTTGCATAGATGCCATAATATAACCTAGGGAATTCTTTAGTAATGCTTATATATTTCTTTTGCTACAGGAAAACATGTATTCAGTCATACATAGAACTAAGTCTTGTAAAATAAAAATGTTAACGTGTGTGTGCAAACCTCTTCCTACATCATAGAATCATAGAGTCAGTGAAATGTGCATCAGAAGTGAGCTTAGCTTAGAGTTACTCCTTCTTATTGCCCACGATTTTTTATAGCATATTGGAAAGCATTCCTGTTATATTTCCTAAAACAGACCACCTAAAGAGCAGCTGAGGAAAGTTCTAATCATGTCAGTCTTATACTCCATCTCAACATCCTCTTATAGCCCCTTCAGCCCTGTTCTTTACATCTCCGTTGCTGCTTCCTCACTTTCCGTGTCCTTGAGCTGTTCCTGTTTTTCTTTTCCACTGGATGTTGATAATGCACTCTGAGGATTAGGAACTGTGAAGGTGGGACCTACTTGGGCTGACTTCAAATGGTGATAAGGCACTGCTAGTGATGGCTACTGTAGCAGAGAGAAACAGAATTTCTACTCTACAAATCAGCTGTTTTGTGGGGTTTGGTTGGGATTTTTGTTTGGTTTTTTTTTAGTTTTTTTCATTGTTGTTGCTTGGTTTTGGAGGGTTGATTTCTTTGGGTTATGTTGTGCCTGTGTCCTTCTGTCCGGGTCCCAAGAACTGGGGACAGCTGGGGAGAACTGGTGTGCCTAGGAAATGAAGGGGGAAAAGAGAGAAACTATTATAATTTATTTTTTCCCCTCAAATAATTATTTCCATGAAGAGATGGTGAGACTTTTCCTTCCCCCCTCCCTTCTGAAATGGAATTCCAGTAAAAATGAGAGTGCTTTCATGTGTTTGACTTAACTGTATATTATTTCTTTCAATTTCTGTAGACATCTGCTTTGGCTCCTACAGACATGATCTAGGGGGTAGGCAATTTGCTGGTATTCTGTTACCAGTGGGCAGGCACTGACAGGATTGTCATATGCACAGTCACACTTGATTTGCATTTTCTTTCAGAGTGGATTGGGTGTATTTCCGTATCAAAATATTTACTTTTCTGCTTGGGATGATTACAGCAGTAATTATGTGAAAAGTCAGTATGCTCTCCTATTTACTAAGTGCTGTGGCTAAAATTTGCATTGTGTGAAAGTGAGCAGGTCCTAGGCAAAGATGCTCAGAGTTGAATGAGTCTTTGCTTTTCAAATAAAGGAATGGACTGTATTATTTGTATAAATTGCACTCTGAGGATTTCTTCTTCAGAGAGCCAAAGTGCAACTGCTAAAGATGGTTTGTGAGAGCAGATAACAGATTGATTGCCAGAGTAATGTGAAAGGAAAAGTTGGTAGGGACAACCAGAAACAATCAAACAAAATCTGTAACTGTCTGCTTCCTCCCCCCCCCCGCCGCCCCCACTTTTGTGTCTGTGTGTGAGAGGTATTTAGAATAATTTTCCTGATAGGTAAAACCACAGGTAGGTAAATGGTTGTGTGGGTTTGAGAGATACTCTGGAAATGCTGGTGTGTTTTTTAGGGCAGTCTATTAACCTGAGTGGAAACCTGATGACTGCATCCTGTTCAGGTAGAGCAGAAAAACTGCAGCTGCTGATAGATCCTCTTGTGCTTGATGGGTCCTCTTGAGGCACAAGACTGTGAGAATAGGAGGTGGAAGATTGCAGATGGGCACATTCCTTGTGAAGGGTGAGAGGAGCCAGGACAGCTCACAGGCTGTGAGTGATGCAATGTGCTGTGGCTTTGGAATGGGTAGAGCAAGGAATTCTATGTTTGAGGGCATTAACTAAGCCCTTGGTGAATTCCAGAGCCCAAAAGGAACAAACAAAATGTTGTGGTGAGTGAGCAACATCCAGTTAGAGAGATGTGAAATGGTGCTCAGAAGAAGCACACTGGGATCAAGGATAAGTTCGAGGCTCTGATGTCCAGGAGGTGTCAAGGGGATAAAAGGTTCTTTGGTAAGGAAAGAAAAATGTGTCTTCATGTTGATATTACAATTGCTGTGATTTCATATCAAGTTGTTAGAAATTTTTTATAATGTTTTGCATGTCACTTTTTTTTTTTTTTATTAAATTGTTGTTGTTAGTATTCTGGTTTGGACTTATTTTGACAGGCACATCATCTGCGTGACTAAAGCCATTCTAAATATGAAAAAAAAAATGCTTCCTTACATCATTCATATTCAAACAAACCCAAACCAAATTAATCCCAAAGCCAGATCACTTATGTGAAGTGGTATTGCAAAACCAGTGACATCCTATGTGTACTGTGTGGAGGGGGGGGGGTTAGATTCAATATGCCTTTAGGGTATTTTAGAATTGCTATCTATATCTGTAAAATTTGACTAACAAATACTAATAATCTAAGAGCATTGCTTATGCTATGGAAACACTGTAATTCTTAGATAATAGCAACTTAATGAAGTTCATAGAAGCTTTTGTCCTAATTGTAAGTCAGACATGAGATAATATGAAACTGTACGGATGCAGAAGGTTATTGTTCTTTTGAAAGGAGTTTCAGATGACCAGGGAATTTCTGGGGATGTTCCTTTGTGTGACTGTTATAAAATAACAGCTCTGGTGCAGTGTAAATAAAGATACTATGCTTAATATAAAGTAATTGTTTTGCAATTAAATCAGAACTTCATGCTTACTTTGGTGTTTCACAGAGATCTCATTTTTAAAACTAAGTAAACAAGGAAAGTCATAGTGTTTTTGCAGCATTAAAATTTATAGTTGTGCTTTGTGTCAGAGAAATGGTCTTAAAAAGAAAGTAGACAATAACAAGACATGACAATATTTTTTTCCTTTCTTGATATTCTGTAGAGCAGGTGAAGTGCATCTAAGGTATTTGGCAGGATGAAATTTGTTCATGGTGTTGACAGAGCAAAAGAAAGGTCCAGCTCCCTCCCCCAGCCTGTGGTCCTTTGTGTGGCTGTGGCATCTGCACTGTTTGCAGTGTATCCTGTGTAAGGACAGAGATGACCTTCAAATGCGAGGGAAATGTTAGACTGTCAGATCCCAAACTTTTTGCTCATGGCCATCTGGCCTCTCTAGGTCTTTGCCCCCATGCCTGCTTACTTTTGCTGATGTGGATGCTGTTGGCTGTTCTACTGCTGCCACAGCGTTTCCTGGTACCTGTGGCACAGAGTGTTACTGATGGAGCGTGAGTGGAAGGGAAGGAAGCCAGCACAACTTGTCTCCTGGGAAAGCTGAGACTCCCCATGCAACCCCTGCATCACAGGGATCCTTATCTGCTCTGCAGCCATGGAGCTGTGTGTCAGTCCATGAATCCTTGTCACTCATTTGGGAATAGGTTAAGATCAAGCAGATAACTTAGTGGTAATGGTACAGCTTTCTAAATTTTTCAAAATATTTTTCATGAAAAGTATGTAAGCTAGGTAAAAAAAGTACTTTGGGACATGCTGTTCCATTTATTTTTTAAGACTATTCTCCACAGAAGTCACTGGAGAGTTCTTAAAACAGATGGCATGATGTGAGCCATTGTAATGCAATTTTCTTTGTAAAATGCTGTGTCCCAGGGCAAATTTACCACAAATGGAGCAATCGTGATGTCCCATAAAAGAGAAGACATGTGTTTTTGCAATGTTTGATAGATCTGAAAAATATGCATAACTCTGCCAACTCTGCCAAGCAAGCAAGCCTGCTATTTTCAGTAAAGTATTTTGGAGCTCTTGAAGTATTTTGAAACTGTTAGTACAGTAACTGTTCTGACTATTCAGGAAAAGTTTCTATAACTTAAAATTTAAACATCAATAAACACAGTATTGTCTGGAATTATGATTTTTCAAGAAGACATGTTAGATCTCTCCCCCCTTGAACTCTTTGGCAGAAAAAGAATATATGTTTTTTGTTAATATTGCTTACTGGAAATTTTTAGTTTATGTGTATAGATTTTAAGTCCATAAAGATTTCTGGCTCACAAATAATCAGTGGAAGTTTTTATCTCATCTATTATCTGTGCGAAGTCTGACTTAGTGATTAATTACACAACACTATTGTAGGAGGTCTGCTGCCATTATCAGTGATACCTGTCATTAAAAGGGTTAGATAAATTTTGTGAATAATTAAAATAGGGTATAAATATGAAAAAGAATATGAGATTTTACTTATTTTACTCAGAATATTCTGAGGTATTCTATACAGACATATGTATGCTAATAATTTCACCTGTATCATAGGTAGGTTTCTATCCTACCTAACAAGGTAGGATAGCAGTTGTGTTCAGTGTACTTACCTTGAAGAAAAATGGAAATAGGAAACAAAAAAAAAGTGTTGTACATATATTTACAATAGCCTATTTTACAGTGAGTTTTGTAGGTATATTACATCTATGGTTTTAATTCTTCTAAGATGCCAAAAGAAATAACTTGCTTATTTTTAGTTATGCCAATTTAAGAAATGTAAACTAAATGTAGTGATGCAATTTCTGCCTGGGAACCTTGAGGACTGGAAACTGCTAGCAGTTAGAAGTCTGTAATAATCTATAATAATCTCTTGAATAATCTTTTGTTTTGGGTATCTGAGAAGGCCAGAGTTTAAAAAAGGCTAAAGGCACAGAACTCTCACTTGCTTTTGAAAGCAGAGGATTTGGCATTTTGTAGTTTCATATTCCAGGTAGCAGCAGCTTTTTCTTAATTTCTCTTTACTCTTCTTCAGGTACACACCTTTTCTCCCTTTAAGGGGGAAGACAACACAGCAATTAAGATTCAAGACAAGATGATCTGTGTGTGGGTGGCACATTGCTCAGAATCTCCATCTTCCTTTTATTTAGGATTCTTTTGCTGGGACAAAGAAGTGGATACGTTGGGAGTGTTTCTGGTCCTTGGGGTGTAGGTTCTAGGCACCACCTCCCAGCACCATTTTGGACAGGGCTTGGCTTGTGATGGCCCAACTCTGTGGAAAAGGGATGGAGCTACTGGAACTGATGGGAACTGTGATGTTTTCTAACCAGCACGGGTAACTGGAAAACCAGAAGCCCGAGGCAAACTGCAGTCCAAATCTTAAGTAATCTAAAAAGAACCTCACGTTTCTGGAATGGTGTTATTATTTTGTATATGTAGTTAAATCTGTAAGTGATGAGGTTTCATCAGCAGTATCTACTTCCTTTGAACTACTTCTTGCTTTAATTAATAGTCTATTAACTAAAACTAACTGTACATGAGAGACAGGGAATTTTAATAAAATTCTGTGGCTCAGGTAATTAGATAATTTTTATAATGTACAGATTTATTTTAAGTTATTAAATACATTTTTAGACATTTAGACTTAATTTTACCAATTTCAACTTGATAAGATATACAAAAATAAAGCTGTTAAGAAGTAGGACTGTTTTATTAATTTGCATAAATTAGCACTGTTTGTGTTTAAATATATTCAATTAAAAATCTCAGTTCAGTTTCTGACTTTTCCACACATGCTTCCTGTGTGATAGTGAGCAAACTGTTTAAGTGGGTCTAGTGAATTTGAAATGTAATAATTAAGGCCAGTTGATATCTAGTCACTTTTTAAAATTCAGCACTAGGTCTATATTGATTTTTAGGAATTTCAGTTCTTCACTTCCTTTCTGTAAATTGGGATATTTGTGTTATTTTCTGATCCCTGTATTTAAAAATTAGCAGGTCTGTACCATTGTGTACATTGTATTGTGTTTGATGTAGTCATAGAATCATTGAGTGGTTTGTGTTGGAAAGGACCTTTAAAGGCCATGTAGTTTCAAACATCCAGCCCCCATCCCATCACACCATGGACAGAGACACCTTCCACTAGACCAGGTGGCTCAAAGCCCCGTCCAGCCTGGCCTTAAATGTTTCTAGGGATGTGGAATCAACCACCTCTGTGTGCAGCCTGTTCTAGTGCTTCACCACCTTCATCAAAAAGAATTTATTCCCAATATTTAATCTAAACCTGCCTTCTTGTCAGTTTAAAGTCCCCCTTGTAGTGATAGGACAAGTTCACAAGATCACTACCTGCCCTTGTAAACAGTCCCTCTTCAGCTTTCTTGTAGGACCTCTATAGGTACTTGAAGGCTGCTGCATGGTGTCCCTGGAGCCTTTTCACACCAATAACACCTACTCTCTCAGCCTGTCTTCATGGGAGAGATGCTCCAAACCACTAATCATTTCATGGCCATCCTCTGGACTTACTCCAAGAAGTCCATGTCCTTTGATGTTTGGGGCCTCAGAGCAGGACACAGTGCTACATGTAGGATTTCACACGAGCAGAGTAGTCAGAGAGAATCACCTCCTTCAATCTGCTGGCCATGCTTCTTTTGATGCAGCCCAGGATATGGTTTGCTTTCTGGGCTGCAACACATATTGTCAGGTCACATAAAGCTTTTTATCCACAAATATTCCCAAGTGTTTCTCCCCAAAGATAGTTTTGATCAATTCTCTGCCCAGCTTGTATTTGTGCCTAGAACTGCCCCAGCCTAGGAGTGGGACCTCCCACTTGACTTTGTTGAATCTGATGAGGTTTGCATGGACCCACCTCCTAAGCCTTTCAAGGTATCTGTGGATGACAGTCCTTCCCTCCAGTGTGCAAGTCTTATCTCAGTTTCTGCTTTTATAACACAAGCACATCATAACAACATAGTCAGTAGTTACTTGACTTTTTTTTTCTGTTCCATTGGTGAAGCCAGCTTGTAAAGAATTAGCAGAAAAATGAAGTGTATTTAGGCACTGTTGCACGTCAGAGTGCAGACACCCTAGTTTGAGTCAGAAGAGCAATATTGTGCACAGGCTGTCTATTCCAGTTGCTCAGCTCAGCTCTGGCATTTCTGCCTGTACAGTCTAAGCAGCTGAGCATAAACAGTACCTCAAATTTTGAATTGCAGAGTTGTATGGATCACCTGGTATGAATGACCTTTCTCTGCGGTGATTTTTATTTGCTTTTTCTTTTCATGGCTAATAGTAATTTTTTCTTAGGTAAAACACCACAGTTATTTGGCATGCCTGAAATGAGAAAACAGAGGGGCTAGCTGTCTTTTGGTTTACTGCAAATATAAGCAAAATAACTTGAAACAGCAATAACAGCAAAACAGGGGTACAGCAATGTCCATTGGAACATATAAACAATTTAATTTTAAATGAATTCTATATTTTTGAGGATAAAGGTTTATGAGCCTTTAAGTGTTCAAGGGCAGCTTGGATGGGGCTCTGAGCAATCTGGTCTAGTGAGAGGTGTCCTTGCCTATGAGAGGGAGCTTGGGACTAGATAATCTTTAAAGTCCCTTAAAATCCAGACCATTATATAAATCTATGATTTATATTAACATAACTGTTTTTAAAATTCACATCCTCTCTAATTGATGAAAGTGAGTTTTACATGAGTGGCTCCTGGGAAGAGTGTTATGCATGTACATCCTGTGCCTGTTGATAAGAGTAGACCACACAAAGGACCCGGGAGAATCTCCTCATTTGAAAACTTTCATGTATCAATTCAGAATGGTACAACAGAGAATAATTCTTAACACTAAAAAACTCTGCTCCTGTTTTTTTGTTTGTTTGCTTGTTTTTAGTCTGTCTTACAAGATTTCAATGAAATTCTAGCTTTGTAATATAAATATTTCATATACAGTCCTCTCATAAAACACCCAGACCTTTAGTGATGACTTTGTACAAGTAGATGGAAGAAGAACTGCTACAGTGGTTGTTAAGTACAGACTGAGCTATATAAAGCAATTATAGGGTAAAAGTGTTGAAAACTATTGAAACTTGAAATGTGACTTAAAAAGCTCGTACTTGCTAATAACTAACAAGGTTTTTCTTCATAGTTTCTCCTTAGGAATAGAAAGCTGACCATAAATTTGCAGGTAATTTTCCACTTTCAGGTATAGGATGAATGAATTTTCAGGATCATATGGAAGTTCTACAGGGCCAATTTTTAAACTCCTTTAGTTATCAATGTAAAACAAATTTTAAGCATTTCTGCTTGAGACACCTTTTTTCAGCTTCTATAGGTGTGAAATAGTGCAATAGATAAGGTTTGCAACTGTTTGTAATTAACGCTGCTGCTTTTCAAGTTAAGAATATAAATTCATGGAGCCAGTACATCTCTAATTGCCGGTGGCTGTGGCCGAGTGGGTAAAGCCGCCGCCCCTGGATCCGTGCTCCTTCTCGGAAGGACGCCGGTTCGAGTCCTGCGGGTCTCGCTCTGCCAACTTCGTCCGGGCTTGCCCCGGCCAAGGCTTAGAGTGTCCCAGGGCTAAAGGGGGTGGGGCCAGTTCCGCGCACGCTGAGCTCCACGTAATAAATCCATTCGCGCAGGCATAAAAAGCATCGTCGTTCGCCACAGCTAGCCACACACACACACACACACACACACATCTCTAATTAGTATTACCAGAAGCGGTCGTGCTCGATTCTGTGTGAGAGTGGAGTCCAGAAGATTGAATCATGTAATTATTCCACTTACAGAAGAACAAATGTAGTGTTACCCAGTTACCATCCATTTTAGTAGACTTTTTTTTTTGTCATTGAAGAGGAATTCTTCAATAATTTAAATACAGAAAAAACAATGAATTGTTGTTTCTTTTTGTGTTTATACATTTATTCTACATTCCTCACTTTATCACCCTATTTGATTTCTGGCTTTTCATTAGTTACCATATTCTGATATATAAGCCTTTTGGATGTAAGGCTTAAAAATATTCAAAACAGACTAAGGGTTTTTTTTTTCTTTCCTTGCTAGATGTATTTGTTTATTTACTTTGAAAGAAAACTAAAGTAGGTATATAAAACCTTGCTGATATTTTGCCTTTTAAAGCTATGGTAAAAAAGAATTGCACAGAAAATGATTAATAGTTTAAGTGACAATGTTTATGATTCAGAAGTAAATCCTGTTTGGTATCTCACTATCACTGAATTCTTTTACAGTATTGCTAATGAGAAAATATGAAACCATTTGTAGTTGTCTAGAAGGCTCCACACTATCCCAATGGGCAGTAACATAGTGCCAGCTATTCATAGCCCAGGACTGCAATAATTGAATCAACCTGTATCCCCCTATACAGGGGGGGAAAAATAAAAAATAAAATTAAAAACAACAACAACAACAAAAAAAACCCAACAAAATAAATAAATAAAAAAATTCACCTAGCAGAAAACCATCTAACATAAACCTCTGCTATGAAATCGTTTAACCTGCCTGATCTCTGTTATCTGTACAGATTTCCTGTTGATTAAATCAGGTTCATAATTTCACAAGTTATTTAAAAGGAACTCCAGCATCCTGTTCTCCATGTATTTTAGAAGTGCATAAAGCATTTGAATTAGGACAGCAGTTAACAAATCTTTTCCTCGAGCACTGTGGAACATTTTTGTCACAAGACTAAAGCACATCTCTTCAAAGGCTTATTTCAGAGCATGAAGTAGGAATTTCTGCCCCAGGAAATTAAGGATCATCAGAATTCTTCCCCAGTTGTAAATTACACTTTTCAGCTTTGCTTTCCTCTAATGTAATCACCCCTAGAGCACCTAAATATGGAGAGATTAATTAAACCCTACAATTAAACAAAAAAATCCCTGTAGCTTATTGCCAACAAAAGTTAATTGTTGGGCAAAATTTACAGGTTGCCCCGTGAGAGGGAAATGAAAGAAAAGAGGAAGAACATGTGGCTCAGATACTTGTGGTGCCAGTTGTGGGGAGGTCTATGTGCATCGAGGCATGCATTTCTGGAACTGGCTCTCCTGGAGAACGTGGCAGATTCATACTCTGGAAGTTAGTTTGTCCCTAAGATGTTTATTCTGTGATGCTCCAGATTTTGGAGGAGTTTTGGTAGATATCTAGGAACAGTAGTGAGTGACATAGAAATAATTGTTTGAGATATTGATTAAACCTCTCATCAGAGTGATTTATCCAGTGGACAGGGTAACGTGCTGTGATACAGAACTTACTACAGGTTACATAGAGTTATATACATATCAAATCCAGTGCTTTCTGTCCCAGATTTCTTTGCTCTATATATTAAAGAATATCAGTCATAAGCCTTACTTATTCAACCTCTTTTTAAGGCTTTTAATATTCAAGTACTATAATTTTTAAATTCACAAATTTCAAAATACTAACAGCTGTCTAGAAATCTTTCTGCCTGAACAGTTTTTCTACTTTTTGGTGGGGTCAGGTTTTTTTTTCTTCTCTTCCTCCCCCCTCCCCGCCACTCTCTCCTAGTTTCTGTACAATGTGATTGTTTAGTCATTAAAAAAAAAGGGTACCAAATTTTAATGGCCCTATAGACAAATTTTTGTGTTTATTCATTGACATAGAATAATAGGAAGTATTAGTAACTCCTCAAATTACTTTTTTTAAATTTTCACTTTTTAAATCTGATTTCCTAAAACTGTTATTGAGAAGTTTTTAATGTTGAGAACAGCTCCACGACTATCACTTGGAGGAGATTTTTAAATTATATGCTCTTTCTGTCATAAGCATAAACTAAATTCCAGTCTGTCCTGGTTATAGTGGCCAGGATCAGTTTATCACTGTGTGAGTGTGGCCAGGGCTGTGTATTCTACACCCTCTATGTCATTTCTCATGAACTGCTAATAATGGATCATTTGCAGCAGCTGCCCGGGGCACACTTGACCCCTCAGGTTAAAAACTGGGTGTTTAGGAACCCTGTGAGATAGGGAAGTTTTCCTGTCTTCATACCAATGACTCAGGTGTGATAACTCCCCTCTGGGGAGTCATTAACACCTTCACACCCAGCCTGAGGGATCATGTCTGCTAATGGGCCATCAAGGGTTATCCCATGACTTAGAGAGTAAATCACCCATTGTGAAACTCCTTGCTCTGGGGTACTGGACATTCCCATCTGAGCCTAAGGACATAATACTGGGTTTTTGGGACTTTTGGTACCACTCATTGGATTCAGAGGAGGTCCATAACCTCAACAGGACTGTGACTGCCACTCTTGACCAGACTGTGACTACCATCCTCAGCAACAGGTTTCTTCTTTTCTTTTTCTTTGTACTCAGTGGGGTCATGTGGTGCTCAGCACAGGGGCTGGTGAGCTCCATTCTGTTCATGCCCCACGGTGCTGGATTATACATCTATTTCTGTGGGTCAAACAGATTCTCCCCCCGTCCCCGTATCATTGTACTTATTGTGATCTTTTTATTAAATTGTAATTCTGACATGTAATCTCTTTGTGAGCTGGATTCATCTCTCCTGCCAGTTTACCTTTAAACCAGCACAGTCGAAAAAGGTGTCAGTTTATTTTTAATTTACACATTCATGCTATTTAAAGCAAGAATAAAGCCTTTATAAATTTATGATGCATCAGCATATATATGTTGTGGTATTTCCTTGACACCAATTCTTGTTAGCTTTTGTTTATTTCAATATTTCTTTTAGTGAAAAAAACACTGAGAAATTTGAATTTAGTTCTTCTGAATTCATTAGTGTAGCAACTTGGAAATAGCAAGCCTAGGAGCTGGAGATCCATCAGAAGTTGCTTTTAAAGAAATCATGTGATGAATATGAGATACAGAAAGAGTGTCCTGGTTTTGGCTAGGATAGAGTTAGTTTTCTTCTTAGTAGCTGATACATTATGCTGTGTTTTGGATTTAGTATGTGAATTATGCTGATAACACACTGTTCAGTTGTTGCTAAGTAGTGCTTACCCTAAGTCAAGGACTTTTCAGTTTCCCATGCTCTACCAGTGAGGAACTGCACAAAAAGCAGGGAGGGAGCACAGCCAGGGCAGCTGGCCAGAGGGATATTCCATACTATGGAATGTCAAGCTCTGTTATAAACTAGGAGGAATTGGATGATTACTGCTCAGAGACAGGCTGGCAAGGGAAGGCTGATTGCTGCTCAGGTGAGCAATTGTATTGTACATCATTTGCTTTTTTTGGGTTTTATCCCCTCACTCATTTTGGTATCTCCCTTTTCATTATCATTATTATTCTTAACAACTTTGCTTCCATTATTAAACTGCTCTTATCTCAATCTATGAGATTTACCTTTTTTTTTTTTTTTTCCCCCCCCCAGTTCTCCAACCCATCCCATGGGGGCATAGTGTAAGTGAGTGAGTGGCTGTTGTGGTACTTGCTTGCCAGCTGGGGCTAAACCATACAGAGTAAAGTAAAAATTATAATTAAAAACATATGCCTGTATTTTAAATGAACTATATTCAGTGGTGTTGCTGTCTTGCATTCTGATCAGTTTTTAACAGAGCTCAATTTTTGTTGCTAATGTTTTTCACTGTCACAAACTGTAGTATTGGTGAAATGCTTTCTCAAAGATTCAAGTATTTTACTTATCATGCCACAATGGGGTTTGTGTTGCATGTGTTACCAGTGTTTGCTGATATATTCCATATAAATAATTCGAGGAAGTGAATTTGAATAATTGCTTCCCTGAGGAATACAGTCCATATCTTTGTATTAAAATTTAAATAGATGGTTTTACATGTCCCAGACTAATACACCTGGGAATAGTCAGGAAAACAAGTGTGCTTTTGAGTTGTGCTGGTCACTACTTTAAAGGGAGAGACTTTCAATTTGGTAAGCAAATTGTCACTGATTTCAGTGTATCAGTGTTTATAGTTTATATCTCAGGATTATGTTAATTTACATCATTTGCTAAATTGAAAAAAAAAAGTGTACTACTAAAAAGACTTTATGCTAAATATGATACCAAAAAAGGGATGTTGTTATGTAAAATATGCAATTTATGAAGAAAAAAGCAGGGTTGTTTTGTTGCTGGGCCTCATTTTTTTTCATCTATGCTGTTAATCTAGCAGCAATTATAATGAATTACACTACTGCTGTATTTGAGAGTAAAGAAATCAGAATGGTGATTAGCAGATACTTTGGATTTCTTGCACATCAAACTCTTCATACTAAACTTTGAACTATGCAAGTTTTGAGTATTTCTGACATTAGAGACATTGTTTTCTACAAAGTATAAAATGAATTGCAGGAATACCTACATGTCTTGTATATCTGTACATAATGCCTGTGTTTCTAAGAAATTAGAGATTGCTAGCATGTTTTGATTGGGAGAACAGAGGAAAATGTTTCAAGAACACATGGAAGCCCACATTATCTGACCTGTAAAAACTCTCCTTTGCAAAATCTGTGATGTCACCCACACTGAAATCACAGGATCTAGCTAACCACAATCACGGTGTAGACCCCAACCGAAAGTACCAAGGACATTCTGTACAGAGGAGTTCTTGAAAGGCATAATTACTTCAGCCTCCATACCAATAAAGGTATAGAATATTCAGTGTTATTTATTCCTGTTATTCTGGCAAAAATCACTAATCAGTTCTGTTGTGGAAAACTGTAGTTTCTCTGGAAGGAAAACTGCTATAGCTGTGGCAGTGAGGATGAACCACAGAAGAAGCTCTTCTGCCTCTCAGGATGAAGCAGAGGGAGGTGGGTCAGTTTGGTTGAGAAGCTGGATATGTTTGCACGGGCCAAAGTTTGAAGCTGAAACTGGTGTTGTTGATGGGTTCTGTAGGACTGATGTATTTTTTTGTCCCCCGCAGTCTCTGAAATCTCTTCTTTCCTTGCAGTGAGGACTGTATGAGGTGGAATGAGATTATTTGAATTATGCTGTTGGCATTTAGGGATGTGCCTCTATATTTGTTTTTTCCTCCACTGCATATTCCTTTCTTTTCTCTCCTCAGCCTGGCTGCTGCAGAACAGCTGAGGATTTTGGTGGTGTAGGGAATTTCAGGAAATCTGTTTGTTAACGTTGTTGGCTGAATGCTAAGTAATTTGATTTGTATAGTTTTTAACAAAGCTTTGCTTCCCAGTTTAGGTATGTGGCCCGGTAGGAATTCTGACAGAACACTTAATAAACTCTTAAATCTTGAAAGGAAAACATTATAAAAAGGAGACTGGAATTCTAAGACTTCCTATAGTCAGTAGATAGAGGAGGAAGATGTTTTTTTCCAATTCTTTTTGTGATAAGAGGAATGGTTTATTAATGTAGTGTTTCTAATCTCTCTAATTTGCAAGGCCTGCTTTGTGTCTGGTTGAGAGGGCTGTGAATGTTGCCTAAGTGTATACTAGCAAAATATATGCACAGATCTGAGTTTTCTTAGAGGATGGCTGGAAAGCTCCCTACCTGACATCCTATGTGTATTAACTGTATGCTGTATTGTGTTTTTCAAAGTAATTTTATCTCTGCATGAACATGGCAAATCACTAAATGTGTCTCTTTAGAGATGCTGATCTTTATTTTGCCTGCCAGCAAGCACATTTGATTATTATCGTAGTTAAACATTCTGTTTTTCATATATGATAGTATTATCCCTGTTACTACTTTTATCTTCATGTACTTAGGTATAGATTTCTCACTGCATGACCTTCCTAGAGTACTTAAAGAGCACTAAAATAAAGTGTAAAGGAATGCATTTGTAGTAAACATTACTGGAAAAGGTTATATAAATTTATATATTCTTCCACATAATTTAGGATATTTGTATAGTATGTAGGTGGTCTTCTAGTGTTAACGTTAACAAATGGTACACATCATATAACACAAATATGCATTGATGGCTTTTGTCCTCAGCATCTATATATGGTGCTTGATTTCTTATAACTACAATATTATCTATATAATGGGAAGATGTCACTGTAAAAAGGTTAATTGTGAAAAAATAAAGGATGCAGGCATCTTTCCTTATTTAGGAGCCTGCTCTAGCAGAACTTAACAGGAAACTGAAAAAAAGGAAGCCCCTGTAAAGTCCCTTTTGTCGAGATTTTCCCCATTATGTTTCATATATTCCTGCATCACACACACTGAGGTGGTGTACAAGACCTGGCTGCAGTCCAAAGACCTGCTGGCTGTCCTCAGAGGACTGCCTTACCTCCCCGTTCCTGTTCCCAGATACACTTGGCAAATTAACTACATCTGCCACAACCTCCCCTTTCAAAGGACAGAAGTTGTGCTTAGAAAGTTTTCTAACATAAAAATGTAGCCTTAAGTTCTGTTATATATTCCATGATAACTTACACACAAACTACATCATCTTTCCTGTGAGCTGCCGTGCCCATACTAAATTTTTTCCTTTGCTGTCATCTTATTCCAATCATGTACCTTTTCTTGCAACACTGGTTCTAGGTAGTAGAGTCTGGGTGTCTAGTAAAGGGGAAATAATACCAGAGTTGGCCATTTATATCTGAAGTTGGAGAAGGCGAAGTCAATGGAAAAAATATTTGTTTTCACTGTCCATGTACTGTGTATACAACGAACTTTACAGACAGTGGTCAGCTAAAGGTATTGGACATGAACAGATTGTTCAGATTAGAGCACACAGTAATTATTACCTTGCTAGCTGTAGTAATTTTAACAGCAAGTGCATATCAAAAAAACTCATTAAATAATCGAGATAACCTCTAACTGTACAGTATTCAGCAATGTTAGCTTTTGCAGATAATGAAGGTAATGTAGTTAAGGAAACAAATAGTAAAACTGGATGAAACTGTGGTAGAAAATTTTGGTTATAGTAGATCAATTATGCAAATATAAAAAATTTCAGTAAAATCTAATCAGTTGTCAAGAATACAAGAAAAATATACATATTTGAAGAAATAAAACTGTCTTCAATATAATCTATTCAGCTGCCAGAAATGAAACATCTCTAATTTGATTAAAATGGCCCTCTTGGCCATAGGAATAAGAGACTTGAGGTTTAGAAGACAGAATGTTATTTTTTTTTACTGAATATCACTTTTAACTTTTGTAGTTGCTGCCCTTTTTCTGGTTCTCATGTTGATTTACTGATGTTTGAAGACTGATGTGCCTTGCATTTGGCCAATGTTACCCACATTAATGTTGCCTTTTTCCATCCTAACTTCCATGCTCCTATTAGTTTTTGTTATTTCATCAATCACTGCTTCTAGTTCTTCCAAGTTATTACTATGTTTTATTCTAACTTGAGGAGATGAAGAGCATAAGAATCTCTTCTGGTAAAAATTTTAAAAAGACAAAGCAGTTGTTACTGTATGTAGGTAGCTTTGCTTCCTCATAGTATAGTCCATGCATTCAAATCATTAACCAGGAAGGGTTTGAGAGCAGTGAAAGCATGCTCTGGGACTGAGGGGTCTTTCTGCATGAATTTCTTTGCCTAGCAATGACACTCACATATGTAAGATAGGGGGGGGGTGGAGGAAAAAAAAGGTGTTGTCTGACTAGGTCAATGTGGGGGAGTTTATATCCTTCTGTTCCTAGCTTTTTTCCTTTCCCTCTCCTCATGACATCTCGGTCCTTTTTCTATTCTTTTTCAGCTACCAGCTTCCTCCTTAGCACACTTTCCATTACTGTTTTAGTCTCTTCTGCTCTGAATTTTTTTATTTGCTCTTTTTGTAATATGACCCCTATAAATGATACATTGCTAGGCATATGAAGAGGTTTCCTCTTGCAGTCTAAAATTAGTTTTCTAGTCTAAACTTGTCTTCTAGGCAACCTCTGTAATCAATAAAAGATAAATACCACAAGAAGGCAATTTATCACATTTTAAAATTGTGTTGAAACTGGAAGGATTAATTACTGTCTGGGCCACCTGTCTCTTTCTGGTGATTAAAGGGAGTGCTCAAGATGACAATCTTGAATGACGTAGCTGACTTTTAAATGGCTAAAATTAGATGAAAAGTAGCCTACCTGTTGTTCCAGGAGTGGTGTTGGTAATGCATTGTTTTCCTAGGGTCTCTCCTACAGAGGTAGAAACTGCATAAAATTGGGATGAGAAGGCACCCACAGTTTGATCTTTTTTTATTTCCTGGAAGTGATATGCCATAGTATCAAGAGTTGTATTTGACTTTTCACTAGTGATAAGCAATGCTATAACATTCTAGAAATAAACCCCCTACATTTTGGTAGGATAGTTAATATTTGTATAGCTCTTTTGTGAACCTCTCATCAAACTGCAGAATCCATTTCATTTTTGGCATGCAGAATTAGAAGCTTCAGAGCATTTCTGACATGGCTGCACAGTGCTGTACCACAGCATTCTTGGGTACAAACCCAGTTATGGCAATCCAATTTTAAAATCATAAGGACCTAAGTTTACTAATAGATATTATCTACTATTACTGTGGTTGTTACTAAATCAGAAACATCTCCAGACATGTCCAGATGCATTTGATCATAAACAATTGATAATTTTTGATTAACAATGCTGCACATTAGTGTTTGCAATTAAAAAAAATTGGAAATACATATGAAACTATTTATGCACAAATACTGTATGGAAAGATTTTGAGCAGGAATGTGTATGAGGAAATATTTATCAGTTACAATTTTTTCCATAGGAAAACTGTTATTTATCCTTCTGTTTTTCCTTTTAACAGTGTTGTAACCTGCCACTGAACCAACACTTTTGGAACAGTTCGTAGCATCAAAATCTTCATCCACATAGACTGATGCCATCTCTGTACTCCTCAATCACTGTGAACTGAAGCTGCAAATCTTTATGGAGTTTACATCACCTGAGTCAAAGGGAATATTCTTCTGATCTATAACAAGGACCCTTACTGCCAGTATGACGAGCCAGGAGAAGTGGGTTAACCTCAGCCCTGGAGAATTCTCTCAGCTTCAAAAATATGCAGAATGTAAGTAATTTTTAAAATATTTTGTTTTATGGCTAATTAAAAATTAAGACCATTTTGAATGCAGAATATAAAATTGTTACTGATATTATTCACTGTCAAGGAAAAGGTTATATTATGGTTTATGTTTATTTTTTTAATCCAAAAGATATGTTCTTTGTAAGGAAAGAATAAAATCTTTTGGAGTCTATAACATTTTTTTCTGCCCATTTTTTTTTCCAGGATGATACCATGTAGGCTGACTATGGGTTATGTGACTATATTTGGAGAACATATTTTTAATGCTTTGCCTTAATTTGCCATAACAAATGAGTAGGCCACTAGGGTGGAGCTTCTAGTTAAAAAGGAGACTTGCTCAGTCATGAGGGAAGCATAGAGATTCCAGGAGAAACACATCTAGGTGTCCAATGTGAGGATATTTCTAATACTATAGGCAGTGTAAAGGAGTTGTCCTGTGAAAGAGCAAGAAATCTAACAGAATAATCCTCAAATGGTTGTTAGAATTAATAAGGGAATTATTATTGAATAGCACATTTCACTGGAATGTGATTGAGGCTTATATTTTCTTGTTACCAAGTTAAACCATGAATTTCACTTTATATAATGCAATGTCACTGAATAACAACAACAACAACAACAACAAAATCAGGTAGAAATATTTAAGTTATGCTTTCTGGAACAAGTGTGTTAGAGTCTCACAGTTTTTCATAGCAGTTGCTGTACAGTTTAAAGTAGTCTATTCGTTAAAGTATTTCCTTCCCATGTCACATTCTCATCTCAGAGGATAAGCTATAGAGTTGAAGGAAATTTGCATCATATACTGCTTTAAATTCTTGATGATGTTACTGAGCTAAGAGCTGTTTTGTTTCTCATTTCATAGTGAAATATAAAACATTGTATTTCCCATATTTAATCAGTTAGGAGTTTCTATTTAAAAGCAGGCTTTTAAAATCTGGTCTGAGTCCAAGAAATTAAAATATCCATACTTTTTAGTAGTTCTTTTATTTGTATGTGACACATAGAAACAGTAAATAAAGGGAAATAAGGTCCAATTACGTGGAGCTTGGAAAGTATACATCTGAATTTTATAGTGATGATCCAAGGCCTTCAGAGACCATTGCAAGGAAAACTTTGCATTTCACATTTTTTATATGAATAGCCTTGCTTGTTTTAAATTACATGACCAAAAATTAGTAAACATAATAGATCAGGTTTATTTTAAGAAACTTACTTCTGAAACAATTTACTTCTTGCTGGGAAAATTCATTCTTTGTTGAAATAGCAAGATAGTAAACAGAAAAATCACTAAATTTTTGTTGGTGACTTGGTGGAGCTTGATTTACTTAAGAAAATAAAAACAATTAAAACCCCCCAAACAACAAAAGCCCTCAAACAATTAAAAATTAAAAAAGGCATTGCTCATTTCTGTCCAGTGTAGGACTTGAAGTACAGTGGGTCTCCTTCAGGACAGAGGGCTGATCCGCGTGTCAGAAGGTAACACTATAGGGAGATTTGACTTCGTGGCAGTTGCCCACAAACAAGAGGTGGGGATGAGCCCCTGGCCTTGCCTTGTCCTGAGTAGTGAGTTTCACTGGGGAACTTTGGAATACAGTAGTGAATTCATAGAGAAGTGGTTTGTTTTCTGCTCACTTGCTGACATTTGTGGTTGTCATTTGCCCTGCATTTCATTCACTTTGGTGTAGAGACTTGACTTTGTGAATCTTACTTTAATTGCAACATTATTTCAACTGTGGAAATTTTTAACATATATACTTTATTGAATTAAAAAAATGCAATATTTATAAACCCTATTTTAATCAGGCCTAATGTGAGTACTGGAACAAGTAGTCTAGTCTACCAAAAACCTGTCTACATTGGATATCAGTGCCTTGGATCATACTGTTAGTCGCTGATAGTCACATCTACTTAATGAGATCACTGGAAATCAGAATTACTTTTATACACCTGTGGTGGGTTGATTTTTGCTGCATGCCAGTTGCCCACCAATCTGCTGTATCACTCCTCACTCTCTTCCCATATTCCAGCATAGGGCCCCTTCCATGGGAGACAGTGCACAAATTTCTCCAGTGTGGGCCCGTCTGTGGGCTGCAGTTCTTCATAAACTTCAAAAACTGTTCTAGCTTTTGTCCCTTCTGTGGGGTGCAGTCCCTCAAGAACTGGCTGCTTCAGTGTGGTTCCCCTATGGGGGTCACAATTCCTGCCAGCAAACCTGCTCCAGTATGGGCTCCTCTCTCCCCATGGTTCCACAGGTCCTCACAAGAGCCTGCTTCAGTGCAGGCTTCCCATGGGGTCACAGTCTCCTTCAATCATCTACCTGCTCTGGTGTGAGGTTCTTCATAGGCTGCAAGAGGATATCTGCTCCATTGTGGACCTCCACAGGGAACAGCCTGCCTCACCATGATCTGCACCACAGGCTGTGGGGGAATCTGCTCTGTTGGCTGGAGCATCTCCTTCACTGACCTTAGGTCTGAAGGGTTGCTTCTCTCATTCCTTTCTGGCTGCTTTACACAACAGTTACATAACCCCACTTCCCTGTCTTAATTTTGTTATTCCACAGGGGCTACCACCATTGCTGATGGGTTCAACCTTGGCCAGCAGTAGGTCCATCTTGGAGCTGGCTGGCACTGACTGTATCACACATGGTAGCACTTCTGACATTGTCTTACAGAAGCCACCCCTGCAGCCCTCTGCTACCAAAACCTTGCCACACAAACCTGATATAACAGGCTGAAATAAGAAAGGAACTTTAAAGTTCATTATACAAACATTGATTGGATTATTTTCCAATAGAATACCTGCAGAAAGAGCTTTCTCTCATATACTAGTGTACACACATTTTGGTGTGCAAATAAGATGTAATAATACTGAAGGATAAAGACTTAATTAAAAGAAAACATAAAAAATTGATAAACAACTGTTCAGAGAGGAGTGTACTAGAGTGACCTGAGCTCAGTGGGTAGAATTCAGACACTTATGCCTATATATCATACCATCATGCTCAAATGCTAAATGTTGAAGTTTCACAGTATCTACTATTATTGATGCAAAACAGATACCTTTAGCAGGTGAACCTGAAGAGAGAGTGTGCTGAGGTGCCTCATGCTGTAACCAGTAGGAAGTTAAGCACAGGGTGTATTTCAGTTTCTGCTTCTCTTTGGAGCCTAAGTAAATTTGGTTAAGAAAGTTTGCTCATTTATTTTCTGGAATTTCATGGGTTTATTCACTCAGAAAGTATTATCTTTAAAATGTGTTTGCTGGTGTTTTGCATATTGACTTGGTGTTCAGAAAAAAACCTTCACACTGTTCCCTTCTGAGGCTGAATCCCCTCAGCCTAAGCTGACTGTTTTGCTTAAGTGACAACCACAGTGTCTACCCTGGGCACAAGCACACACCACCTTGCAGGTCTGAAAGCCTTAGTTTGAATCCGGTATGGGAAGGGGCGGTAACCCACACTACTCTGCTGCATAGCAGACACGTCACACTTGTAAGAGTGAGGCATTTTGAGGTTGAAGCTCAGTTTGAAACCATGTCCTTGATCTTTCCCCAGTCTGGAAGGCAAGCCTATCTCACTTCTATTTTATGAAGATGACTTGCTGCCAGACTTTGCTGATAGTCACACCCGCAAGTGTTACAGTTTCTGAGAATAGAGCAGTGGGTCCACCCAGGTTCTAAGAGACAAATTAAGTGTGTCTTCTTAGCTTTATGCTGAAACAGAACTCAGGAGACACCTTGATGAGCTGCTTCTCTTCAGCATCAATTGACGTCAGTCATGTAAACAAAATTTCAAACTATATTGAGATACAGACTGCACAGACAATAAGCTTAAATTGCATCCAAAATTGAATTATATGTGCACAACTGTAGCTGACTGAGTGTGGTCATTTTGGATCCAACTGTCTTGGGCATAGAGATCTGAATTTTGCTTAAATCCCTTTTTTAGTAACCAGAGCAGGTGTGTGGATCTTTCACTGTATAAAGCCCATTAACCTACTCGTGTGTTCTATTGCTCTGAGAAGGACATGTTCTTTCCGCTTTCTAACTGAAAGACACTTTACTCTAGTTCAGTTTAGTTCTACTTTTGATTATCTTCTCTAAGCTTGGTGATAGCCTGTCTGCTCTGGCAAGTACAATTAAACAAGACCTGCTCCTTAGCCCTTGGTATCACTTTGAGAAGTTCCTACTACATCTTGTTTGCTGTTTTTCTGCCTCATGTATTTATAGAATAGTTTTCTGCTTTATCCAACCATATTGTTTGCTGAATACAAATCCTGAAAGTAAAATTTCTTTCTTGAATACATACCAGCTTTTCACAATTTCCATAAATGTAACTGGACAGCAAAGGAGAATGAGTTCTCCACCACTGATTCCTAATCACAAAATACTTCTCTCTAAATAGCACTCAGAACTTCATAATAAGTGAATATCTTTCAGTAAATTAATCCAAGAAATATCTGTTTGTCTTACAGAATTATTTTTGAGCTCCATTCAAGGCAATTTTTTACTTCCAATTTAAGCATTTTCTTCATCTGCCTGCCATACTTAAACCCATTGGGGCTTCAGTGAATTTTTTTGAACAATTTAAAAATTACTAAAAAAAAAAATATTTCTAGAGTTCAAAGAGCATATTCTTAATACTTGGATCTTTGCAGTTAATATGCATATGTGTGGTTTTAAAAGAATGATTATTTCCAAAGACAGTTCCTCTGTGTCCTTCTTGCCAGTCAAATTAAAAATCTCCTCTCTCATCTTGTTCCAAATAGAGAATAGGAGAAAATATTTTGCATTAAATCTTTGCCTGGTTTAAAATTGCCTCAGAAGAATCTGTGAAAAGTAAACTGAGATAACTGGTGTACTTATTATAAAATAGTGATAATAATGACGACAACAATAACATAGCCTACACCAAATCCTGAAAATTCTAGGAATATATATATTCAAGAGAAGAAAATTCTT
>VXBX01006110.1:138996-157590 GCA_013400415.1 Scytalopus superciliaris | reverse complement strand
TTTTTTTTTTTTTTCTCCTTTACATTTCATGATCAATGCCAGCTGTGGGAAAGAAGGATGAAAAGATGTAGGGATTTTTCTGCATAAAAATCTCACTGCATGGGTAAGGTATGTACAGGACTTTTCAGGCAGAAACAGTTTCTTCTAAATTATGTAGTACTAAGTATATATTTACAAGTCATATGAAGAGTGGCTGAGGGATCTGTGGTAGTTTAGCCTGGAGAATAGAAGGCTCAGGGGTGACGTTATTGCCCTGTACAACTACCTGAAAGGAGGTTGTAGCCAGGTGGGGGTGGGTCTCTTCTCCCAGGCAACCAGTGATAAGAAGAGGACATAGCCTCAAGCTGTGCCAGCGGAGGTTCAGGTTGGACATCAGATTTTCTTCATGGAAAAGGTTGCTAAATATTAGAACAGACTGCCCAGGGAGGTAGGTAGTGCAATCACTATTCCTGGAGGTGTTCCAGCAATGACTGGATGCGGTGCTTCGTGCCATGGTTTAGTTGACAAGGTGGTGATCAGCCAAAGGTGGAACTTCACATTGAAGATCTTTTCTAACCTGAATGATTCTGTGATGTGTGTTGTTCTATACTACTCCTAAGAAGAGCCTGATTTGTAAGGGCATTAGAGATAAACAGTATAAATACCTTCATTGTGATTATTATCTGTATGGTAAATTGGATTAGTTTGGACGTTTCGGTTTTTTATCCTTTTTATTAAATGGATTTTGTATCTCCTTTTTATTAAATGAAGTTTTATGGCTGTTGTAGTCCAAATTATATGTTAAGGGACATTTAAAGTATCCTGCTCCAAAAGCAAGTGAAGAAATATTTAAGTGATTGGAAACAGTTAAAGCAAGACTATTCCATGAGTCAGCTAGGCAGAAAGAAAAAAAAAAAAAAAAAGAAAAAAAGGAAGCTCTGCCCTTCCCTCAGTAGGCGGGGAAAAAGACCTCTGAGCTCTGGCAGCATGTGGTCTCTAGGGAAATAGCTTAGTTTTTGTGTTGTCCTTTTGAGTTTGTCAACAAAATGTGCCCTGAGGAAAAAGCCTGAAAAAAAACCTTTTCGCAAAACTTTTGGCAGTGATTTTTTCCCAGGCTGGTGGAGGAGAACTTGGGCAGTCTGTCACAGCCTGAAGATAGAAATAGATGCTGGAGTGCTACTGAAATGACTGTGAGAACAGAAACAGCATCAGCAGCTGCAGCATCTTTTGATGTATCTACTGCAAGAACTAAACAGTGTAACAATTTTATAGGGGAACAGGAAGGAGTAACTTGTGAAAAGATCACTGAAGAAAAATGGGAAGGTCAGCAGAAGTTTTGGTTCAAAATTAAGTTGCCCGAGACTCCTGAGGGGGTTTGTTTCTGTGGTGCTCACAGATGGAAAATATTTACTTTTACAATGGGTATAAATGATAACATGGGGAGAACTTCATGCATGTGGCAACTGGTCACCAGCAGTTAAGGGCCATTACACAATCCCTTGGAGAGTGTCCCAGGCTTCTAGTGCTACATGGAATTGTGCTAATTCTGATGAGGGAATGGACCTCATCAAATACAGACTGCCAAAAGCAGCTATTTTTGAGTGTGTGGAAAGTGGAGAAAGAAAATTACTAGTGATTACTGAGAATAATTTTACGCCAGTATTGGATTTTAGGATTATGGTGGTTCTACTGCCGTTAGTAAAAGTGGAGAAAATTAGGTTCTGAAAAAGTTTTGTCAGAACTTGTCAGATGGGCTGAAAAGTGGAGTCTGCCAGCACTGCCTGTGCAATATCCCATGTACTTGGAAAGACTTCATGGAGAAGGAAGGAAGTATCCTTACTGGGTCTAGTGGGAAGTCCGCTCTTTGCATACAAGGCCTGGTGGGGATGGAGTGGCCAGAAAAAGGGACCAGCTGGTAATGTGTGAAGTATGAATCCTTATTCTGAGTCTATGACTGAGAACTAAAAACCTGACTAAATAAAACTGAGTCCCACTCAAGGGTCTGGTGGGGCACTTGCTTTAGTTCTCCTGAGAGGTGAACTATGAACTATGCTTATTGATATAACACTGTAATTTTTTTCTTCAGATTTAAATTCAGTGTGAATTTAAATCCCTTGTGCACATTCCTGTGTTGTACCAAGTTAGAGAAAATGGGATAGAAATGTTATATGTGATATATTTAGGCTCTAATCAGATTTACTCTTAAAAAAAGCTGAACTCTGTCCAAAGGAAGGCTGTTACATGCAGTCTGCACTAATGAGGATGTTAGATCTGACTTTTTGTCTTATGAAAATCCTGGATGCAGAGATACAAAGTTGTGAATTTATTTTTCATTTAACCATTCATAATTGAGACTTGGCCTCTGAAGATCATATCATAGATGACGTTGTTGTGGGAGATTGAGAACTGGGCATCAGTTGCAGGAGCATTAGTGGATTTCTTTTCTCAGTCTAATGAGGGTTTCTGTGCTAGATCTTGAAGAGAATGTAAGAGGCATGATGAGCCAAGCATTTCTGATGGAAAAAGGTGATAAACATGCTGATATTCTAATTTGAAGCATTCTTTTAGGAACTGTTGGATTTCATAGAACCTTATTTGAACTGTATGTAGTGATGGTGAAAAGTAAAGTCACAAAGTGACTCTTGGAGTATTTTACTACAGTGTTATGTTCATGTCTTAGCTAATGACAGGGATCATCCCCTGTGTTCTGACTGCAAGAAACTTCATAGGTCAGCTGCTGGGAGACATGTTTTAAGAGCAGAAAATAGTGAATTTATACTTGTTCAGCTAGCAGAATTGGGACAAATCTGCTGTTCATAAGATTCCCCAGAATCATAGAATTGTAAAGGTTGGAAAAGACACTAATCCTCTGCAGAACAGAAGAATCTCTCAGAAATATCTGACTTACTAAGGGGTTCTGATATAAACAGATTATAGTCAGCAAAATGAAAGACTACTTTTGCTGCTGTGTGCTGATGACTGGAGGTTGCTTACAAGAGGTCATATATAATAATATGAAGAGATTTAGTTTATTTGGTAAAAGCAGAGAAGGCAATAGGGTTTTAGAGTAAACTTGTAATTCAAAATTTTTGAAGATCTTGACAGATGTGGACAGTGTTGGATCAGTTCAATGAAACACTATCTGTTTTTTAGCTTCAATTTCTGTCTTAAAGAGCTGCCTTGGGTTCCTGAATAATTGATTATATATAGTTGAAGTAAAATGTCTCAGAAAATAGTAACTTTTGTTTAGGGGTAAGAAAAGTATTATGAAGCAAATTGTCTCAGTTTTGCTAGTGCTAACATTCTATGTTTGTCCATTTTAGAAAAGCTAGTGCAAATGTCAAAATTTTGTACCGATTTAGATTTTATATGGAAGAAATGTTAGAGGAACTGGAAAAGGGACAAGAATGTTTCAGCCTGGTCAATAGTACCAAGTTGCATTGATCCCAGAATCCAGAGAGAAAATACTGTTAAAAAAAAGCTGTCATTAGTACAGAGCCATAATTTGCCCATAGAGAGACACTAGAAATGCTCGCTGTGTGAGATGAAGAGGACACTATTCCGTCATCAAGAGCACATTGTATGAAATTATATCCAGGTGGCTCTTGAATACCTCCAGTGGGGGAGACTCCACAGCCTCTCTGGGCAGTCTGTTCTGCTGTGTGGTCATCTGCACAGTAAAGAAGCTCTTCCTCATATTTAGGTGGAACTTCCCAGTTAGGTGCATCACTTTATACCTGTTGCCTCTTGTCCTATTGCTTGGTATCACCAAGAAGAGCCTGGCTCCATGCTCTTCATACTTTCCCTTCAGATACTTATAGACATTGATGAGGTTCCCTGTCAGTTATCTCTACTTGAGGTTGAACAGGCCCAGTTTCCTCAGCCTTTCATAGTGAGACAGATGTTTTTGAGTTTATGTGGTTGAGGTGTTCATGGTGTGCGGTAGCTGGTAGGTGGTCTTTGAATTCTGAAAGGTAAATGGTGTCATCTCCCCTTGCTTTCTGTTTACTTGGTCAAAAATAATTATTTCTTTCTAGAATTGAAGCTGCACAGATAACGCTGCCAGTTATTAATACCTGGTGTTGCAGCATCAACTGTTACTGGTGTTGAACATATATTGTGGCTGTTAAAAATCTGACATATGGTCATCAAATTACTGAATGTGTATTTATACACTGTAAAATGTATAAACATTGATTATGCCTTTGCTACATTTCCTGTGTTTCTATGTATCTTCCATATTTCTTTTCCTTTATTGTTTAGCTGTTTCTATGGACATTTGCATGTAAACAGTAAGAAGCCTTTGTTTCTTAAGAGTTCATCTGTTCCTGTTGCTTATTCTTATTACAAAGATTTGGGGGATAATTCAATTGGTTGCTGTGGAAATGAGCCTGATGTCACAAACAGAGAATTACAGTTCACAAAGCCTTGAAGAAACAAAATGAAGGCAGAATGGACTAATTGGGGAGCCATGTGACTGTATCAGAATCTCAGTTCCCATTAAAAGCACATATTTTTAGTCCTTACGTTTCTATACAAGAGCTGGAAAGTGTAATTCAAATGGTGACAATCCATGACTCATGAGACAAACTGAAAAAAACCATCCTTCTGAGAGAAAGGATGATCCTACTTTGCTGTATGGGATTCAAACTCAATGAACCAGTAGCTCATGATAGGCCTCCTCAGTCCAGTAAAGCTTCATATGCCTTGAAGAGAGAAGGGGAAAGGTGCTTCTCCAAGTCAGCCACTGAAAAAAATATACTTTGCTGTTAGCATCACCGCTTATGCTGTTCTGCCTTTACCGGGTTTTTGAAAAAAGAGCCAAAGCTGCCTTCCTTGTTCCTCTTGAGAACAGAAAATAGGTTGCTCTTGATGGCTTAAAACAAGAAACAGAGGCCTCTGAAAAAGAGTGGTCTTAGGGCTGTCTGATAATGTCAGAAGGCCTCTCTTCTTCTGCCATTAATTGGGGTTGAAGAGCCCTGAATTGCACTCCTCTCTGTTGTTTTCTGCCAATTAAAAGAAGGAAGAATTTAAAATGTGCTTATAGTTATATATGTTTTCATTCTAATTTTAGGCATTGTGTAGCTCTGGAAGATTTTTAGTGGATTCTATGGAGTGCCACCACATAGTTTTGTTGGCTGCATTGCAAAATCTAATGCCTTTTTGAGGACATTACTGGTTGCTAAATTTGACTTTAGTACTGTCAGGTTTGTATGGGTCATAATTTTATTAAAACCAACACAGAATATGGAGAAACAAGCTTGTGATTAAATTCCAATATAACCATTTTCTTATGCAGAGTCTGAAAACATAAATTCCTGATTTTATTTTAAAGTTACAAATAATTTGAGTTCTTGCAGCTGACCCTGCCTTGGCAAGGGAGTTGGACTAGATAATCTCTGGAAGTCCTTTCCACTCTGTTATTGAGATACTCAAAGTACTTGTAGCAGTAATGATAGTGCTAATGAGTTTGTTTTGAAGAGTATATTTCCTCGAATTAACTGGCCCAGTAATAGATGTTTTAATTCATGAAGGTGTGCTGAATAGCTTCAAGATGCTTTATTAACTGTTGTTTCTTTGTTGTTGGCTTTGGTTTTGTTTGCTGCCTGGAATTTTTTAAGTAGAGGACCATGTCTACTTTTAATGTGATATTAATGTTTGAAGCAGTGAAAATTTTAGATGTTTATGAGAGGAGAATGAAAAGATGGTTTATGTACCAAATACATCTCTGAGTTCTTTATTGAACAGGGGCACTTCAGTACTGGATAGGCTTTAAGAGTTTGAGAAATTACTGAAATTATACTAGAGATGATAAAAGCAGATTGAAGACATGCAAAGAAAGAGTGAATGGTAAATATATTGCTCTAGTTTTGAACTAAAGTTGCAAATAAATGGAGACCATTTTAGCAGCACAAATATAGGAGAGTCAGGGTTCCTGGGGTAAAAAAATATGAAAGTCCTGGAAGAGGAAAAAAAAATTAAAATAACTGACAAGCCATGGAGTCTATGAACTTTTGTTAGAGCAAAATTCATGGATCTGTGCTATTTTTACAACTCATAGGTAGTGCTGTGAGTGATTTGAGGAAAGAGAGAACAGATCTTAGAAATAGGTTATTAGGACAAAATCAAAGTTGGCTTTTAGAGAACTGCAACAGCAGACAGGAGCCATAATAGGACTCAGTACCTAAAGCTTAATTTTTGGATGTTCTGATTTGACATTTGGTGTTTGATTATGAAAAACAATAATTGAAAAAAATAATTGTGAGATTGATAGGAATGATCTGTAGCAGAAGGAAAATAATTCAAATAGGACCTCAATGTCTAGTGAAATTTTATCATGTAATAATGACTTAAATTATTTTATGCTGTTTTGTCTTCTGTAGAGAGACCTGTAGAGGTTTTTATATAAACTCTTTCTTAGTAAAATCTGCGAAGATATACACAAGCACTATTATTTTTTATTCTAAAGAGTTTCTTCCAACTCAGCATATTCTGCAATTCTGTGATACTTATTTAGCTAATTTTATGTTAGGGTAAATCCAAGAAAATACTGAAATGGGAAGTTGAAAAAAGTCACTTACAGTCCCTTTGGAGATGTTCTTATTCTAGAATAAATCAGAAACGGTTATTCATTCAGAATTGTTTTAGTAGATAAGAAGATAGATAACTAGGAATTAGCTAATACTTAGAGGAGCATTGACCCATTTCATATTCCTTTATTTCAAGTATAGAACCATATTTCGATATTTTCAGACACAATAAATCTTGTCACATTGCTTGTCAAGTCTAAGCTCATTGTTTTATCATGTGATACCTTCAAAGAAGACCATGCTATCTCCAAACAGCATTTGATATTAAGATCCATATATGATTTAAATTATTTGTACTTTAAGACAATTCTGTGTGTTTATGGGATTCACAGAAACAATATTAAATTGTCCCAAATGGTACAAAAGCACATTCTGAAGTATTTCCCAGTGCAACTATGTGTTTAAATTAGAGCATGCACTGAAGTTTTTCTGAATTAGGTTTCAAGAAGCAAGTGTCAGAGTTAGCACTTCCTTGTAATAGTGTTCTTCCCCCCTTTTTTTCTTTTCAATCCCATTAATCCCATTTTGTTATCTATCCACAAAACCTGTGTAGAATCTTTGGCCATCGAAACCCTCTCCTCTCCCAACCCCCTAACAAAAGAAAGGAAAAACTCCCAAATAAAGCCACTCATCTCTGCAGCTTCATATTCTGTCCCTGGGAGGCATGCATCTGAAAAATTTTGTAAGGGTTCCAGGCACAAATATGTTGATCTTTATTTAGGGTCCATCTTGACATAAAAAGCAATACTAAATTTTGCATAATTATACACAATGGGTTATAATCACATCTCCATTTAATTATTTAAGTGGAAACTAGCCATATGGTTTCTGCACTACAGAAAGTCTTTGGCTTGAAATTGAGTCAGATCTCATTGAGCGTTGTGTTCTATTTACTGAATAAAACTGCATAAACTGCTCTAAATAACTTGGGTTAATGAATAAGGGATATATCATGTCACTACATATTTGTTATATTAGACTTGCCAGTTGATGTGTACTTCAGGTTTTACCTTGAAAGATGTTATTTAAGGTAAGAAATGACATAATTTTCTTGGTTAGGAGTGCCCACCTGATATGTTGTATCTACAGAAAGGTATTGTATCCCATGCAGAAATAATTTGTCATATCCTGTTTTTTCCCCTCAGGAGTTATGACACCCAGGGGTATGCAAGAGCTCTTTTCATGTGGCATTGCTCGTCATGCTACCAGTGATAGAAAAGTTGTGTTCTCTTGCTGCTGGCTGCTGCACATACAGTGCCAAAGAGTAGTATATGTAGGGTTCAGAGGTGATGATTAAGGCAGAGTGTTAGGGTTTTTGTGATCAGTCCTGTATATAGCAGCAGATGAGTTTTTGTAAATTCTTCTCTTATTCAGATCACTAATACATTACTATGAACTCGTCTCTTAATAGCTTTTTTTTTAGAGCAAGCTTCTTACAGACCTCATAATCTTACCACTATCTTTCAAAAACAAAGAATGATAATAAGAAAAAAAGAAAAACCCTCAACACATACCAGAGTTGTCAAATAGTTTTAGCTTGGAGATGTTCATCATCTGCTTTGTTTTAAAGATTATGAAGCATCTCTGGGGATTTGATTTATGCATTGTTTCACTACATGGCTTTGTTTATCTGTTCAGTCTTTTTCATAAGCACTGTCTCAATGCCCTAGTCTATTTTTTGAAGTGGATTCTACCTCATTTTCTTTCTCTTTTTGTGAGAGGGTTGAAAATGTTTCCCATTTCTTCCATCTGTTTCATTTTTGCACAATAATTATTATTGGTTTGTAGTAACTGAACAGGTGGGAGAAATGGGAAGCATTTTCATCCCTTTCACAAAAGAAAGAGAAAGAAGTCCTTTATCATAGCAAATTTTTATTGTTTTCACTATATATTTTTTCATAATTAGTTTTTAGGGTTAATAGTTACACAGAATATCAGTCTTGTCCTAATCTTTCATGAAACAACACATTTCCACTTTTATTGATACACACATTCAATTTAGTGTAAGTAATAGTCTTCCATGTAATTCTGAAAAAAATAACTTCTTTGCATAGATATTCTGGACTTGTGTGTCTTCTCCCCCATTCTACATATTTAGTCTTAGATAAAAGTCCAGCAGCTTATGCTGCATAACTTCAGTGACTGATGGAGCTTTGTAGAAGTTGCCAGAGGTTGGCCAACCCTTGCCAAATGACCATGAGTAAATAGCTTTGGAGATTGCTGTCATATCAGAGGTTTTTCAGACTGATTTTTTGGTTGGCATCCAGTTGTATTTTGAAATTTGATAAGTAATGCTGTTGAACTAGCAATTCTGATAGTTCTTTTTAGGGGCACGTAGAATGTTTTGCTGTGTTTCCACTTGCAGGTCTGGAAATTCAAATGGCATGTTAAAACTTCTGCACATTCTTTAGCAGTCTGTTTTTGGAGTTTTGAAAAAACTGAGAAAATCAATTTTAAATCTTTCTGACCACAAAAATTACATTTTGTTTTAGCAATGGTAATTTGCACAAGGTATGCATCACTGCTTTCTGTGAAATTAATTCATTATAAGCATTTGTTCTGACAAGACTATTCCATTTCATTTTATCAGGCTTTTTCTATTTTAAGCATAGTCAGAACATAATAGAATTTTAAAATTACATTAATCCATTCTCTTAAAAAAATATGCAGATCAAGTATAAACATGGAGAGAGTGAAGTAGACAAATAAGGTGTTTTTTAGAAGGTATTTTGCTTAAAGGATTGCTAGTATGTAGCCATCAGAAAGAAAAGATGAGTAGTTAGGAGGCACGGGTGAAAAAAGTAGCAGTTAAGATCAGAGAAATTTTTTATAAAATAGAATAAAAAGAAAGAGGAAAGAAATCTTAATGGGAAGCAAGGTAGTAGGCATGAAATGTTGAAAGGTTATGTGAGAAGAAGAAGTGAGAATAAAGAAATATACAGTATTCCTCCAGTGGGGGAATTCCATTGTGCTTTCAGAAATGTTGGGATGATAAAATTAAATATTAAAAATATATTTGTTATTCTGTATTCAATTTATCTACTGAATTGAATACAAGCTTTTAAACAACTTGAATTATAGCCGTTCTCTTAAAAATTAGACAGAAGTCAATTCTTGATCTTTGTAAAGTGCTCAATGCCTTCACAGGACACACAGCAGGGTGAATGAGAAGCCTTCATTGTGATTTTCAAGCTGTTATGTGTTACAGTTAACTCCATGTGATGCACATTGTTGTATTACTGAATGAAGTTTCCAGGGAATGACTTGAATTCTGATAGCAGGAAAAGGATGTATTTTCTGTGTGCAGTGTGAGTCCAGCACCAGTAGCCATGATCCTTTGTTGAGCTTTTGGGAAGCTCTGGTGGCCTGCAGGTTTTCTTATTCGTCAGTTGTGCTCTCAGCATCAGTCAGCAATTGTCCCCCCTAACCATTTCAGATGTGTGTCCCCATTCCAACCCCTTCCCTCTCAGGATTAATGTCGTCCCTTCTTCATCTCTCCCCCATCCTCTTGCAGCAGTGCCATGTCCAGTCCCCACACAAGCAGCTTATCCTTCCAACACTGTCTGCCAAGAGGACAAATGCTCATGGGTGGAATGGAGAATCTGTGTAGAACTGAAAGGGGCTCTGTGTGTGTACCTGTGTTGTGGATGCTGACTTGGAACTTCTGACAAGAATAAAAGCCTGTTATGTTTGGGAATTTCCCAGAGAAGCAACATGCTTGTGCTGTACTTTGCAGTGTAGCGTAAAGATTCCTAAGCTAGAAATGAGCAATAAAGTGGTGCACCAGCACAGCTGGAGTCTATTTTCAGCTTATTTCAGGAGCTCTAGAATTCCTCCAGTGCCTGATTCAAGCTAATCACAGTCCCTTTACATAATAGTGCCATTTGGAGGCACACAGAACAACAAATTATTTTTTTTTTTTTGAAACAAAACATTGTGATGTTCCTTTTGAAACATTTGGATGCTTTCAGAGTTGAATATTTCAGTATTTTACTTGGGCAGGGGGGAGGGTGAAATAGAGGAAAGTGAAATCTGATTGTCAGAGAATATGCCCTGGGCTGTGTCAAAAGTATGGTCAGTATGTCGAGGGAGGTGATTCTGCTCCTCTACTATGCTCTTGTCAAACCCAGCTCTGAGGTCCCCAGCACAGGAAGGACATTGACCTGTTGGAGCAAGTCCAAAGGAGGGCCACCAACTTACTAGAGGAATGAAGCTCCTCTCTTATAAGGAAAGGCTGAAAGAATTGGATTTGTTAGGCCTGGAAAAGAGAAGGCTTAGGGGTAACCCAATTGCAGCCTTCCAGTACCTGAAGGGAGTCTACAAGAAAGATGGAGAGACTTTTTAGAAAGACTTGTAATGACAGTACAAGGGGGAATGGTTTCAAACTTAGAGAGGAGGTTTAGATTAGATATTAGGAAGAAATTCTTTACTGTGAGCCTGGTGAGGCACTGGAACAGGTTGCCCAGAGATGTTGTGGAGGCGTCACCATCCCTGGAAGTGTTCAAGGCCAGGTTGGATGGAGCTCTGAGCAATCTGGTCTAAGGAAAGGTGTTCCTGCCCACAGCAGGGGGTTGGACTGGATGATCTTTAAGGTCCCTTCCAAACCAGGCCATTCTACAGTTCTGTGAATATTAATATCAGATTTATTGGAACATGTTATCTACTGGAGCATTTGTTTTTCTTTTCAGCAAAGAAAATTTCTACTAAAATGTATCAAGTTGTTTTGATGTGACAAAAGCAAGTAATTTCCACAGCTTTAAGTTCAATGTAATGTTTAAATAAAAGTGAAATCATTAAAGAGAGATTTCTGTGTTGTCTTAGAATTTTGATTTGGGTGATCAGATTTGTGAAGGCAGCCTCAACAATTTCAACCTTTACTTTGTTGTCTAAATTGAGTTATCCTTCTGTCTAGCCATTTTCTTTATATTCATATTTGTATCTTGGGTGTTGGTTTTTTGTCCAGATTTAGAATTTGTTAACTCAGAAAAGGGAGGTAAATCGTAGATTATTTTAATGTGACTTCTGTGAGTATATTCTGTGGTTTGCTATTTGTGAGTGACAGTAAGCTTGAAATATTCTGACAGGGGTCTGGCATATTTCTTAGTGGTGCAGAGAATTGTGCGTCACTACCTTCAGGAGACTAGGTCTTTGTTATATGACTTATCTTGAAGCCATGATCTCATACATATTGAAAGCTAGTAAGTCATTTATTCTCTGACATCTTTTTTAATGCACAGTCTGAGCTAAGCTTTATTTCACCAAACACACACAGTTAGGAAAGTATTAGAACAAAAACAAGTCTTTGCTCTGTGAGAAACTTGAGCATGAATATGGTGATGATTTTCTTATATGCCTTATTAGAGACCACATCCAAGCTTAAAAATTTACCTTGTAAGACAATAAACAAGAACATATGGGGCTGCAGGAGGAATGGAAAGGGCGACTTTGGATTATCCTAGATAGCAAGTAAAAATATTTATTGTTACTTGTGTTTGTTAGGGAAGCCTGTTACCTGCTAAATAGCATTCAGTAAATTCTGATTTTACAGTTGTTTTATGATAGGCTCTGATAAACAATAGTACCATTGTTTAAGGAAAGCCATACTCCCCACAGACGTTAGAGTTTATCTTTCCTTGAGATGAAATGTCTTAGATCTTTTAATAAGATCTTGGCTACTGTGTTTTGACTTACTTCATGCCTTGCAGGCTCCAGGACTTCCAATGTCTTTTTTCAAGAACAGATTCCTTGGATTAAAATGTTTTAGAACAGTGTTTTAGCAATATAGTTATTCAAATATTTTCCTTTTCCTAATTCTGAAACAGGATATAAAAGAGGAAAGGAAAAGGCCATCTTGAAAAGCAAGGGAAAAGTTTAAATTCTCTCCTTTATTATCCTTTGGCAAATCTCTGAAGTCAGTTTTGTTTTTCTTTGCACTGATATCTTTCAGTGAATAAACCAACCTTCCTTTTTCTCAATTTCTCCTGAACCAAGGCAAACTATGCCTATTAAGTCTTATCTCCACAAGCAGTTGAGTCAAAATGTTCACAGGTGGTTTGCTCTTCCATTTACTTGGACTGTGAATGAAGCTCCATTGGAATTTGAGCTCCCTCACAGCTGGTCTGTTCTCTGGTTTTTAAGTGAATTTATTTCCAGTCATCCTCTTGCCTCTTTTACTTAAATCAAGCTCTTTTGTTAATGTATTTATATACATTTAATAGTTAGACTTATGGAACATTCAGAATGTTCAGCTGCAAGTTAATGATAGATACAAAAGTTTGGGGAAAATTAAGATTTTTTTCTTGTGGCTGTAATTTCCTATTTCTGAATGCACTAAAATTAACTTGTAATGTTTTAGGGGTTTCCTTCTCACGTAGAGACCATGTAACGGGATATATTTATTCTGAAATGGAAGTCATCCTTTTGGATCATTGGAAAGCTAAGGTCTCTGGAAACTTGGAAAATTATGAGATCATATTTTTAAATTTTTCTAAGGTCTCTGAAAGTGATATAGGATTTCTGAGAGCTTTTTCTCTGTAAGATACATTAGTTACAAATTTTAAAACAAGTATGAAGGAGCAAAAGAAGAGAGGTGAAAAAAGGGAAGAAGATCAGAAAATTGAGCTTTTCTTTCCTTATCTCTCTTGCTGTTTTTGAAGTCTTATCTGCCTCTTACTTTCTTTCTTTCTCCCCATCTTTTGTTTCCTCTTGTTCCTTTTATCCTTTTTTGGTGATTAACTCTTCGTCTTTCTTTCCTTCTCACATCTTTTCTGCTTACATTTTCTTTAATTATCTGGATCTTAAATGCTCTGGAGAGTATCGTTAACCTTCCTAACGGAACAATATAAAATTAAATAAACAAACGTGTCCACTATGATCGTGCTGGCAGGCTTGGATGGATTAGGAAGGGATGTAAATTTGAATCCTGGCACCTGGGTGTGTTGATAGTTCATTACTGTTATGTTGCCTTTTGTCTGTGGCAACATTAAGGTGATGAATACCCATGTCATGTTACTGGTGTTTTGCTAGTAGGTTAGACAACTTAATGTTGTTATAATACCTCTATTTTAGGGCTGCACATTCATGAAACATTTGAATAAGCTTATGTTAAGTTTATATTAAGCTTATAGTAAATAGACATTTATCTTTTAAATATACATTAAGTTTAGTCTAAGGGCATGTCTTTGTAATTTGAAGCACAGGTGACAGAAGATATTTTAGTAAATTGGTGTNCATGCTGCAAAGGTTATTGATTGTTGTCAAGATTTGTGACAGGAATGACTTAAGAAAGGACCTATCTAAAGATTGGGAACTCATTTGTAATTTGGAAACAGAGTTTGGTGAGAAAATCCTTGGTAAACTTGCCAGAAATTGCTAAAATATGTTCTGAGTATAATGACAGATAAATTATAAAATTGCTTTATAAAATTTTTTAATTTGATCAGTATGGTACTTATAGCAACTGTCCATAGTGAATACTAGTCTCTAGTGGTTCTTTTCATGGAATAAATTGGTACATGCTCTTGAAGATAGTTCTATATGTACCCTGTTGTTTTATAATAGATCTATCATATGGCTGCGTGTTTCTATAGAGGAGAAGGATACTAAGTTGATGATATAAGTAAAATTGACTCAGGGTATGCTCACATTGCAATCAAATTGTGAGTATATTTCACATAGCTTTAAAAGAACTGACTTAATTTAGATACTTTTGGTACCTCAGAAGTAAATTTTTGACAACGAGACTGGTTTCTTTCCTGTTCCAAACTATTAGTTAAATATCCGAATAAATTCCATAGATCACTGTTGGCTTTAAAAACCCCTTGTGAATGAAATGCATTTAAGATGACTTACTGTCTTGAAAATATTAGGAATGAAACCCAAGTTAGTACAGCTTAACTCTGAAAAATTTGTGCTTTTTTAACAAGTTCATTATCTTATTTGTCATGGTTTTTGGCACTCTTGTGAGTTAGAAGAAATCTTACTGTGTATATATTTAGAAATCATAGAACTTCATTTAACCCATTTGTTAAATTAAATGCATCTGTGGTATAAGCTGCATTTGCCCCAGTTTATTTGATGGGGTTTTTGGTTTGTTGGGTGATATATTTATTTCATGATGTCATAATGTATATCTGTCATGTATGCTCAGTGACTAAACTTTTGTAGTTAAGTAGGAGTCACTTGGCTTCCACCCTTTTCACATGATGCCTTCAAAATGACATTTTCTCGTCAAGTCACAGGATCACAGAATAGTTAGGGTTGTGTGCTGATTTAAAGGTAAACTGGCAGGAGAAACAAACACAACTCAAAAGAGACTATAACTCAGAGTTACAATTTACTAAAAAGATTACAATAAATATAATTATACAAAGGAAAAATGGTTTTAACCCACAAAAAACAGATGTATAACCCAGCATCTTGGGACACAAACTTCCTTATCTCACAGGGTTCCTAAACACCTAGCTTGTAACCTGAGGTGTCCGGTCTTCCCTGGGCAGCTGCTGCCAACGATCCATTATTAGCAGTTCATGAGAAATGACACAGAGGGTGTAGAATACACAGTTTTGGTTACACCCACACAGTGATAAACTGGTCCTGGCTGCTGTAACTAGCACAGGTTGGAAGGGACTTGTGGAGATCACTTAGTCAACCACTCTGGCAAGGCAGGGTCAGCTAGATATGCACTCAGGTATATTTATCCAACAGTTCATCATCAGTGTTTCAAGGCAAAAATCAGTCTTGATGTGTAGTGGTTCTCATTCCTTTCTCTTTGAACGAAAGTCTGTCTTCCTCTGACTCAGATTTATTGAAAGCAATTAGTTTTTCATTTTCCTAAAATAAAACAAGCTGATTTTTTTTCAAAGGCAAGGGGGTGATCTTATAGAAGTGGACAGAGAAATTTTAAAGTTTTAAAACATAGATACCCATGTATTACTATAGCCATCATGCAGTAACTGTTAATTTGTGGTAGCACATGAAAGAGCAAACATCTGTCCTGGGGAATAAGGTTGGAGGAAAATGAGATAAGTGTGGGAATATATAAATGAAGAACAGATTGATAGGATTAAACCATGGAAAACTGATTATAAGATAATTTTAGGATTAGGGGTGTTTCTGAGAGACTAGAACAGAGGTGGCTGAGAATTTATGTGTTCTTGTCTGCTTGTTTTATTAACTGAATAGGGAATTCTAGAAAGTAATAAGAGAGAAAGAAATAAAGCTTAGGAGGGCAAATGGGCTTTGGCTTCTAAGCCTGTAGAGGACAACTGACCCAAGAGTATTAAACTACTTAAATTAAATAGTCAAGCAGATATTGTTTAGGGTGGTTAGAGATCATTGCTTGTGGGAGCTGCTTATCTGAACAATGTTATTACCTTGCCAGGTAAGTTTCTGTGAAAATGATCTTGGAGTTTCTCTCTCTGATACTCTGACAGATAATATCATTCAATAAAATGATAAATAGTCATGGTAGTAGGATTTAATGCTGTCTTTGTAAATGTACTATATTATAAGGTTTATTCTTGCTTGTTGTCTCCTTAGAATCCTGGAATGAGCAGAGAATTATCCTGTTCCAGCTTTGATATTAAATTGGAAAGATAGAAGATAAAATCCCTTTGGACTAAGGCAGATACAAAGTTCAGGTCTAACATTTGTAGAGAAAGGGAAAGGATTTAAGATGCATCAAACAAGGAGCAGTAGAACAGAGCTTTCCAGGAGTGTAAACTGATCTTATGAGCTTTTCCTTCCTTGATGTTCATGCATGATACCTCTTTCCTGTACTGTTTCTCAAGTATTGTCTGTCATGGTCCATATTGTCCATAAAGTCCCATAAGAAATTAACAAGATAAAGCAGTTAATTAATAGGAGAAAATATTTAATACTGGCAAAATAACAATTTGATATAGCAATGCTGTATTAAAAAAAAAAAAAAAAAAGTGTGTAACCATACCAAACTTGACTTAAATGGAAACAGAATTTTTAAAATTTGTAACTCCAGAGCTAGAAGATTTATGAAAGTACTACTTGAAACATTTGTTTCTCAGAGCAATGAACTTCCCAACAGACTTCCCAGGATAGGTTTGCAGCGGCAATTTTTAAGATAAATGAGCATATATTAGCCTTAGTTAATGTGTGAGGGTATAATATAAATACTGAACTGCTTTGCTGTAGTAATAAAAATAGGAAAACTCAAAATCATCTTAACATTTAAGACACACTTGTAGCCTCTTACCTGTTATTTATTTCATTAAACTTCAAGTTCCCAGCAATGAGGAGAATAGTTTCCCAAAAGTTAGGTCTTGAAATGGAACTGTGACTTTTGATTTTTTTATCGCTCAGTCTGTAGCCTGTTTTCATTCACTTCTATTATTTAATTCTATTTATTTAACAGTAAGCTTTTTCAGTAGCCTTATAAGGTAGCTGAATGTGTAAATAGCGCAGTGGAAACAATCTGTGCACCATACCATGCCTTTGTAATTAAACAGTGGTTGGGAGGCTGTGACTTATAGGCAGTTGTCTGCTAGCAGCTCATTCCTATGGACAACAAAGCTATTATTTTTCCTGTGACTAACTTTAAACTTTCTATATTAATGTTTCCACAGGCTCAACGCCTGTAATACTGTAAGTACTCAAAGATTGTACCCAAAATGGAGTTATGGCAAGATTCTCATCAGAAACAGTGCTAAATGACAACTGCTCTTGCAATGTCAACACTTTCAACACACGCAAACTTAAAAATGTTCTACAAAAGAAATACAAATTGGCGAGGCTTTATATAAGTAACACTAATGTTTGGAGGGTTTTTTAAGTCAAGAGCATTGAGTCATGAACCTTCAGGCAATTTCTTATGACATAAACAGGAACACAGTTTTAGCTGGAATACTGTTTGATGCCCCAAGAAGCCAAATCTGCTTATGCTGTCCAAAGATGCATAGAATGTAAAGGAGACATGTTCTGTTTCATTTCCCCATATTGTATATGGCCACTGTCTGCTAAGTTTTATGACAATTTGATAGATTAGATGAAGTAATATCTTACTGGTTGCAAAAACTGATTTGAATGCACCACATTGAGCATATTATGTGTATGTGCATGTATATATAAATGAAAATGCAAGGGCTTGGCAACATTGTTTGTATGTATACAGTGTCTAAAGAGCTACATCATGTGGAGTCTCCACATCCAAATGTAGTCAGGCAATGGAGAATTTTGGGCATGCCAAAATACCATTACCCAGCAGCACTACTACTGTTCTTGATAGAGTTTCTGATAGTTCTGATCACCACTGAATATTGAACTTTTGATAGAGTTCTCTTCTGTAAGTCCTGGGGAGAACAGGCTCTAGTGAATTCTTTTTAGAGTTGCCCTTCACTACTACACCAAGCATGGGATCACTAAGAACAAAATTTTAGGAATCATATATAAAACAGACAAAGGGCAATCCAGTTTATACTGGTACATATCTACAGCAAGTGCAGGAACCTTCATCATTTGTAGTTCAAGATCCAGAGCCATGTGTCCTTCTGTTGCTAATTCTTTTAGTTTTATGGCCTAGGTATATATCTGACTTTAAAGCCTTTATTCCTAAGAGAAACTATAATAAAGAATAATGACTGTAAGAGGTGCAGATTTTTTCCTGAGTAACATTTCAATAGTAAGTAAATAAATCTCAAAGCAGAAGATAGGTGTGTCTTAGTCAATCAGAAAACCATAAGGCAAATAAACCAAAATTGAGTTGGAGTTCTAGTTCTAAAAAATAACCCCTTAATTCAATATTTACATTCCTTTACTGGTAAGATAGTAAATTACTGTATTTTAAGAAAATTGCTGCAGGCAAAAGTCACAACTGTTGACTCCAGTGTTGAGAGAGCTTAAATTTCATTTCTGAAATACAGTTTCAGTACATAGGATGTCAAGAACTATCACTGCATAAACATTTAAAACTTTTTAAGAGGAAGAGTAAAATGAATTTGATACTTTGAAAGTAAGAAAAATGATAAAGCACAATGGGGGGGGGGGGGAAGGA
>VXBX01006110.1:93365-134657 GCA_013400415.1 Scytalopus superciliaris | reverse complement strand
TTGGCCATATTGACCACCATCAATGGTCTGCTCTGGCCTCCAATCGGGAGGCATGGAGGCACACCATCTATAACGCTGCTTCTTCCTTTGAGAGTGCACGCAGGATCAATCTTGAAGGAAAAAGACAATGCAGAAAAAACCATGCCTCGCCAACACTGCCCAAGGAGACTCCACTGTGCCTTCTGCGACTGGACTTGCCTGTCTCGCGTTGGCCTTTTTAGCTACCAGCACGCTTGTTGCAAGCATGGGTAGAGCCCTTCCCAAATCTTCATTTGTGAAGCCTAGCCATGATGATGATGATGATGATGATGATGATGAGAGAGTGATAGTCTCCTTTGAGCTTTCTTTTCTCCAGGCTCAACAACTCCAGCTCCCTCAGCTGTTCCTCAAAGGTCTTATGTGCCAGACTAGTCCCCGGGTCCATTGCTCTTCTCTGAACACACTCCAGCACCTCAATGTCCTTTTTGTGAACACAGGATTTGAGATGCAGCATTTTGGGAAAAACAGAAACAAGTGAACTAGCACATTTTTTAAAATGTACATTTCAAAACCAGTAGAAATATTCTCAAACCTGCAAAGCCTGTTTCCACTTAAAATCAGAAATAATGCCTGCTGAATTTCAAATGAAACTGATTTGATTTTTCAAATAAAGCTGCTAGTTAGTATTTAGATTAAATGTTTGGGGTGTAATATGTTGTCAATAGCATTCGTTCCTTGATTTCATGGAGAATTTTTTTCATCATCATTCTAACTGAAAAAGTTTTGAGCTGTCAGCCTGTATCAGATATTTTGACCATCTATAAATGAACAGGAAATGGGAAAAGAGAAAGAAGGAACCACAAAGTTGCTTGCTGAGGGTTTGTACAAGTTTTCAGGCTCAGTTGTGGTGATGGAATCTGAGGAGTGAAGAAGCCTTGTTTTTGGTGTCAGTGCGAGGTGTTCCTTAACAGACTGACAGCCTTGTACTTGCCCTGCCCTCAGGAGATGCCCAGTGACCAATTGTAGGGCTGCACCCAGGGCTGCCCCACTGCCAGCTGTGGTGATGGGACAGGTGCCAGCGGCCAGGGCCTGCCCTGCTGACCCAGAGAGTCCACAGAGTCCTGGCCCCCAGGAGCCCAAATCCTCACAGCACCTTGACTTCCCGAGTCTTGCTCTTAGAGTTGCAATCTGAGGAGCCTCCAAACTATTGCAGACTTGATTGTCTGATTATCGGGAGAAAAAAGACTCCAAAAGATGCTGAGAAATGTAGGTGTAGTCATCTTAAAATGTAAATACAATGCGTTATTTTTCTTCTTCAAGTGATTTTAAGCACACACAGGACTTAGCAGTTCCACACAATGCTTGGAGTCTCTTTCTGTCCTTTACTTATTTCTTTCTTTGAAAGCTTATCTCACTAGCAGACAAAAATTAAACCTCCCCAACTCCCTGTTGTTTGCCATATACTTTTCATTTGAACATCTGCTGAGGGAAGTGGGATTTGGTGGACATTTTTTATTAATGTGGACTAAAGATGTGTTGGCACAGCCAGTCAGTATTTCTTTTTTCACAAAGAAGTCTTTGTCTGTCTAAGTATCATTTAGTACACAGCAATGGGCAAAATGGACCTGTCTTGCTCCTTGTGTTACCAGGCCCCAGCAGGGAGGATGGGTGGAAGCAGCTCCTGCATTGAGTGTCAGGAGGAAGTTGCTGCTGTTCCTACCTCCCTCACCCGCCTCTTCCACTTCCTCCATTTCCTATTGCAGAAGTTACTTGCCACTGTATTTATTTAGGCAGCATCATCCAATTCTGCTTGGGTTTCTAATAAGCTTTTTTTGTAACTGTTTGTCACAGAATTCAATAAGAATGGATTTTGCTGGAGAATGGAATCAAATTCTTCTGATCAAGGAATGTTACCAAACCCCTGGTAGCAGCTAGTGAGGGGAGGTCTGCTTTAGACCACTGGAGAGTGATTGCCTCTTCTGCCTGCCCACTCTTTTCAAGGCCACAAGAGGTTTTAAATTCTCACTGCAAGAAAAGCAAAATTGAGTGTTTGTCCCACTAAAGGTTTTAAATGTTTGTTTCCTTTGTGAAATTTACATCAAAAGACCACTTTAAAGTCTCCAGCCAAAACTGAGGTGTTATGTATGTTAAAAGAGTTTTGCTAGTGAGCCTGCAGCCAGGACATGTAAGCTACTGTCTTCTACTAGTTAAGTAGCAACCATCAGGCTTCTCTTACCAACACAGACATGCTGCAAGGCTGAGTCATACTAGATGAGCCATGTCTTTACTGTATCAACCTTTTTGTTGAAAGGTGAACAGTTTTTGCCCTGATACAGGTTTGTTGACAGGCATGGTCTTTTTAACATACTGGCATTTCTAGACCGATAAAGCTTTAGATTAAGCATAGCTGTAGCTTGAGTAAAAGCATTATCCAGTTCTCTGAATAAAATGAATTATGTGAAAGGGGGAAAAAAACCAAAGCTACATGTATAAATTTATATATACACATTACTGTAGGTTTCATCCACAAAAGAAGGAAAAGTCTGTCCAATAAGAACCTGTATAAAAATTGGAATGTCAACTGATTGCTGGATTTCTCCCAGTGCTTCTCTTTGACTTATCTGTCAAACAGAGCTTTTGAGTTTGAGGTAGGCTTTGTTGCCATGCAGAAAATTGTGTATAGAGGGTTGGACTTTTTGTTTTTCTAAGTCATAATAAGATATATAGAAAATCTCTGTGGAGCTTTTCTATATATATTCTAAACTTGACTATGGTAGGATTTTGTATGCCTGTGATGTTTCTCATATTGTATTAAGTTTACAAAAGGGGATACAGAGGTAGAAAGTGGTTATTTCTTTACTCTTTATTGTAGGTGTAAAAATTAGATATGGTCCAATAAATATGCAGGTTATTATGGATTGCCCTTGAGAATAATAAGGGAATTACTTGTAATACAATCTTTTTTTAGTGATTATTTCCCTTTAAATTAATAAACAGTCCTGTGTACATACATGTGATTTATGCCGAATTTTATGTAAATTGTCTTAAGTTTGTGGTGTTGGGGTTTTTTTGTTTGTTTGTTTGTTAGTTTTTTTTTCCTTTTTCTTTTTAAGAAAAAATCACTTTCAAGGATTTTAATGGGGGGATGGGGAGAAAATGTAGACAAAATGTGGGATCTGGGCAAGCTTTCCTTCTGTTTTGTGTTTTCTGATTATGGGAGAAGTGGTACACCAAATTCAGTCAACTGAGTGCTCAGTTTTCTTCATGTGAAGTTGAGTCACTTTAAAAAATGAATAATAATTTTTAATGTGGGCTAAATCTCAAACAGTTTTGAACTTAGTATGTAAATTTGTCTTCAGTTATAAAAAGTATCTTTGTTAAGACTGAAAGATAGTTAAGGAAAAATAGACACTTTGATACTTTTGCTGTTTTATATGCAGGTTTTATATTTCTAGTATCATTGTTTTGATTGTTTTGCCTTTATTCTAAAACAATACAACATTAGCCCAAGTCTCATCCACATCTCTATTGCTTTGGAGCCTTTATTTTAAAATAGAATTTCTGCAGCACTCTGTAGAATCCAGCTACTTTTTCTCCCATGTACTAGTAATAGCTTTTCAGTTAGCAGTATTCCACGCTGTGCCTCCCTGGAGTATGAGGTAGAAAATGACACCTCCCTCATCCAAGGCAAACTCTCATTCCTGGGCCACAGTTTCCCTTTTTGTTCTTCCACCTTCTTGACTAAATGCAAATTGCAACAGAAGATGGATTGAACAGTAAGAATTTGAATCCTTTCAGGCAGGGGAGAGAATTGAACGTCTTTAGTATTTTGACTGAATGCCCAAAGCACTGCCCTAGTAGTTAAGAAAAATAACAAAAATGTGAAAACAAAGAAAAGAAAGATTTTTCATGAAGCAAACTTTATATTTAAGGCTACATGAAATTTGTACTTTTTGCCAGCAGATAACATGGGATTTAAGCACTGCCAAGACAGGCTATGTATGATATCTACACATATTTAGAAACTGTCTCTCTTGAGAAGAGCTCGGAATGCAGAGATGGGCAAAGGAATTTGTCCTTTATTTAAAAAACAGGTAACAGTAATCCCACAGAGTTTAGGACTATATTTGTGTTTTAACATGAGTGGTGCTTATGAATTTACTGAGATTCCTCCAAAGTGCTAAGTTTCTAAGTTATGCAGAACATTTGTACTTTTAAGTAACAAAGGTTCTGGTGTAATGCTTTTGTTTACAGCACCACTTTCCAGTGATTATACAGGTGATTTGGATGAGAACCTATAATGGAATCCATAGCATTGTTGTTATTTCCTACTTAGAAAACTTGGGAAAAAAACCTAGGAAAAATTTCTAGTTACATCTGTGTATATTCTCTAGAATTTTTTGTTTATTTTTTGATGGAAAGCACGTACTTGACCTTTTTTAAACTAGAATTGATAATATTTTATTGGAGTTTCTTAATTCTACTGTATAGATCTTTCTAAGACATTCTCTCTTTTTTCCTTTTTTATTTTGTTCAGGCTTTTGGTTTTGGGGTTTTTTTATATTTGATCCCCAAATAAGAGTGAAACTTGAAAACTGTCCTATTCATGTCTCTTTTGGTCAGTTTATGAAAGATGAAACAAGTTCCTAGTACTAGTTTTCCTGCTAGAGGGTGAGGAAGGAGAATTAATTTTTCAGAGGACTGTCAGCACTGTTGAAGAGTACACATGCAGAAGATTGTGTGTTGGCGTTTGACTTAAAATATCGGCATGTCGTTTTGAGTATTTTGAAAGATCTCTGTTCTAGCTTGGATACTGTCACATGAACTGAAAAAATGATTGAATGATTGAGAACAAAAGATTGGAAAAAATGATTCTGCCTTGGCTGTAGTACTCAAAATAATTGCAGCTTCTGACCAGAATGTGGAAATCTCTTGAAAAGTTTTGCTGGACAACTAGCGCAGAATTTACATCCATAGAGCTTTCTTTTCTTGAGAGTTATTTCAAACATGAAACTAGCTGTGCTTTTTGGATATGACTGTTCTTAGCTCATGCATGAAAAAGGTTAATAGTTGTGTTGTTGTTGTTGTGATAAAGCATATTGGCGGTCTTGGTACTTGACTAAGAAAAGTATGAAAAAAATGGAAAGCAAGGATTTAATTTATTTTAAATAAGTAACATAACACAGGTTTTGCTTTTAATTACAGTTGCATGGGCATAATACTGATTTAAGTAGGAATAGACTATCTGCCAAAATACAAAGTGAAAGAAGCGTGGTCATTGCTGAAAGAAAACCTCAAAATACTATTTTAAAACCTATAGAAAGTGGTCAATTTTTGTTTTATTTATGTTTTTTTTTTTCCCTTTGGTTAATAAAAGTATGAGAAGAGACCTTGCTGTCTTTCTGTTTGATGTGTGTTTAACCTTTCTCCAAAGTTCAGAAAAATCCTTTTTTTAGATGAAATTCAATCACCTCTGTCATACAACTGTTCATCTCACACTGCTGCTTTCACAGTTACTGACTTCATTATCATAAGATGCAAAGATTTTTACATATAACTGGGTACATGAATACTGAAAAACATATTAAAAGAATAGAAACCAAATAAAAATTAATTTTTTTTTTCAGTCATCAGCTTGTGTGCTTGTCCTAATCAGTGTATGTGTAATCCAGCAGCTTCTAACTACAGCTCATAATAAATTTTATTTCTTAACATAGTTATTTATTCTATAGTTCCTTTGTCTTTTTCACATAAAGTTGTAATTATTTGCTGTATTTCAAATGGCACAACAGTAAGACTATAGATGACTTTATCAAATAAATGTTTGCTGTGACTGCCCATGAGACCTGCTAAACTCCATTGCTTACAGTTGACAGTAACATTGAAATATGTCCAATTAGTGAAAATAAACCATTTTATTGAGGCCATTCATAGTCTCAGATGTTTTTATTTAAGAAAATTTGATAAATGACAAATACTGGGAAAAGCCACTTTTCTTACTGCCTAAACTATGTATAAGAGTGGGAGGGACTCCTTCAGCACCTCTTAAAACTGAATTTTAGTGTTATGTCCTGTTTATAGCTGTTATGAACAGTTACATATCTATCTTTCAAATCCTTTGCATTGTCTCCTTCCAGGTCACATAAATTTGCTAAATTTATATTTAAAGTCAGGTTTAAGATGCTGGATTTCTTTAACGTCTAAGAACCATTACAGTGCTATATTCAGTTTATATAATTAACAAAAGCCAGATTTGGTCCTAATGTTTGTAATAGTAAGTGTCTAAATAATTGCTTCACTCTTTGCTTGTCTCCTTTCTCTCCAGGTTTTTTTTTTTTGTTTGTTTTTGTTTTTTTTTTTTTTTTTTTTTTGTTTGTTTTGTTTTGTTTTGGTTTTTTTTTGAAATAAAAGTGCAGATATTAAATTTTCCTCTTCTCTTTTTCATTGCATCTCCTACTTATTGCTAGTTCATGGTTTACTTCAGTGTTGTGGCCATTTGACCATTGTATACTCAACTACTGTATTTTAAAGATAAAAAATGAGTTAAAATAATTTTTATTGTATTGCTGAGATATTTAAGGTGGAAAAGATGTTTATGTGCATGATGAATTCCAAGTGAATCTGAATCTAAGAGTCAGGTTTATGTAGTGGTTACTCACTGAAATAACTGCTTTGTTATTTTGCACATAGACTGTTTAAAAAATACTGGAAAAATTCTATCTACATACTTCTGAACTGCAGGGATTTGCACAATTCTGTTACAAAAAAGATATCCAAAGGTTACTGTGGCTAGCAGATGTTAGAATATCTGAGAGGTCTGCAAAAACTGATGTTTAGAGAGCAACATTTGTTTTCTGTGAGATGACCACAAAGATTATTTTTTTTCTGCAAGATTCTCCTTTATCTTGATATTGTCTGGCTCCTCTGACAGTTCCTCTACTCACTGGCAGCTCTGCCAAAGGAGATTTAGTAGCACTGATGGGAATGGCCATGTTTTGTAGGTGACTCAGGTTTCAAGGACAAGGAAAGTGACTTGAAATAGTCCTGCAAACAACTCCTTTAGATATATCCAACTTAATAGTTAAGGATTGAAGAAAGGAGTGTTTGTTTCTGAGCATTTTGTGTTTACTTGCTGGTTTCTGTAGTGTTTGGTGAGAGGGTATAGTATATTCTCATTTTCTTTGTGCTCACAGCTCTCTCATACAGCTAAAGAAAATTACTAATGTGCATTGAGTAAACCTATTAGCAGTTTTGATTGTTGTTTCTTTAATTACAGTTCATATTATGTAAATCAGTTTTCTGTATTTTCATTTTCTCTCTCTTTATTCTTCATCCAGATTCCACCAAGAAAATTAAGGATGTCTTAGAAGAATTCCATGGCAGTGGTGTGTTAGCAAAATATAATCCTGAAGGGGTAATTCTTCTTCTTTCTTAATGATCGTAAATGGTTGGGAGAATTTGCAAATCTAGGCAATCTAAGCATTTGAAATAGAAAATTATTTATAAATTGGCTGTTTAGGGTAATTGAAACTGTTTGAAAAACAAAAATATGAATATTTTTAAGAACTAAAAATGTATGAATATCACATTAGGCAGACCAGCTTAATAATTTACATAAACTCACTTTTTTTTCTTTTTTTTTCCTGCCTGACATTTAAACAAACAAATGTCTGTGGTTTGACCCCAGTTAAGTTCCACACAGCCACTTGCTCACTCCCCCCTCCCCCGTGGGGTGGGAAGAGAATCAAAATATACGGTTTAATAGGGAAAGCAAAAGCTGTGCATACAAACAAAGCAAGAAATTCGTTCACCAGTTCCCATGTGCAGGCAAGTGTTCAGCTATCTCCAGGAAAGCAGGGCTTTCACACATAATGGCACCTTGGGGAGATAAATGTCATCACCCTCAGTGGTTTCCCCTTCTTTCTCCTTCCCCCAGCTTTATGTAGTGATCAGGACACCATACGGTATGGGATATCCCCATGGCAATTTGGGGTTAAGTTGTGCTCCCTCCCAACTTCTTGTGTATCCCCAGCCACCTTGCCGGTGGGTGGGGTGAGAAGCAGAAAAGGCCTTGACTCTGTGTAAGCACTGCTCAGCAATAAGTAATACATCTCTCTATTATCAACACTCTTATCAGCACAAATCCAAAACATAGCCCTGTACAAGTTACTGTGAATAAAATTATCTCAGCCAAAATCTGCCCCCTCCCCCAAAAAAGCAACCAAACAAAAAAAAATCAAACAAATAAACAAACAAAACAACAACAACAACAACAAAAGCACAAAAAAAACCCCAAAAAACCACCCTAAACCAAGCCCACAAACCTTATGATAAGATTAACATGCCTTTCAATTCTTTTTAAAGATTTGAAATGTTAAGCACATTTTCAAAAGTTAGAAAAGTAAAATCTGGTAAGATTTCTTTTAAAATTTTGGTTTTCTTGCATTGTTCCTGGTAGTGGGATTTTCTGATATTATGAAACAAAGAATTGAGCTGAAAACAAGTATGAATGCATTGTCACTACAGATTCACCACTAGACAAAGTATCCTGGTTTGGCTGGTAGCAAAAGCCAGATGGTTTTCTTTTCTTATCTTCATTTGAAGTTTGTATTTGCTTAGCACATCTTAATAGCATGATTCAGAATGTAGCTAAATAAAAACCTGTTTCAGTAATGTTTCTAATAGTAATGTTTCTAACTATGATCACATTATGTGAAATTCAGGATAGAAAAATGTGCTAACTATTATGAAAATTACTTTATCTTACATTGCAGGATGTAAAAGACAAGAATTATTGGCAACTAAGATAGTTATAACTCATTAAGTATTGAAAAACTATTTGACACTTTGAACTTGGTAAAGCATAGTGTTCGTCATTTTAGTCAGTTTCTGAGGAAAAAAGTTCATAATTTAGTAAAAGAGTATAAGTTGATCCTGTCAACAATTATCTTAAATTTCCATGTTTTTATTTCAATACAATCATAGAATATAAAAGGATGGGAATGCTGTGATTATCTACTCTATTCTCCAATGTAACATAGGCTGTAAGACCTCCCCTAATTGCTTTTGTTAGAATGTAGGCACATTTTTGGGTTTGTTCTTTTTATTTTCAGGAAAAATGTGAGCTGTTGATTTAAAAACTCCGTGCTTGCTTTCTTTTTTTTTTTTTTTAATTTTACTTTTCACTTCTGCAGTTTTCTTTGTGTTCTTAGTGCATCTGATAAAATGGCCTCTATATATTGTTCATGATTTTTTTCTGATTCTTCATTTACTTTCAGTTGTCAAATGTTTTCAGTTTTGTGAAGTGTGCCCTGTTAAGTCAAAAATAACTGCATTTTATGCATATTTAAATGATAATTTGCCATGTAGGTAACATGTTATCAAATTATCCATGGTGTATAAACATCATTCTTTAAAGTGGTATAGTTAGTCTCTTTTAACAAAGTCATTCTTCCAGTTTGGGGCTGAGTGGTTGTTGAGTCACAGCAAAGTGTGATCAGTATGGGCACCCAGAACAACTTCTCTGGCTTGAAGCCAGATGAATTGGCAAAATTTTAGCAAAGCTGAAATTGATAAACACAGTTGGTCTTGAGACGAGTCTGCGACTCTGCATGGTGTCTCCCAGTTCTTCATTTCACAGCTATTCATTTGCAGAATCCTACCTGTGTATTGAAACATCCAGGGATTATAGAGCAGAAGAGCACTCAAGGCAGTGAGCAAGACAGAAGGCAGAAGGGGAGGAAGGAATGCAAATCAGGCACCCTGTGGTGACCTCATTGTCTTCAGCAAGGATCAAGCTATTCTCTACTACTGGGTCAACGTTGGACCTGGGCTAAACCTGACAGCTTTTGTACTTTGCATTGTAGCACTTAGATTTCAGGGAGTGCAATGGAAGGCAAACACAGCCAGCAACAAAGCTGCCTTGGATCTAGTAGGATTTGTTAGCTCAAGTTTCATGCCATAAGCTGCTGAACTTGGAAGCAAACTGGCTGAAATTGCCACTGGGTGAATATTCTATTCAGACAACAGACCTGCCTCTGCACACGTGTGGTCTGTATGTTTGCCATGCATTCAACCTGCTGTGTGGATAAACTCTTTACAGAATGATTTGCAAGTTGATTTTATGTGGCTTGATATGGATTTCACATTTTAGAAGTAAATAATTCTTAACTGTAAATGAGATGACAAAAATTGAGTGATCCAGCTGAGATAGTAATAGTGCAGCTATTTATTTCCATGTGTTATAGACAGCACTTCCATTTTGTTGTTGTGTTTTGTAGAGGAGTTTACCACCTAGATTAATCTCCTAGATTTTTATCTTATAAGCACTCCAAGTGGGGATTTTTTTAAGTCCTATTCTACCAAAGGATGTTGCCTGTTTTTTACCAATACACATGGGACAGAGAGCTATGTCTAATTCAGCAAAGCGATATATTTATGTACTTAAGACAAAGCCTTAGGAACTTCCTGATTCAAGCATCTCTCTTCTTAAAGAGTTCAGGATTTTTTTCCACTCCATTTCTTCTATATTGCAGTTTTTTATCACAAACTGATCTAATGGGATGAAAATAGCAAAAGAAAAGCTATTGATATTTGAAGCTTGTTACCTGAAGTAATCTGTGTGGGGTTTTTACATTATTTTATGTCTTGTCAAGTGAGTGGATTTTAGGCTTAGGGCAAATTATGTAGCTGATTATCAGAATCTGTTATAGGGAGTTTATGGAGCTTTTACTCTCTGGTTTCATTGTTAAGAGAGATAACTAAAATTTCTGCAAATGCTACTGAACCTATGCCCTTTCACCCTCATCACTAAGTCAATATCAAATAAGTAATTAAGAGTGGATTTTATTCCTGATATAAGACCCATAGGTAGGTTAGGACCAGCCTGTTCGAAAGCTGTGATATACAAATATTCTTTTCATCATTTGAGATTTATTTGTATTAATTAATTTCAGCCATTTCACTCTGAGGGGAACATTTGATAGGTTAACAAGAATTAGTAAAGCAGATAGAGCTAAAGACAGGATCTCAATGGTCAGTAAGTACAGAACATTATGTGCTCGTAGTCCTAGTGTTGTCATCCTCTTTGAGTGCATCATAATTTGTTTATCAAGGATGCCATTGGCCCTGTTGGCCACCTGGGCATATGCTGGCTCATATTCAGCTGCTGTTGACCAGCAACCCCAGGTCCTTTTCACTGGGCAGCTTTCCAGCCACTCTGCCTGTCGTGCTGTATGGGTGTGATTGTTGTGGCCCAGGCGCAGGACCTGGCACTTGGTCTCATTGAACCTCATACTTTTGTTCTCAACCCATTGATCCAGCCTGTCCAGATACCTCTGCAGGGCCTTCCTACCCTCAAGTAGGAAATGAAAACTCCCACCTAGCTGGGCATCATCTTCAGACTGACTGAGATGCACTTCATACCTTTGTCCAGATTGTTGATAAAGATATTAAATAAGACTGGCACCAACACTGAGTCATGGGGAACACTCCTCATGACTGGCCCCCAGCTGGATATAACTACATTGACCACCACTCTGTGGGCCTGGCCATCTGACCAGTTATTACCCAGCAAAGAGCGCACATATCCAGGCCATGAGCAGACATTTTCTCCAACAGAATGCAGTGCCAAAGGCCATACTGAAGACTTCAGAGGTCTTTTCCAACCTTAACGATAATGATTCTATGGAAGTCCAAGTAGACAACATTCACAGCCTTTCCCTCATCTACTAAGCAGGTCGCTTTGTTACAGGAGGAGTTTAGGTTGGTCAAGAAGAACCTGCATTTCCAAAACCCATGCTGGCCTGGCCTGATCCCCTGACTCTCCTGTATATGCCTTGTGATGGCACTGAAGATGAACTGCTCCATGACCTTCCATGGCATTGAGGTCAGGATGCCAGGTCTGTAATTGCCTTCTCCAGGCTGAACAACCCCAATTGTCTCAGCCTGTCTTCATAGAAGAGGTGCTCCATTCCTCTGATCATCTTCGTGGCCTCCTCTGGACCCACTCTAGTAGGCTCATGTGCTGGGCACCCCAGAGCTGGATGCATCACTTGCCAGTGGGATGTCACAAGGGCAGAGTATAGGGACAGAATCACCTGCCTCACCCTACTGGCTACACCTCCATGGATGCAGCCCAGGATGCAGCTTGCCTTCAGGGCTGCCAGCACAGAGTATTGGCTGATGTCCAGCTTTTCCTACCCCAGAACCACCAGATCCTTCTCCACAGGGCTGCTGTCAGTGAGTTCTCCCAGTTTATATTCATAGTTGGGATTGTCCCAACCCAGGGGTAGCACCTTGTACTTGGACTTGTTGAACCTCATTAGGTTGTTTTGGACCCATTCTCAAACTTCTCCAGAACTCCTTGGATGTCATCCCTTTTTCTGTTGTCTTCTTTTTGTTACGGAATTTATGGATAAGATTTTTCACTAACAGCTCTTGGTAACAAACATTTTATTTACTTTTTTCCCCCCTTGGTTATCTGTTGCTGCATGTTTTAAAATAAATCTCTTGCGCTGTCTAATCACGACTAGCATGCTGACTTCAAACCATTTTCTTGACTTATACGCTAATGCAAAAAAATGGGATGGTCTATCTAATGTCTTAAACCTGTTCATCTAAATCACTAATAAAAAAAGCACCAAAAATGCTTCTTTTATAAAAGCAGAGTTTTAGTGTTATGACACTGCACTAATGTATGTGTGTTCTTTCTTTCCTTGCATGCCTTACAGAAACAAGATATACTTAATCAAGTAAGTAATCTTAATTTGATTTTTTTTCTTTTTTTATGCACAGATTCAGTATCTTTTATTTTGCAGGCTTTCATTGAGATGGACTTGTTAATAGATAGTGCATGTGGCTATTCTGTCAGATGATAGATCAATATTTAAAGCTGAGAGCAGAGTGCACTCTTCTTCTGGCAGACTTTTTCACTGGATGAATTTTTAATTTTTATCATTCAGAGTACATAATTTTACTAACATTAATTGAGTTGAAGATGAGAAATAAGAGCAAGTAATTGACTTGTTTCATACCTGTCACAGAAATTTCTGTTTACTGTGAGGTCTCGTAATGGTTTTTATTATTATGAAATGACAAGAAGACATCTTGGAAAAAAAATATTAAATACAGATTCTATAACCCTATGATACCATTTCTATGTAGCAGGCTTAAAATTGAAGATTTAATAACTTGAATAAGGCTTATAGTGTGCTTTAAGCTATTGTGACTTTACAACAATTGCAAGAGAAATGGTTAAAGAGCTGATCATCATCCCAAGAGTCTAGTCCTGAGAAGCTTCACTAGCCTAAAACCATGTATAAAGGTAAAATGAAAAAAAAAAAAAAAACAAAAAACCACAAAAAACCCAAACCACAAAAAACCTAGGGAAGAAGGACTAAGCAAATGAACAAGTTTTTACATGACCTAGTTATTCCATGTTCTTGGAAGAGGCAGCCAGAACATGAGATCAATGAAAAAGTCAAGTGAAAGGATTAGTTTTGTAGGAAACCCTCACTTCCTGGAGTCAGAGGACAGTTGAGCTTTTGGAGGTGTATTACCAAGAACGGTACTGCCCGTTCACAAAAGCACTCAGTTTTCTTCAGATGATCAAAGTTATTTCTTTTTCAGTAAGCTTACAGAGTGACTGGAGTGTGTCCTGAAAGAGAAGGTTTTCAGGTTAAAGCAGGGTGTCTATGACTAGTCTTGAGACTAATCAATATTTAGCTAAAAAAATGAACTAAATTGTCAAATGAGTAGATGAATACTAATAGAATCAACACACTAAACCATTTTTTGGAATTGTTGCTAAAATTGAAAAATTCTGGATACTACACTGGGAAAACTTGATGATGTTATGGACTGTAGTAAATGAAATGCACTCATGCAGAGTACAGTGTGGTGCACTCTGGCACGTGTGGCATTTTTAGATAAATTGACATGTATGTGGTTGATCACAAGATGAATGCAAACCGTCATTGTGGTTTGGTCATGAAGAGGAGAAATATGTTACTGGGATGTTGTAATAGTATTCCTGTGGCCATGGTGGTCTGAGGGCAAGAAAAAAACTTGTAAAAAAAGAATAGCGTCTTAGGCCCATTGACATAAGGGGAAAACTAGTTTAAATTTCAAGTACACAAATATCATTTGAAAGGATTTTTTCTGGTCTTTCCCTCAGCTATGTTCTTTGATGTGACAGAAAATACTAAATTACTGTAAAGACCTTGCTTATTATAATATATAAAGTGAAGTATTTATACTACAGATAGAAAGATTTAATTTTCTATAAAAAGGTACTACAAACCCCACATCTTTCTGCTTTTCTACAAACGATGGGACAAAGCGAATTCAAATTGAAACTAATTTACAGAAGGGTCAGTAGGCTGTGCAGAATTATAGCACATATATTACGTAGGAGCAGCCTGTCTCTCACATTTAGGGAGCTGGAGTTGTTTCTTTCTAGTTACAAAAGAGAAAAATGTAATGCCCTGTGGGTAGCACCAGCAGAAAACTCTGTTTCAGACACTGGGAACTCAGTGTTTTTCTGGTGCTCTGGGCAAGATTTCTAGGGAAAGCTTCCTGGATACCTAGAGAGTTGGGAAGCCTGCCAGGCAAAGATGCTGGCAGTCTGGCTGTGAGCCTGTTTTCCACAGAGTGTGTTGAGGGCATCGAGGTGTAAAATGTTTCAGATAGTCAATTCCTGCTGCAAAACTGTTCAGTTTTGAACATTGTTTATGATGCTTAGTGATGTCTCTGTCTTCTTTTCCTAGTGCTGATCTCCCTCCTTGATATCTTCCTTTCCTTCTGATACTTCCCTTCTCTGCCTTAATATCTCAGCTTTCTCCTTTTTGTTCCTCTACTATTTTTTTTTGCACAGTACCTTAGGTTTAAGCTTTATGAGCCTTGTACCACTTTTGTTTACATGTTACCTGTTAGGAAAGACAGTTTAAAGAACTTTGCACAGAGTATTGAATTGTGACTGGTTGGTAGGTTTTGGTTTTTTTCTTTTTGTTGTTGTTGTTCATTGGTTTTTAATGAGTATTTTACTTATTTTTATTCTGAAGAAAAATACATTGTCTTGTGGGTTGGGTTTTATGATGATGGCTCCACTACAATTGATTCACCTGTATGGTGGCATCAAGATAATATTTATGAAACCACATCGAAAAACAAAATATAAAAAAAATACTTTTAATCATAATTTATTGCATGAATTAATAAAAAATGGAAATGTCTTGAAGTCCTTTTGTGCAATGCAGGTATTGATATATATGAATGTATGCATATATAACTGAGCAGATGCCACAGCTCATATCTTTACCTCTTTTTAAGCTACACTTTTAAATACTGGTGAGGAGAAACTCAAACTTAGTTTAATTAGCATAGCTACTCTTTTACTAAAACCTGTAAATTTACTCAGTGTAAAGTGGATGTAACTTGTTGACAAATGGAAAGGGACATTTTAAACCTGTGAGAGCATGTGATTTTTTTCTTTTCTTATTCCTGTAAACATCCATATCAGTGGATGAGAATTTGGAGGTGGCTTTAACCAAGAAATAATTTTATTTGGTTATCAGAATTTTCAAAATTAATTATATAAAAATTGTATTAAATCTAATACTTAGATAAGAAAATGCTAAGGACTTTCAATTTAAATCAAAGTTTACTCTGATGCCCAAAGCCAATCTTCACAAGGAATTCCAAATTTGATTTGAATTTCTACCCTATGAACATGAGAAATAAGTTTTAAACATCAAAAACTTACGCATTCTTATGTAATTCATGGAGTTTAGCTTATTAACCTGCTCTATTTGGTCTCTGCTATTTTTTCCCCCATATATTTTGGCAAAGCCAGGTTTTGAAATATCAAAATAAATGAATTTTCAAGACTTTGACTTTTGTGAGGATGCTTTGGTATTGCTTTTCACAGCTAAGCATTACTACTAGCATTAGTGTATGTGATTCTTGTCATAGTAATATGTGTGAACCAAGGCCCTGTAACATCTACTCCTTTTTTCAATAGTTCATTTTTCAGACATTGGGTCAATACAAATTGTTTAAAAAGAAATAATCAGTTAAGGGAACTTACACAACCCCAAAACATAATTCAGAGCTATTACTGTCAGGAGATACAAGCTCTACATTTTTGGTACCATTTTGAGATCAGGCAACATAATTTCAAAAGTAATTAATTGAAAATTACATTTCAGCATAATTCTCTTTCCATTATCTCTGAAATGTTCTATTTAATAAGTAAAAACCATATTTCATGGAAGTCTCTTGAAATGAATGATTTATCCTTTTTTTTTTCCTTTCTTTTCCTTTCATCTTCCAAACAGTGGCTTATGTTGAAATATTTTGTTCAAATCTAAAAGAAGAAAAGACCAAAGAGAATGTGGTATTTTAAAAGAATTTATGGGTGGAGATTAATTCCAAATGCTAGATCATGTCTTATACCCATTTATGTGGCCAGTGTGGTGAGGAGGAATAAACGGAGTTATTATTCTACCCCTCCCTGCCCCACCCCATCCACAATGTCAAGTCTTTTGTCAAGAGACTAGTAATAAGTTGCTTTTTTTGGTGTCTTGTGAGGGGAAAGATAGTGAAGTGATACAGTTTCTTTTCCTTCTTTCTGCATATCTTCCAGTAGAACTGGTTGTCACATTTACACCAGCTAGGAAAATATAGGAGACAGACCTCTTCTGTTGCAGTTTGTTAGGGTAGATCTGGAGTCAAAAGGTGTTTCTCACTAAGGAACCATGTTTTGTGTATTCTCAGTATCAGGATATACTGACTTGTGATGTCTATGCCATGTAGAGTTTGTGTGTTGGCACAAAACATACACACATATGCATAGATCTTAAAATAAGCATCCTTGGATTTTTTTTTGATCTTATATTTCTGTGCACATCAGTAAAGCAGAAAAGCAAATTATAAAATCGTACAGCTAAAATGCTGTAGAAGAAAGGAAGAAGTCAAACATGCACAGTATTTGTAGATGGAATTCAACTTCTTTTTCTCCGTTGTACAATGTGGTAGAAGCCATTCTGCTGCCTGGGACAGAATCAGGTATTTTAAGGCATCTCTGTACCCTGTTGTAGCAATAATCAGATGATAGAGACCTGAGTAAGATCTGTGGTTTTAGTTGAGTGTTGGTCTGTATATGTCTGATACAAAATTAGAAAACACCTGAAATTGTCTGCTCTTTTGCCAAGCACAGTCCTAACTGCTACTTGGAAACCAGCCCTTCAGTTCCTTTTTTCCTGAGACTGAAAGACTCACCCTCTATGAACTATCACTAGATTAGCACTTATCAGTGAGTGCTTGAGAAGAAACAGAACTCTTACCATAGTCACTGAAATTTTTTTTAAAGCATATTGAGCACACACTGATGTCCTTTTTTTTTTTTCTTTGTATTCTGGGAATCTGGGATTCAAAGGAAACTGAAGAGTGGGAAGGAAGAGCTTTGCTTTATGCCATTGACGTACAGGAGAAAGAGAAGTAATATATATGTATTCTTTGGTGGTGTTATATCACACATATCTGTGTGATACATTGGGTAACTGGAAAGAAATCCACACATGGTCATGATATTGCTATGGAAAATAGTAGTTGCTTTATTGTCAGTTTTGTAGTATTCTGTGCACTAACAGGAGAATAAAAATCCAGTCCATTCTGTTAACTATAAAAAAAATGAGATTTTTAGTCCCTCTAAAAACCCCAAACTAATTTTAATATTTTAGTTTCTTCATAATTATTAATCCTTTAGTTACAATAATCAGTGCCATCCTGGAAATGCTCTTGAAAAATGTAGTTTATTCGGAAAACTGTAATTTTTTTTATCTGATCAGTTGCCAGATCTTTAATCTCTTTGTGAGTTCCAACTCTTCACAGTTAAGATTCCTTAGTAAGGGTTTTTTCTAGTTCAACAATTGTCATTTGTTCTAATGTGTTTTTTCATGTGTGCTTGCAGTTCTGTCGTAGCATTTTCTGTGGATGAACTAGTGTTCAGATTCAGGGAAGCACAGTATCTTCTAATGGTTTGAGTTTGGAAATCATCTTCCATGGGCAGGGACACTTTCCATTAGACCAGGTTGCTCAGAGCCCCATCCAGCCTGGCCTTGAACATTTCCAGGGATGGATGCACAACTTCTGTGGGCAGTCTGTTACAGTGTCTCACCATGCTCACTGTATAGAACTTCTTCCTGATATCTATTCTAAAGTTACCCTTCTTCAGTTTAAAGCCATGTCTACCTGCCCTTGTAACAAGTCCCTCCCCAGGTTTCTTGTCAGCCACTTTTAGGTATTGGAAGGTGCTATAAGGTCTCCCCAAAGCCTTCTCTTCTGCAGGCTGAACAACCCCAGGTCTCTCAGCCTATCTTCACATGAGAGGTTTCCTGAGATGGAGAGGGACAATAAAAACCCAGACTAAAGAAATTTTCTACATAATTGGCTTTTAAAATGTATTATTATAGAAAAATAGGTAAACACCTCAGAATGCTTGGTGAGCCATTAAGGAATTTTCCAGAAGCTTTTATCAGGTGGGGAGGAAGGAAATACAGTGTTTTGTGAAGGTACTTTCAGATCTTACCTCAATTCTTTCACTGAGTGCAGATTCTTCTTTATAACTTGAAAAAAACACCCTTTTGTCTGTTCCACCACCATTTTCCTTAATACTGTCAGGCAGCTGCTCAAACTAGGTTGCCTTTAGATGTGGTTGAAACCTCTCAAGAGGCCGAATCTGAGGTTTGCAGTTCATTACACCGTGCATTTACACCTTGCTAGTGATGCCTCCTTGACAGCGGAGGTTCTATGGACACAGGCATGCTAACAAGTTTGGAAGAAGTCTTGATAGTCACTGCTGTTTCCCTCTGTGCCTGCGTGGCCTAGGTGTTACCTCCCCACATAATCCAGGCTGTCCACAAATGGCATCATCTCTCTATCTCTTTTCCAGAGTTTTATTTTAGACAAAGTAGGTGCTGTATGGTATTATCTTTTGCAGCTGCCAGTTTCTATATCCATATAACTAGTGTTGCATTAGTTTTCCGTTCTTATATTTTGCGAAATGTATAAGACATTTTAACTGAGTTCCTTGAGAAACTGTTTTTTATTATAGTATTCTAAGAATATTATTTTGAGGATAAATCTTGGCCTAATTATTTCTGTTTTATCCTAGTTCTTAAAGGGCCTTTTGAGGGAAGGAATTTTCTTCAAAGTAATGGGAGTTGGCAGAGCAAATCTAATTGTTTGTAGCTTCCTTGTAAAGTGAAAGATGCCATAAGCCATAAGCTTCAGAAAAAATTCCACCAGAACATATTGGTTGGGTATGGGTTCTTCAACAAGTAGAATTCAGTTAAAACTGAAGATGTGGGCAAATCTGTCTATATTTGCTTAGTCAGACATTGCAGCAGGAATGTTCTCATAGTATCTGGAAATAGGACAGATTTAATCTGCTTTGTTTCACTGTTATGAAAACTGTTTCTGTTGTTTTTAAACATATGGAAGTAACAGTGAGTTGTTTTCACTGATGGAACTTTTTGTATGTAATCTGTTCATGACAGTAACATTAAAATACCCCCAACTGTTAGGTGTTTTGGACTAATGAATATTTGCCAATATTTGATCGTGAAATATATGCAGGATATGAGATGACATGTTATAGTCCCAGGGGTGCTGAATTACCTCTCTGAGCAATTTATAATTGCTGTTTGATGCTTCATTTAATAAATAATACTGTATATAATAGTATGTATAGATGAATATTTATTTATCTATATGAAATACATATATTTGTTCTGGATTTTTTAGCATAGGCATAGATCCAAAATGGGTTATTTCCACTCTGATTGAAGGTAGCACCCACCTCTGGTACGGCAATTTAAAAAAGAAACAAAATAAAAGACTTGTCTCAGCTACTTTCTATAACATTTACTAGGGCATCTTAAATTTTTCCATGTGTCCAGAAGTACTGCCTTAACAGCTGAAACATTTTGGTGTCTATTTTGATACCTCTCTGTTAGTAGTCTGATCTCTTAAACATTTTCAGATCACCTCATCATTTTAATGAGTATTTTGGTAATTAGTTCAGTCACATTTTTACAAATAAATATTTAATAATTTTGTTGGCATGGACATTACAGAAACCTCTTCCCCCCACCCCCACCTCCCCTCAGTAAATCTTCAGCTCTTTCCTGATATTTGGATGCTCTTTAGAGAAATAGAGACATAAGTTTGAATTTCCTCAGGCAAACAGGGGAGATCAGCCAAGGTAACTCCCACTGGTGAGCTGTCTACCAGGAGATTATTTTTTTTCCCCCACAAGTGTCACTTTTTCTGTGCTTTCAGAAGGAAGTGATAGTCTCAGTTGCACTTGATACACAGCACCTTTTTTATTTTTTTTTTTTCTTTTTAAGATGCTTTTTATTTTTTGTGAATATATATAGTGAGAACTCTTTTTCTGTGACTGGTCAGTGACTTAGACCTTGTAAACTTTGGTCTGTTTCTTCTTTATCAGTTTGGAGGGAGCTTACATAAAAACCCCCAATACTTATAGATTAAATGCTTTGGCAGTTTAGGGTGTGGATTAAATTTGAGATTTTGTGGATGGTTAATTAAATGTTATGGATTTTCTCTGACCATTTATCATGTAGGAAAAGATGCGCATCTTTAATTTCCCTATGCATTGAGTCATAGCAAGTCCAGTTTCATGTTTGCTTCCAGAAAAGATGAAAATTGTTTATTGGTTTATGCATTTTATTTGTTAAAAACAATTTTAAAGTTAAAATTAAGCATTGTTGCTTATGCCTTCTGTCCCTTCTCCTTTCCTTTTCTCCAAGGTGAATATATAACTTTTTTTTTTTTTTTTTTTTTTTTTGGGGGGTTGAGAAAATTTGTAAAATTGTTNTTATATAATTTTTTTTTTTTTTTTTTTTTTTTTAATTTCAGGTGGTTGGAAACATTGATAAAATCTATAAATAGGAACTAATAATAATAACTACTTCTAACAATATTAACAGAATTTTATATGTATGTTATGGTTTAAATTAGATGAAACTCATTGGTGGTTTTGAGTGTGTACTTCTTTGGGCTTATATCAAAATGTTTCATTACCAAGTGAAGTTTTATTATCCAGTAATACAGAAGATTATAAAGATTTATAAAGCCTTATTTTGTAAAGTTTCTTTTTGTAAGGCATAAGAAAAGGAGCTCAAATAAACTTGGTGAATCAGCTGTTTAATATATAAAAATAGGAATCCAGTTACACGTGATTAGTATAAAAAAACATACCCTTCTGTGACCCACAGGCAAGGATTTTGGTACCCTTTTTATTAGTCAAAGCTAAAACTGCACAGATTTTTTTTCTTCCTTTTGACAGCCCTCCTCAGAAGATTTAGGCCAAGTTATTTGAAAGTTCTTTCATGTTTCTCTGATTCAACTATGTCCTATTTTATCTCTCTGTTAATGCTGAAAATTTTCCTGAGAACCCTAAACTTGTGATCAGAATCTCCCTATGCCCTGATAGTCTCTTGTGAAATGAAATGAATTAATTCATGTGCCAGGCTAATTGTTGTCAGTTTGGTACATCCTCTAATGCTCTCATCCCTTCTCTTGGGAAACGTCATGGAAAATGCCTTCTGAAATGCTAAATCCTTCTTTCTCAGGTTCATTTAAATTCAGCTGGAGCTTCTAGAAGGCAAGCAACTGTTGAAAATTAAGCAATTAGCTTGCATGCTTAAGAAAACAACATCCACCATTATGGCTTATATATTATTCTGATATTATTGATCTGAACTATTTCATTAATGTTTGTGAATTAATTAACATAAATTATTTTCAAACCATACCAAATTTATTGAACTTTTCATCTGAGAAATTCTGATAATACCAGTGAGATTTAAAAAGAAGATACTGTGGTTTACATAGCATATTGAGCATGATGCATGTTAAGACGGAAAATTATTATCCTCTGCTTTTCCTTTTTTGTTTTCTGGCTTACCAAAACATTGTGCAGTACCTTTTAGAAGTGGTTGTGGCTGGGGGGAAATGCTGCAGTTAAAGGAAGGGTAGCTACTTACTGCAGCATTTCCATATTTCAGAAGGGTAAAGTTCCATGAGGAAAAAGAAAAATAGTGTATAATTGCAGAATAGAGAAATGCTTATAATTTTGGGTGTTGTTCTCTCTCCTGTGAAAGTTATTTTAAATAAAGCTGAGCAAATGTTTTGTATCTTTAAGTGTTCTGTTCTAAATGAACCATACTCAGTACTAAATCCTCTGCTTGGTGAGAATAGTCTGTCACCTCTCAGTTTCTTCTACAGTGGTCCTCACAGGGTTTCTTTTAAGAAATGTTTCCATCTTTCTACAGTTGTAATGTAATAGGTTATGTATATTACAGTGAGAGAGAGGTGATAGAGAAAACACTGAAAGCAATTTAAAAGTAAGCCTTTTTTTTGTTTTGTTTTTTTGAAAGCTCACCCCTTTTTCATTTGAAAGCTAGATGGATGGTCTGAACTACTAGATCTGCTGTAGTCTTAGTTCTGTTATTTACTGTGTATATATTTGGGAAAACCTACGTCTAAAAATGACTGTACTGCTTTAGAGCTCAGATCTAATAGGATAATCTACACTGATTATGTTAGGACCTCTACAGTGTTTTTCAGAGTGTTAGAATCATGGATTTTTTGTGGCTTTAGGCAAGAACCCAATCACAGGGCTCTACACATAGCCCTTCCTTGGGCAGGACTGGTTTTGCCCACTCTTTACATAGAGCATGTGGTCTTGCATCTGAACTTTGGGCTATTCTAAACATTTCTGGTGTGTATTCAAATCACTTACCAGCTCAGAATAAATTGAAAGCTTTTGGATGTGCAGTATCTGAACCCTAGCTGTATCAATGTTGGGGCTTCCCTGGGGGACTACAGGTCACAGAGCATGATATAACAGAGGTTAAAGCACTTTGAAATGAAGAAATCTGGCTGTGGAACCGCCACTCACTTTCCTTTGTCCTTTGCTAAGCACCCTGATTGGTGGCAGGCAGGATGTCAAATATAATAAATGGGCATGGCAGCCAAGTCATGTGTTTCTTTGGTATGTCATGTATTTTCTGGCCAGGTGACATGAGGCAGTTTGGAATACACGTTTTGGAGGAGGACATTGGTATAAATTATAGTTTAACCATTGTTACAAAAGTTTGACCATCTTTGAGAAAAAGCTATTTCAGGAAGAAGAAAAAATGTAACCTTATTTATTTATCCAAATATCTACCCAGGCATAGTTCTGAATCCAAAAGTGGAAAAAATGTAGCATTAGGGATTTAGTTACAGCTGGCAGCTTGGAGGAAGAATGTCACTCAGGCAGCAGTTTAAAAATCTAAGGTAGCTCTAAATTCAAATAATATTTTTAGCAGAATATACATAAAATCCACAGACTAGGTAAATAAGGAAAATATTAATGTTATACAAAGGTATTTTGCATGTCCATGCATAAACCTTAATTTAAATGGGATTATAATATGATTTTGTTTTCCTTTTTCACTTAGCTATTTTTTTTGTGTATATGATTTGGTGAAATAGTTAAGACATTAAGGAAACAATCTAACAAAGCAATTTCACATTGTTAAAGTCAGTTGATTTAGTGATTAATGCATTTGTTATGCTTGATGTTAAAAAATACATTTATATAGCATAAACTAATTACCAGTTTTCTTGGATGCTGATACAAATCCTTTTGCCGTTGTAGTTTGATAGTTTATAAACAGTGAATTAAACATGAGTAGCTATTAGAGAGAAAAATAAAAAGTTTTTAGTGTGAGTGAGACAGTATATGATTTGCTGAAGTAAAAGAGTATGGCTGAAACTATGATGAGGCGAAGATAGTGAGGCCATGTCCAAGTTGATTATTTCCATTTTACACCCAGCTTGATCATTGTTGATGCAAATCTTTTAGTCTCTGATATGTTCATCTTCAAGAGGTGAGAGTTTTATTGGTTTCACTGAAGTTCTTTCTCAAATGAAGTGTTCTGTATTGGAAGCTCAGCATAGATACCCTCTTGCCAAGCTTGCAATAATGACTTGCAGAAGAGCAGTCAGATTTTGCAGTCCGTCTTGTTGGTCCCTCATGAGGATATTGATACACATTTAAAACATCACCCTGGGGCAGTTAGGCCTTGATCTTAATGGGAAACACGTTATTTCATGTGGGCATAAAACTTCTACTTCTCATAAACACATTAAAAAAAGAAAAAGTCAAAGAAGTCAGGGGAAGACAAATATCTGCTACAAAGTGTTAAAATGTTATTAAAATAATTGTAAAAATTACTTATACTGTGGCTCAAATGTCAAATTTATGGGGTGTTTTGAATATTTAGTTTGATTTGGTTTTTTTTTTTTTTTTTTAACTTGTTTGATTGTTTGTTTCTGCCATGGTTTCAAGATGGTTCTTGGTAGTCTTTTTCCTCCCTCCACATTCACTGTGCTGAACTAAAGGAGTTGCACTAGAGTTTTCTGTGGAAAAATGGAGTCTTCCTGAAGCATGGGAAACTTGCTCAGAGTAAATTTTGTAGTATAATATGGCTTTATCCCTTAATTATTTAAGGATGACAAGTTGCTGTTCTGTTTGATCTAGAAACAAGGACAGTAACACTATATTTTACACATTAATGATAAGCTATTTTGAAACCATATATGTAATGAGTAGTATCATTGATAAGTATGCAGTTGTTTAAGTATCTTTTGGGATACCTTTATCTTTAGTATTTCTATATTAGCAGGATAAAGCAGGATCATAATGCTTTACATTGCTGTGAGACCTTTGCCCCTTTGAGGGGAAGGTGCTGATCTCTCCCAGGTGACCAGCAACAGGACGTGAGGAAATGGAATGAAGTCGTATCAGGAGAAGTTCAGATCAGACATCAGGAAAAGGTTCTTCACTGAGAGAGGGTGGTCAGTCAGTGGAAGACACTTCCCAGGGAAGTGGTCATGGCACCAAGTCTGTCAGGGGTCAAGGAGCACCTGGATAATGCTCTCAGTTTTATGGTTTAGTTCCAGGTAGTCCTGTGAGGAGCAGGGATTTGGACTCAATGATCCTTACATATACCTTCCAAATTGAGATATTTTATGATTATTTTTATTACTTAAAACAGATAATGCTGTCTTAACAGGAGCAGTCGTCAATGGAGTTTTATTAATCAGCTCTTACCTTGCTGGCAAAAGCAAAGCAAAATTAACGTAAATGACAAAAGTTTTGAATCAATAACTTAACGCCCTGCACACACACACACACACACACACATCCCGCCCCCCAACTTCCTTAAGCAATGCTTTTTTCTCGGCACTCTCATTTAACTACTGGAACCTATTTAAAGCAGGGTGATTAGTAACTCTGACAAACACCAGGAAAACGTGTTGTAACCTAGGAAGGGACTGGAGGCCTTCAATTCCCTCAATTAGGCATCCAAAAATCCCCTGCTTTTTGTCTGCCTGATTATAGGAAGAGATAAGACATGCTAAATGCACCTCTGTGAGCTCTGTAGGTGCCTCTGATTGCAGATTTGTATGTGCTGTTAAACCACATTGTAATCAACAAACTAGAGAGCATGAAACGTGATTGCAGGGTCCTGATCTAAGTGCTCTAAATTTGCTCTGGGCTCTCTTACACTGAGGTATTGTAGGAATATTGTGAATTTTCAAAGTAATTCTTAATTCAATAATTGCTTTCAACAATAGGTGTGCCAGTCTGTATCTTCAGAAATCAGTATTTTCAAATACAGTCCAAAGTTTTTGTTAACAGAATATTATTTGATGGATTAGTATGAGTTTTTTATAAAACATTCAATGTTTTTTTTACCTCTCCCCCTTCCTCTAGACAATTGATTTAGAGGGGTTCAAGCTGTTCATGAAGACTTTTCTGGAGGCAGAGCTACCAGATGATTTCGTTGAGCATCTTTTTACATCATTTAGCAACAAAATCTCTCACTGCAGCCCATTAATAAAAAACAAACCACAGCACCTTTCTGGAGGTAAGTTATAAAATCACAGTAATATAAAAGCTAAAGGTTCCCTCACTCTTCTGTTCTACTTATAATAGCAATAAATATATGGAATTCTAAACAATATTCTGAGGGGAGCATTTTTCTGGTATTTGTGATATCAGAGAAACTAAATCATGACAAAATACTGTGAGAAGAAATGGGAATTAAATGGTTTCATCTTTTTAATTCAGAGTAATGATGCAGCTGAGACACCAAGTGGACAGTCTTTGTCATGTTAATGCTAGTCAGATTGCTATGGTTGCATGATCTTGCTGCCTATTCTATAAACACCTAGAAGCCTTCAGAGCTTCATGCATGAGGCTCCTGCTGGTGATCTATTGTTTCTGTGCCCAGTTACTGCTTTTTCTCTTAATTGTCTAGCTGTGATTCTGGTGTTAGTAGTCCAACATACTTAGCAGCTACTGATATTTTTAGTATTATATAAGTGTTACCAGTGTTTTCTTACAAGTGATTTTGAGTTCAGAGGAGGCAGCATGCAAAGTAGTGTCAAGAATTGTCAACTTAAAAACTTTTACAAAACTTTGCTGGCAAAATTTAAGGTTGCCTTCCTAGCTTGAAATATTTGGTTTAGCACTCCATTACCTTGAGAACTTTGTCAAAATGCAGTAGCTAAAAGCAGAAGCAATATTTATTGAGTGTCTCAATCTCTTAGACCAAGGCACAGAATGGTTTGATGGGTACTTAATTGCTTAAATTCTTTATATGAAGATGAGGTGCCTTCAAATTGCATCTCATTCAGAAATTGTGAATTTGGTACAAGTACTACTAGCTGAATTGCTATCTTTTCTTGCAGATATCAAGCACTAGTTTTCCATAGATGTATCAGTTTGCAATACTAATTATAGCCTTTCAGATATCATTGAGTCTGACTTGTTTTTTCTTTTAGTGAATGCCATTCTCAACTATGTTAAATAGATGGGTTTCAGTTATTTTTATTTATTTAAGTTTACAGTATCTGTTACTTCCACTTCTTGGCTTTACAGTTCCTGACAAAAACCACCAATCAACCAACCAGAAACCTTATTACATTATCATCTTCTATTATAATGGTCATTAACTGAATTTAGACTTCACTAGAAAAAGTTTTTTTTCTGCTAGAAAAGCTTGCTTGCCACATCAACGGTATGGCTCTTCATATATATATATATAATTTGAATTGAATTTTTCAGATACCTCTCTTTTTATCCTTTCTAATGAGAACTGCCATGGACACATCTCCTTCCACAAATATCTACTGTGTAGAGTTCCCACTTCTTGAGCTTTTCTTGTTAGTTATCTAGACCAATGCCATGTGCAGAAGAGCAGGCTTAGTAGGCAATGGTGTCATCAGTTGTGTGGAGGATTCAAAGACTTCTGTTGCCTGATAATGACTTATGGGTTTGGGCAAGTAATTTAGACCAGTAATTTAATCCCTTGCCCTCAAAGATGCTTTGCAACGGGATCCCTTAAAGCATGTCTAAATGCATTCTTTATTGTATACTGCAGCGTGTATTTTAGATGTCATAAAATTTTAGCATTGCATTTTTTCAGCTCTGGATGCTGTTACCTATAAGGTCTCAACAGCACGATTTCATTTCAGCTTTCATTACTTTTAGCTTTCATCATGATTTCATCAAGGAGCAGCTTCACCAATAAACATGCACCATACCGACCACCAAAATTTGTAGTTTTCTATGTGTTTTGAGTGGTTATTCCAATACCAGCAGCCATTTAATGGTGCATATTGATTTATTTATTGTGCTGTGTTTTCACATATGTTTTCTGACTACTAGTGTTTTTAAAAAATCATCTTTTATCGTTCTGGTATTGTATTTCTATGGTTTTGACACTTCATATGAAGAAATGATAACAACTGTTTTTAGGTCACTGCCAGATATACAGATAAATTCTGCCCAGTATAGACTATACTCGACTTTCTTCACTTTCACTATAATTCCCTCTGATATATTTTATTTTTATGTGTGGTAAAATAATAATTTTTATAAAATAATTTTTAAAGTTGTTCTTATCATTGCTGTTGTTTAAACTGTATGTTAAGCTTCTTACTCTAGTGCTACCTCTTAGAAGTTTTTCCTCCTATTCTAACTTTTCCCAGTTTATAGTTAGTTTTCCTCTTTTTCTGTTACTGAGGACTTTAGAAATAATATAGGGTGATACCAGCTTAGGAATGATCCATATGAATTTAGTGTAATACTAAAAGGACTGTTTGATAAATAGGTATATCCTAAACATGTTCAGAGAGACAATTCAGTTCACCTCATGCAAGAGTTATTTGTGCTTGAAAATATACTGTTTATATTGTAATTCAATGGTATGAGATTTAAACTAGATGTCACATATTGATAATTCGTAGCATTTAAAGGGAAAAAAAAACTTCTGCATTAGTACATTTTGATGTGGAAATGAAAACTATGGAAACCTTTGTTTTAGGCTACATAGTAATTTTTAAGTGTTATCAGTAGTGAAAAAACACTGTGCTGCAAAATAAATTTGTCAGAAACATGTAACATTCTTCTGGATAATGGAAAGGTACATGAGAGATAGAGAGGATGACAAGGAAAGTAGTAGGGTTCATCAATCTCTCTGGTATGTGTTTGTTTTTCCCTTACTGTCTTTTGGTTCCCTCATGTCTGTTTATAAATTGTATTTTCAGTTAAGGTGTCTGAAGAGAGGTGGAAACAGGTGCCAGGTAAGCAGCAGCACTGCAAGTCATCTGAAAGTCAGCACATTGCAGCCAACTGCATCCAGCTCTGATTACCTGTAGCTTGCAGCTGATAATAAGTTAAAAGATACCTTCAAATTTGTATTTCTTTTCCTTTGGACTTCAGGACTATATATTTTTGAGAACAGTTATCCCAAGTTTTAAAACGCTTTTTATTCTGTGAATAATATTCACAGAACTGGAATGTGAACTATTTGTGTAAATTGTGTGATTAAAACTAGCATCTTAACTGAATAACATTTTATAATATCTTTGTTTTAATGACCTTTAGCTGACATGCAAGCTCATCAAATAGAACACTGCCCTATTATATATTTTTTTTCATTTAAGTATTTACTTTCAGTGTTTATTATTTGCCTGAAACCAGGAACATGAACTTGATTCCAAGATACGTTTTCTGTGTGCCAATTTGCTCTTATTTACCAAATTTTATTGTTTTAATGTGTATACCTTTTAACGTGTAGACCTGCCTTTTAACATGTAGACTTTTAAAGATATCTTCAGATTGCAATGAAGTATTTCAGGATAAAAATAGGGGCAGGGAAAAAACAACCAAAATTGTGTTTCCATTTGCTACAGTAATTAACTTGTTCAAGACAAATGGATGAACAAAATTACGTGTGCAGGTTATGTGTGCAATGATGAATCTGTTCTGAATTACCTATAGAAAATATTTAAGAACAGTAGATCCTTTTGCAAAGTTTCATCTTTAGCATCACTAAAATCAGTGAAAAAAGGTAATTGACTTGTAAAGAAAGTTTTATTACTGCTTTCTGTTCTGCTGTCATTTCCATTTTTTCCTGTCTTGGTCCTATGGATTCCAGTAATATCATTGGGACTGGTCATACTAAGGTTGTCCTGAAACAAAAGAAGTTTGGTAATTTTGAAAGTTGTATCCAAGTGGTACACTGGAACTGCTCTTAATCATAATGTTTGAGCAATTATTTAAATTCTATGTTTATTTTCTCATTAGTCTGTCACTGAGGCATCCATGTTTTAAATACGTACTGCACTGACGCACATCTGTCTGTGGTTTTGGGATAATGATACACTTGGGTATTGACAGGGTTTGACACTAAAACATCCTTAATTAGCGTAGTTGGTGTCAATCTGTAAATTAGATGAAGCTTCAACAAGCACGAGGAAGTGGATGCAGAGTTGGGCAAGGATTGTTTTAATACTTAACACGTAATGTAGTAGAATAAAATTTCACCAATTTTTTGATAGTTTGCTTTATTCATACAATACTTTGAAACCTCACTATCACTTAAATTCTACTTTTACTGGATAAACTATGAACACAAATTGTTTAGATTAAGAAGTAATTTGAGATTCACATAAACCAAAGATGCACATATGCAAGAGTTATGTTTTCTTTTTCTCCTTTTGTCATATGTTAAGACTAACAAAAGCTATTGGTTATTTCCAGGTCTGAGACTTAACAAAGGTACCTCTACATCCAGACCTCCTACTCCTGCCAACTTACATTTACCAGACATGATCCAGCTGAAAGATATTGTCTGCTATTTGTCACTGCTAGAAAGAGGAAGGCCAGAAGACAAGCTAGAATGTATGTTCTTTTTTAAAGTTAATTTTATATATTTATTTCCACAAGTCATTAAATACTCTGTTTCTGAGTTTAAGAACCAGTTTTGAGCAGCTGTGCTATACAACTATGGTTCTAGGTGACGATTATTGCAGAAATGGTTTTTTATTCTTTCTGATAGTATTAATTTGATGAGATTTTAACTAAAATTGTTCTATCTAGAACTTGCTAAGATAGAGAGCAATGATTGTACTTTCTGGATTTAAAATAATCTTTTCTATACTGTTGTTCCTTGATTAGTATCAGATCTGTGGAAAAAGAAATTAAATATACTGAAGATACTTTGAGATATATAGGAGGGGTGAATAATCTGTACTAAACAAGCTAATGCAAAGGATAGTTGTTAATATAGGCTGTGGGCTCTATAATGTTGGTGAATACTGAAAAGCCAAGAATAATCAAAGTCTGTATCACTGTTGGGAATGGATGTTTGACATGGAAAGTTAGAAATTCTGGGTGTTTTTTTTTTTTTTTTTTTTAATTAGGGGCCTGATCATTAAAGCACAACACCTCTACTTATTAAAAAGTAACAGTGAGTTTGATCTGTGAATTGGAGAAAAAAAGAAGAAAATGTTTCCCTATTGTGGAATTTTAGAAGCCATTTTTTTATGTGGATAAACAGCAAGTCCAATCATAGCCCTTATTTAGATCAAGTATACTTCAATATACATAACTCGTCTGTCTGTAGAAGATATGTGCATCAGGCTCTAATATGAAAAGTAGATATTCAGTATGATAGGCATGCAAGCAGTAGGTTGCTGCTGTCAGAGTAAGACATTCATTATATGGCTACATAACCACATGTTGAAGTATCTTGATGTTTCATTACCTGTAGTTAGCAACTTTGTGCTTTAAGATCATTGATACTTTTGCCTCAGCAAATATTATAAGGAGCCATCCCCCAGATTTGGTAATGTCAGGTTGGTATCATGTGATTAGAATATGAGAATGTATATATGAATATGCATTCAGAACACAAGCACAGAAAAACTAGGTTCCTAGGATTGAATTCAACTTATAGTGTTATTAAGTGTTTTATGGCACCATGTTATGCAAGCCTTATCAGAGCTCTGAAGAGCTCGGTGCACAAACAATAGCATGAAATGGAGATTGCCTCCCCTGGTGTTGAGAACTGGTACAATGCAAAGGAGGAGAGACAGAGAAGCAAGTGATGATTATAGTGTAGAGGGTTTTCCATGAACTTCCTGCATGTACAAAAGACTATGTTCTGTATGATATTGGGGTGAGAGCATGATTTAATGGTGTACGGCACTTACATGTTTGTATATTCAAGGTCATTTGCATTTACTACATGTAATTATGGGCATGGTTATTTTATAGGTTTGTTTTCTGTTTTATCTTATGGACTTGAAATATACTAGGTATTGTCACTTTTTAGTATCTAAATTTTGGCTTATACTGTATCATTAGTATGCAGAGTTTCCCATTGGTTTTCATTGAATTCTTATAAATTAACGGTATAATTTAACTCTTTGTCTGAAATAGTTTTATTGTAATAGATCCTGTGCTTGTAAGGTAAATTATAAATTTGTAGCAATTAAGTGAAAAAAAGAAAAGTGGCTTTTTCTGAAGTTGTCAACATTAATATCTAATCAAGGGTGTTTTTTTTTTTCTATTGACAAAAATGGGAAAAAATTAATCATAGCTGAGTGTTTGGTAACTTATTCAGGACAAGTAGAAAATGAAACTGGTCCTTTCAAATACAATCTGATATAAGGTGGAGAATAAAATACTCTAAAGAAAATAATGATGAGGTTTTGGATCTATATGATCTACAGATTTTCTTAGATGTACAAATATCAAGCAGTTAAATGGATTTTCTAAGCTTTTAACAGTGTATTTCTAGAGGTCTTAAGCAGTGCGGAGCTCATGCTTGACATGCTCAACATATCTGTTATTTATAATCTATGTATGGCCTGAAGATAAAGAAAATCCCAAACATTCTTCACTGAGATACATTGGAAGAATATAACTTATTTTTTTGAGGTCATATTGTTGGCTTGTAATAGTGGCCAGTCCGTGCTATCAGGTAAGGGCATGGGAAAAGAAACATTAAAGATTGACTTGGGCTCTGTAGTTTGCATCAGAACTTCTGTTTGTCTATTTTTATCATTTTCTTGTGTTTTTGTTTTGTTTTGTTTTGTTGTTTTTTTTTTTCTCCTGAGTGTGTAAATCAGCAAGAACATGAATATTTAGCAGAGTCTGAATAGAAAAGAGATTGCATGCCAGACCAGTAGCATAGTTTTTCAGAGTCTAGCCAAGAGCACAGATTGAGCCTTTTCACTACCCAATACATATGTAATTGGAAATATTTTGTTTTCTGCAAAAGTGAAACAGTTAAAAATGTCTGGTTCTAAATGACTGATTAGAACTACAAATTCATATTAAGGAGAAGTTGTAAGCACTACTTATCTGGAGTAGGTAAAGAACATGAAAATGCTGAAACTTGCTTTCATGTTAACTGTAAAACATTCTTTTAACCATTGTATTAGAATCACAGAGGAGGAGGAAAGAGAACCGAAAGATTTGAACTTTATCACTGAGTGATTCAGTGATTCATTCCTATGGAAACTGTGAATGCTAATGGTACCTTTGTCAGATAATATTCTTCTGAGAAGCTTTGGTAGAAGGCCTACTAGCAGGGACAACACCAGTCTATAGTGACTTTCGGCATTAACTGTTGTTTTACACTGAAACATTTCTGCTGTGTAACTCCAGGCAAAGAAAGATACTTTTATAGGTTTCTTAGCCTGTAAGTGATGAATAATGGACCTTTGTGGCTTGAGACAATGTACTACAGTAAATATCATCAATCTCATATTACAGCTCTTAAGAGCAGTGCAATGAAGTGGCAAAAATTGCTGAAGTGGTAGAGCAGTATAGTACTTACCTTTTTTCCCCAGTCAGATGGAACAACTTATTCCCAAAATGAAGGATATAAGGAAAGCAAGCCAATCCATATAACAGTTAAATATGTTTTGCTGTAAGTGCAGAAATAATAAAATTCTTTCTGAACTTTACTTTCTAATTGCTAAGAATTTCCTCTCACTTCTCATTATAGTGTTTCCTGAAAACTATGTGTAGTGGGCTGACCCTGGCTGAACGCCGGTAAAAAAAACCAAAAAGCCACTAAAGCCACTCTCTCTCCCCTCTGCAACTGGACAGAGGAGAGAAAATACAATGAAGGATTCATGAGTTGAGATAAGAGCTGGGAGAGGTCACTTACTTTGCTTGCCATTACAAGCAAAACAGACTCAAAATGGGGATATTAATTAAATTTATTACTGACAGGATCAGAGCAAAAGAGTGAGAAGTAAAATAATCTTAAAAACATGTGCCCCCCCACCCCTCCTTCCTACAAAGTTCTACCTCCTCCCCCCTCAGCAGTGCAGGGAGATGGGAACGGGGGTTACAGTCAGTTGTTTCTGCCACCGTCAGGGAGAGGAGCCCTTCCCCTGCTTCTCATGGAGTCCCTCCCAAGAGACACAGTCCTTCATGAACCTCTCTGGTGTGAGTCCATCCCACAGGCAACTTCACAAAACTGCTGTGACATGGGTCACCTCTGCATGGGAGGGTGCAGTCCTTCACGAACAAGCTGCTCCAGTGTGGGTCCCCCACAGGGCCACAAGTCCTACCAGGGAAACCTGATCCAGTGCGGGCTCCTCTCTCCATGGACTGCAAGTCCCTGCAGGACCCTGCTCTAGCATGGATCTCTCACAGGGTCACAGCCTCCTTTGTGCCTCCACCCCCTCTGGTGTGGGTCTCCTCCATGGGTTGCAGGTGGATTTCTGCATCCCCATGGTCCTCTATGGGCTGCAGGGGCACAGCTGCTCCACCATGGTCTGCACCACAGGCTGCAGGGGAACCTCAGCTCTGGTGCCAGGAGTACCTCCTCCCCCTCTTTCTGCACTGACCTTGGTGTCTGCATTGCTGTTCACATGCTCTCACTCTGCTCTTCCCTGGCTGCAATTTTCATCTGTGCAATAACTTTCTTTCCCTTCTTAAACATGTTGTCAACAAAGGTGTTACTATCATTCGTAATTGGCTTGGCCTTGGCCAGCAGCAGTAAGCCCATCCTGGAGCCGGCTGGCATTGGCTCCACCAAACATAGGTGAAGCTTCTGGCAGCTTCTAACAGAAGCCACCACTGTAGCCCCCCCTGCTACTAAAACCTGGCTACAGAAACCCAAGACACTGTGATAAACTTTGCCTGCAGAATTTATTGTACTGTAACAGCATTTACTGTGTGTCAAATCTACTAGGGTTCTTCACTTAAATAAGTCATATGTTACACTACCAAGGACATCTGATAAGACAGTTTGTAAGCAGATTTTTGCTGTCAGTATCCTGGAACCACCTCTATGTGGATTGACTTCTTCCCCAAAAAGTAGGTCTAGGAGTAAAAAAAATTAGCACTTTCAAAGGGCATAGTGGGTATTTATATTTCAGAGCTCTGACAAACTGTCCCAGAAAGTAGGGGCAAATAGTGAGGTATATGTAGACTTTTGGATTTCATCTTTAGTCTTTTAACAGTATTTCTACCAAAGCTGCAGGCTTCTTTCTGCTCTGCAATCCGATGCAGTATATGATCAGCTAAGGAAGCTGCTTTCAAATACCTTGGTAATGGTGGACTTACCCATTGGTGTGGCTGGAATCAAGTCATGGTACAATCTTGAAAGTATACATTTTCTGGATAATGTGAAAATGCAGCTTCTTGTCTTGATGACTCTCCAAAATGTTGGAAATGCATTTTCAAATTGATGAAGCTAGTGTGATCCTGGGAGAAGTGATGCTGGCAGTTTGTGAGGAATGTTGTATTGTTGAATTTGAATGATTAGATACTTAAAATTTTAATCCTCTGTTTCATTTAGTTGGTCAGAAAAAATTTCTAAAGCAGTATCACTGTTGAATAGTGATAGCTGTAACCAAGGATAATAGGACAGCATTGTTAAAACTTAAGCAGGTTAATCAACATTTGCTTGACCAATATTTTAGCCAATATTTTATGAGATGACAGAGAATAGCCTTTTGGTGGTACTTACCATGAGTGCAGGTGATCTCTTGAAGGAACCAGAATTCACAGATCAAATTAACTGTTGGAGTGATTATGTGGAAAAGGTGCAATTACACTGTCTGGATAATATGTCTCATTGGAGGCACTGTGGCAGGGTAGTTGCTGAGTGAACCTCTCACATAATACAGCTTGATTAGTGGGTCTAAAGTTAGTGTGATGATTAAAAGAAAATATTAATATTTATTCTTTCTTTGAAACTCAGGTTTAGTTGTTTTGTATTTTGGTTTGGAGTTGTTTGGTTTGGTTTTTTGTTTTGGTTTTTTGTTTGTTTGTTTTAATGAAAAAAAGTGTATGTTTTCTAACCAAGTCTTCTTATATCTTTATTTTCTTTTCAGTTATGTTTCGCTTGTATGATACGGATGGGAATGGATACCTGGATAGTTCGGTAATGTTTGTTGTGTATTTTAGTGCATTGCAAGTGTGTGTCATAATGGCATAGCTGTACAAAACTACTTTAATGCAAATCAAGTTTATCCTGACTTATTAGAAGCAGTATAAACTATAGTTGATTAAAAGTCATTAATTTGGAAAGTAAATCTTGAGTTTTCTAATAAGCTGCTTCTTCTACTACGGTATAAATTTTCAAATGTTGACACTGCTGTCACAGAGTCTATTCTATAGTCTTCTTATTTTTCATCATATTACTGTAGTGGACACATTAATATGATTCCAAAAATTCTAGCATGCTGCTGGGAGATGTGTATGAAAGCACCATTTGTAATGATTGGGAGACACACAATAAATTTATGTGGAGAGGTGTCAGAACTTCCATGTTGTTATGAACAATGGAGGAATGATATTAAGGGCAAAGTTTTGAGGAGTAGCCGAACCAAATGTTTGAAGAAAAATCTGAGATATAGCAATAATTAAAAATAAAAAAAAAAGTAGCTATTTTTTTTGTTAGCTAACATAAAGAAGGCTTTTATTGGCAGTGGGATTTTTTTGTTGGTTTGGTTTGGTTTGGTTTTTTGCCCCTTCTTTTGTATCTCCTGGAAGCAAGACAGCATAGGGTGGATTGGTAATGAAGAGGAGGTGATTCCCATAAGGGACAGGCAAATACAGAAGCTAAATTATATAAGGGTATAAAATAAATACAGTATCATCATTTTAGGCAATACAGAATATGAATTAGATAACTAAATACACATGTCATGGTTTAGAAATGGTACTCCCCAGATTAGTGCTCCCACTGAGACTCGCTTGCTACCCCCACCCTGCCCTCCTGCAGTGGGCTGGACAGGAGAATTGGAGGCACAAAAGGTAAGGATCTCCGGTTGAGATAAGAACAATTTACTGGAAACAGCAATGATATAAGAAAATGAACAATAACAGCAGCAATATTAGTAACAAAGGTGTACAAAAGAGAGAGAGTAAGTTACATGCAAAATGCTCACTGTGGAGCCTGACCTGACCTGACCACAGCCACACTACATTGACTGCTCTTTCCAGCTTGAAACTGGCATTCCCCAACTGCTTGCCTGGCCACATTTACTTGGCTGGAAGGAAGCCTTTCTCCTGAGAAGAGACTTCCTTTCCCTTGCCCCCAGCAATGACATGAGGTGGTATAGAATAACCTCCAGGTCCCAGTCATGCTTCTCCCAGCTACTGCAAAAATTAGCCCAGTCCTGCCTGGAACCAAGACATGAGAATTCAGGATGTTCTAGATAAGCATTGGAGAATGTTTACAAACCAAAATTGTAGATATAAGTATAGCAAAGCACTAATGATAGACGATCAAGGAAAATTTCAACACTCTAATGGTAAGAAAATATCTATGCATTAGTTTATAGTATCCACTTTATGCCTTATTTCCATTAGAAAGTTTGGAATTATTCAGTGGCTGTCAAAAAAAGTAGTTTGTTAGAGTGCTGGAATTTAAAGATCCTATGTCACAGTGTGGACATCAGAGAATAAAAACAGTGCTGAAAAGATAACTAGGAAGGAAGAATCTATGATTGCTTTCAATTCCTTTGATTGTGGGGCTGTGTGTCGCCTCCCTCACTCCTTTGCAGTCCATGCCTGATGTTTTGCTCCTGAAGCAGATTCACTGGAGTGGACAGCTTTCTGTGTAAAGGACATTTCATTAGCAACACTGAAGTAACAGTGTCACTGAATGCAATATGGTTGAATTATAAGTTGCTTTGCAATAGAATTTTTCTTCATGCTGCATTAAATATCGTACTTTTCATTCATCTGTAGGAGCTGGAAAATATCATTGCTCAAATGATGCATGTTGCAGAATACCTTGAATGGGATGTTACTGAACTGAGTCCAGTAAGTATGCATTTTGTCACAATTTTTTAGTGTTGCTAGAGACAGCATTTTGTGATATTTCATGTCAACATGGGATTTGGTGTGTTAGTAAGATAGAAATAAGAATAGTCTGTATTGCACTCTGGCACTGCCAATTAACACTTTTATGAATATTTTGCTGATTGAATCTGATTTGTGAAACATTCTTGCTACAGCTTAAGGTTTTTTTCAATGCATGTAGTAATTAACTTTTATAACACAACTCTCTAAAAATTTCATAAAAGTAAATGCAAGCAAGTACACAAGGAACCCAACTTGGTTTGGAACCTTTAGGTGGTAATAAAATGTAAATAGGAATATGTCTCTTCATTTTCTGAACTGTCCATACTAATTTTACTACAGCTGCCATACAAATAACATTTCCCTTACTTTTTATGTGTGGATGAGGGAACTGGAGACCTGCACATATTCTAAGAAGAATTTGCTATATTAGAATATAATAATAATAAATTAGAATTTATGAGATTTTTTTCATTAAATTGTGTAGATTCTTCATGAAATGATGGAAGAAATTGACTATGATCATGATGGCACTGTTTCTTTAGAAGAGTGGATCCAAGGAGGAATGACAACAATCCCGCTCTTGGTCCTCCTTGGGTTAGAGAATGTAAGTACGAAATAACAGTGTAAGCTGCGGCACTGAGGTTAGTTTCTGTGTGGCCTGTATAAAGAAGACTTTGCTCTACTTTTTTATAGTATCGCTTAATGACATGCAAAGAACAAAAGTGCATCTTCAGAGGTGGAGTTACATTAGCATGTTTGAAGCCACACCAAATGGTCTAGTTCTAGAGTTGGAAGCTGTAAAAAGCTGAATAATTTGCCCCACTAAGAGCATGTTAATTCCTAGTTCTAGCATCTGGGGACAAACAGTAGTGAGTCACAGAACAGTCTAGGTTGGAAAGAACTTCTAGACCTCTCCTGGTCCCATCTCTTATTAAAGGCCGAGTCACAAATTAAGTTATCCAGGGCCTGTCGAGCCTGAACAGTTGCAGTGAGGTGGATTCCACCGGTTCTGTGGTCAAACTGTCCCTGTGTTAATTGTTCTCAAGGGAAAGAGCTTTAGTTCTTACATGCAGATGCAATTTCCTCTGCAGCAATTATGGCCTCTTGGCTCTTGTCCTGTCATGATACATCCCTGTGAAGACATTAAGTCTCTTAACTACTTTAATAAACTATACTAAGTAGCAATATCAAAGGGAAGACTTACACAAAAGGATAGAGCGTTATGAAACATGAACTTATGTTCTGTACATTTACAACTTCACATAAAGTATAATACAGATGTAATATGATCAATTTTGTACCAGTTAAATGCAGCTGTTTTAAGACTGGCATGTTGCCAGTGCCACCTGCTGTCCTGTATCTGAGCTAATTTTGAACACATGTATCCAAGCACATGTTTCAAATGATTTCTATTATTTAAAAGAAAACATATTTTTTTTTCATATTTTCTTACATAGTTTTCAGATATTGAGGTGAAATAATAAATAATATTTATTTTCCTGATATAGTGCTATGGCTTGAATGAAATCTAGACTGCTGTAGTTGCTCTACAGTGTTTTACTTGTAAAAAGAATGGTCAGACTGAGACTCTGTGTAGGGAAATATGTAACAAATCAGTTTGTTGAATACAAGATCTGTAAGTCTTGCAAAATCTTAATAATTAAATTACAAGCAAAATGCCTGAATTGAAGATAACTTTCAGTGTGTTTGGATCACTGTAAGTGCTAATTCTATATGTAAGACTGAGTAACAAAAATGTTAAACTACTTTGTAATCAAACAGAAACTTTTCAGGCTGTATTCTATTATTTCCATAGAATTACTCTAAACAAGGGGCAGCAAATGTTCACAAGCAATCAGTATAGCGGATAACTGATAGTCATTTTCAGTACAGCTTTTTCTTTTGTCACAGGTTCTGGAAGTAGTTTTCAGTGTCTACATTTCATTCTTTCCAAATTTGAAAGTCCTTAAATTATGGCATAAAATAATGCAGATCCTTCTGTAGAGGTTTATTTTCATATTAAAGCAAAAACTGTTAGAAATAAGCTATGTTATGAGACAATTTATCCTTTTGAATATTTTTACTAGGTCTTTATATTGCTGGTTGTAGCTTTACAATGAAAATACTGAAAATACATAAGTGGCGATCAAAATTCTATAGCCTGATATCAGCATGATTCAGTGTTTCTGTCATCAAGACTATTCCTAGTACTTGATGCATTTAACAGATATAAATGTATAGTTGTAGAAAAACATTATAATGGCATGCAAAATATATTTTTTGATCCGTAGGCATAGTTTATTATTTAATGCTTTTTTAATGTTCTGCTTTACTGTGAATGAAATCCATTACCTATGTACAAGCTAATTTGCTAGTCATTTGCTAATGATTCACTAAGATATGATGCCACCATTTAAAAGGGCTCCCATTTTTCTTTTGATGTTTAAAACTGCTTAATTTTTTAAACTATTCACATAATATGTAAAGAAAAGCAAAACTTTTAAATTTTTCATCAAACCAGCAAACATTTACTGCTTTGGCTTGTACACAGCTCTAAATGATCAAATCAAAGAGTGTTTTAGGACACTAAAAAGTGAAATCAATAAAGTTCAAACTCTAATGCCTGTCCATCATTATTTTGTGTAACCTGATAGTGTAGTTTTGATAGGTTTAGAGCATCTGTATTACCCAAGCACTTCATTCCAGTGCATCATTTTCGTTAGTGGGATGCTGTAATTTCTTTTTACATGCTGGTGTTAGTTTTTGCAAAACTCACTTCCCAGGATATGCTTTTTTGNAAAAATAAACCAAAAAACCCCCAAAAAGATGGTCAAGAAACCAAAACCAACAAAACAATTCTGCCACCTTCTTTTACCTTTGGCTGAGTATGTTTGGGTTCTCTGCTGAACTGTGTAAGAACAAACTTTTAAATCCAGGAGAACAAATTTAAAGCTTGTCTAGTATGATGACAAAGAATTGTCACTNAACCAGCAAACATTTACTGCTTTGGCTTGTACACAGCTCTAAATGATCAAATCAAAGAGTGTTTTAGGACACTAAAAAGTGAAATCAATAAAGTTCAAACTCTAATGCCTGTCCATCATTATTTTGTGTAACCTGATAGTGTAGTTTTGATAGGTTTAGAGCATCTGTATTACCCAAGCACTTCATTCCAGTGCATCATTTTCGTTAGTGGGATGCTGTAATTTCTTTTTACATGCTGGTGTTAGTTTTTGCAAAACTCACTTCCCAGGATATGCTTTTTTGTTTGTTTGTTTTCTCTCTCCTTTTAGTTATGATAATAAAAGGTAAGATAAGAATCTTTTGGACTCGTTAATCGAATAACAAAGTGCTGATATCTCAAAATTTTCCTCAAGCTGGTATGTGAAAATAAGGGGCATAACCTACTGGCTTATGCTGCTTAGACATATCCAGGTAGTCTTCACATGTTCAAAATAAGAGAAAAAACAAAAACAAAAAAAACAAGGAAAACAACAAAACAACACAAAACCAACCAAACTAAACCAACA
>VXBX01006110.1:0-92519 GCA_013400415.1 Scytalopus superciliaris | reverse complement strand
ATTATGATACCAGTGAAATGCTTAATTTGTTTTGGATTGGGGTCCATTAACACTGTAATATACTTATCTCTTGTATAGGGCTTGTAGGAAGGATACAAGTTTCTCAGCTGTGTAATTTGTTATGCTAATATCAGTGAAGCTGTGATAATTTATTCCAGCTGCTGATTTGTCATAGTATTTCAGAATTCAGCTACATTGTTTCTACTTAATCCTTAGTTTCTTTTAATAGCTATCTAGAAATGTCAGATATCATAGACGTTCTATATTACATTTAAAGCATTTAAATGAGTTTTTATTACATATTGTATTAGATGATTTAGTTACAATAACTGAAGAAAAAGGAGTATTTAAGTGAAGTATGGAACTATATTATATAAAAATAAAAGAATAAACAAGTTAGTGTTTATGAACAGTGGTGTTGAGATAGCCTAAACTCCTACAGTTTTGTGGTCTTTGCCCTCTGACCTCAGCAGTAATTCCCATATATATAAGGATAATATTAGGTTGTTACTACAAGTATTAGTGAGCCACCTGTTAGCAAGTCAAAGAAGTAACAAGAAAATCTGCCTGAATTTCCTTCTGTACACAACATGCTTTGTCTCTCTCTTTCTCATTCACTCTTTCATTCTTACCCACCCCTTTTTTCCTAGATTTTCATGACATCTCTAGTGCCCTTTTAAATTTCTTTGAAATTACTAAACTAATTTCCAAGTTGCTGGCACAGTTTAGAGTCAGGGAGGTAAAGGGACAAAGACCACAGAAAAGTCTTATTTCCCTAGGAAATCAACCTAAATATCCAGTTTGTTTTATCTTTCTGGATTTTATGCTCTATTTCCTCCTAAGATTTGATTTTGGAGTTGCTGTGATGGTAGAATTTGGAAATAGTGTTTTATCTCTGAAAATGTTCTAGAATAAAAACAATTTATTCAAATTTTTGTGCTTTGCAAGGCAGTTGATGTGCTAAACAAAACAATTTGGGTACTACATAAAGAATTTAAATAAGACCTTAATGGGTCCTTTTTCTGTAGGGGTTCTGTGATACACATACCATTGGGCAATTTATTTTAGAAGAAAAGACCTTGGGACTATTTACATGTATAATCCATTTGTACTTGCATGACTATCCTTTTTCCAATTAGAAGTGGCTGGTTCTGTGCAGAACCTGCTTGTTGTTAAGACCCATAATTCTTACTCTGATGTTTAGTTCTTCCAGTTTCATGGATTTTTTTTTTTCCAAAAAATTCTCTCATGTAAAATGAGAGTTTCTTGAAGAAAAAGAAAATGTTAACCCTAGTTATCTGTGTGATGTAATTTTTAATAACAGGTGTATGAAGTAGAGTTTTTTTCTGAGTGTCACACTTCAGTCTGCAATTTTCATGATCCTCATCAACTTTCCAAATTTATTTCTGCATCTTAAGGCAATAGTTATGTAGTCATCCATCCAAACACAAACTGAACAAAGATGTCCCTGAAGTACTCCTGGTTGGTAGTTACACTTTTAGGAAATGGCCTGTTGCACACTAGTGACCAGTAGGCTATTTATTCTACTTCTCCACAGTAGAAACCCTCACTTTCTGACATTTTAATTTCATTCTGCATTAGATTAACATTGTAAGTGAAGGTGAAGAGTTACCCTTTTGATGCTTCTAGCATTTCTTAAAGTTTCCTTTGTAATCGGAGCACAAAAAGCCTTTTAATGACAGGTTTTGTCAGCCATATGCATTGTACTCTGCTCTTTGATATGAGTTTCTCACTTGTACAATATTATTCCACCCTGCTAGGGTAAAAGCACTTGATTTCTCTTTTGTCAGATATTTTGGTCTCACTTTTCTTGTAGTGGATCATTACTAACACCTCTGTCAGTGATTGTACAAACAGTAGGTATAAAATGCAAGTTCTTAAGTGCTTGAGTTTAAAAAAATTCCATGTTTTAGGAAAATATTTTATTTCCTCCCCACTGGCCACTAGATGTCATGGTTGCCCTGTGCCTGGTACTGTACCGTTGCTGAAAAGCTGCCTTAAGGTGAGAGCGAGACTGAATAACAGTAAATGCTTCATAAAGTCATCGATAATCTGTAATCAGACCAATATGCCTTTCTTTTAAGTCACCAATTGCAATTTTCAACCCAGCTCACCTTTTAAATCAAGGTAAGTTTCAATTGGACAAACATTTGTGTTCAATTGTGATTATGCTTCAATTAAATAATAAGAAAAATACTCCTACAGTTTTATTTTGGATCCTCAAGCAGCATGATTGCACTCAATTGAAAAAGCAAAATTTTTTTAACTTTTTTGATTAAATATGAGATGGAATACTTGAGTGTGAGTCCACACTTGGAAAATACTACTTTTTGCATTGTCTTTTACATTATTATTGCCTTACTATTTGAGCTCTGAATAGATTAAAGTGGAACCAAACTAAAGACATGCAAACATTTGCAGATCTGGAGTTGGATCTGTAGTACTATGACTAGTCCCTCTCAGGCCAAAGTTTGAAATGACTGCTGGGAGATTTCAGACGTCTCTTCTGTTCAGTGAGGAAGGAGGATGATCTGGCCTTTTATTAGCCTGAGTGACATTTCTCTAAGTCGTGTCCAAAGTACGGCAGGAGACTTTCGTGAAAGGCTGAAGTGCCGATGCACCATATGCTGTTCCCATACATACAGAGGGCAAACCCAAGCCCCGCTGGAAGCTATAGCTCACCCGCTTTGTGTCAACTCCTTCCCAGCTGGGAGCAGATTCCCCCCCCAAAGGCCTAAGGGGAGCTGTTTTACCAGTGTCAAGTCACGCATTGCCAGCAGAGAGCGCAATGTTAATGCTTTGTGAGACCTCGGCAGCAGGAGCTGCTAAAGAAAGTGCTCATCTCTTTGCTTGACAGTGCTGCCGACTTTTATGCTGTGCTAGCTCCCGCTTCCTTGAATGAAGTTTGCAAATGCCTGTCCTTACTGAAGTTCTGCTTTTCCTTTTGTCTTTAGGTTGATAGAAGCCCAGGAAAAGTCAGGGGTAACTAACCTATTCTGTGTATAAGGTGTAAAATAAATGGTACTTCACACAGTTATACAAATTCACCAGTATTTTACTATTTGATTTCTGCAGCACTGGAGTCCTTTCAGATGATAGATGCCTACAAATCTGGGGACAGGGAAACTTCATACTTTGGCTATTTATGAAGCTTTTTAAGGCATGTTTCCCTCTAGTGCTCCCTTTTTTATTTCTGGCTGTGGAAGTATTTTGTTTTGTTTTGCTTTTTCCAACATACACACAAAATATCTCAGAAATTAGAAGTGAGGAGCCCTCCTAGACAGGCTATCTCTTAAGTGAGATTACTCTATCACCGATTGAACCAGAACAGACTGAAAACCCTCTCTTCCCAAAATGAATTGAATGAAGCAAAACCTGGTAAGAATTCTTTGCTGAGAGCCAACCAGAGATGTATAGAATGCAACTGCATTTATATTACAAGGAGATGCTGCATAGTTTAATGGACACTCTTCTCACCTTCCCACTGACTGAACAATACCCAAAGATCAGTCATAAAATTGTCATGAACAAGTCATGTAAATAAATTTAAATATATTTTTATAATAAATGGAAGCAAAATATCAGCCGGGAAGAGAGTAACAGCCACTCAAAACATCCTTCTCATTTGGATGCTTGTTACTGACTTGTCTCACAGAAAAGACTGAGCATGCTGGTACTACAGACATGTTGTAGCTGTTTTAAGAGGGCATGTTTGCTAGGATCAAAATTTATCAGTGATTTCATTGCCTTTTTCAAGTCTCAAAATCTTGAATTTTGTGCTTGAAACCTGAGATCACTTTGGCTGTTTTTATCTACAAATATCTGAAAAGCTGTAGTAAGTTGATATTAAACGAGATTAGGGATGTGTAGCTGAATTCTGCGACAGCACAGGATTTTCCACTGATTCTGAGTTGGTTTTTTTATGATTGACTTGCTTTTTAAGGTCAGGTCGTTTTGTCAGTCAAATCCATGGTAGAAGGGTCAGTACCATAAGTTAAGAGAACTGTTGTTAGCAAAATAAATGTTATTATTGTCATTATGTGTTAAAGTCTGTGTATGACATATGGAGGCTTGATTTTCAGTGATGTGGATAATGAAGTGAGGAAGAGATTTTTACTGTACCTGCTCTGCTTTGGGATCTTCTTAATGTCTATTTGTTTTTAAACTCTTTCTCAGGATATGGAAGCAAAATGAGTTAATGTCAGTAAATGCACTGATGTGTCAGAATTGTGGATTTTATTCATACTTAAAGACTTGCATTGAGGGGACTTTATTTTGTACTATGTCTTTTTTTTTTCCTTGGCAGTGTTTTAAAAAGTTATGTGCATGCATAATCATATGCGGCACTTTATTGCTTATTTTTGGCAGCGCACAAGAGCAAAAATTTAATTTGCTCTTTTCCAAAAGTGCATTGTGTTTATGTAATGGATTTGCATCAGTTGCAGTCTGTAACACAGCTAAGTGTTTTAATTGGCAGAACACCCACATCAAGACTTGTTTGTTTTTCTGATAAGGAAAATGCCAGCTAAGTTAGACCATATGTTCTGTTCAAATAAGAAGCGGCATATTCACATGTAATGGTCATTCTTTAAAAATAAAGTTAAAATGAGAAAGTAACACAAAACTAATGTAGAAGAGGGGTAAGTTTATGCATAAATATGAATTGCTATTCATTTTCATAAACAGCAAATATTTTGCTAAGGAAAGCTGGTCAACTCACATTTTAAATGCTTGTGGTTTATGACTGTATCTGCCAATGACCTGAGTGATGTTAAAATCAAGCATATATTTGCTGTTTTTTCTCGGAAGAATTTACATGGTCTTTATTGGCTACCTTCAGAAGACTTGAAACTCACATACTGTACTGTAGTTTAACAATCCTTTAAAATGTGTAGTGAATATGGTAGTAAGAGGGGAAGAAAAATAGAAGTTACAGAGCTCTGTTTAATGAAATACATCCTCTTCAGCTGCCAGTCATGAAGGAGCTTGACAGGCTTCTAGTGCTTCACAGCTGCAGAATCTATTTCTGCTTCTTCAGGGGAAATTGGAAATCTTCCACAATCTTTGCCAGCCTGAGAATCCCACATTAGGCATCTGCTGTGCTTTTTGTGCAGAAAGGGGACCCTGACATTGCCCAGCTGTCAGAGATGGCATTTGAACTCCTGCTGATAATATTGGGGGAGCTCCACTTAGGCTCTGATCCTGATATCTCACTAGAGAAAAAAAAAAAAAAAAAAATTCACCCAACTTCAGTTCCTTTTCTTTCTAGGTAATTTGCAGGAAATATTCAAAGTTGCATTCTGGCTTAGACCTAGCTTTGAACCAAACATTCGAAATTTCTTAGAGTGCTGGTTTTCCTGCAGGATTTATTTTCTTTTTGCCCACAAGGATGAAGAAGTCTTCATTGTATTTGACTTGTAACAGCTAACTCCTGGAACAGACCAATACTGATTTTTAAGGGCAAACCTTGTACAGTATATGGTAATATATGACAAAACTGAATTTTTATTAAAATTTATGTCCACTAACTTACACTGACTGTTCTTATCAGTAGAAACCATCATATTATTGAAAATTTAGTCAGCAATATTGTATATACATGATGAAAAGCAATAATAGTAGTGATTTGATGTGAGAAATCAGAAACTGGATAAGAACCAGCTGTTGATGTGGTTTCTGAGAATCAGGGATTGGTGTGACTTTCTTTAACTATGTGACAATTTCTTTTTGGTAATGACATGACCAAGAAAACTATAGAGTTTCAGCAATACACAATGAAGCATCAAACTACTGCAGCCCATTTCCAGCTGATAGACATTAACTGCCTTTATTCTCCTGGATGTTATATTTGGTAAAACATAAATTAAAATTTTAAAAATCATGTGATATTGCATTAGGTTAATCTAATTTTAAAAAAATAAAAAATCAAAGCCTCTGATGATTCTAAGAAGGAAAAAGCCTGATGGCCAGACTTACTAAGAAGCTAGGAATTTAGAGAATTACTTTAACATCTGTACCAAGTGCCCATCATTTTATAAACCTTCAAGTAACAATGAGGTCTCAGAATGATTCCATTAAGAAGGGCGAGGGGAATCATTCAGCAGAAAGCATACTTTCATAAATACAAATGATTTGATAATATTTTAGTTGTTTGCATAACTTAGAATGGGCCACTAAATTGTGTTGATCAGTTGATCAATTTTTTTCGTGCAAGATTTGAGTATGGTGCTACAGGTGACTGAAAAATGTGGGCTTAAAAGTAAAGAATTCTATTTTTGGGATGTAAATCTCACACTTAAATATGTGGGTTTTGATAGATTACTGGCAATATAACGTAACATAAATTAAAGCTGGCAGTAGTTTCTGTGGTGTGGTTAGTTTTCCTGCTCCATATATGTTGATATATGTTGCTAATTCGAAGAATCTATTGTTTGTTTTGGGGAGTTTTATCTTCTAACCTGCAGCACCTTTATTTTTTAGGATTAGTCCAGAACATATTTTATTTTTAATACTAGCTGTAATCTAATATCAGCCTAGATAATATTGACAGAAATGTGTTGCAGTGGTGACAGCAGCCTGGTGTTTTTTTCTGAGTTGTTTTTGAAACACATGGATGTCCATGAACTTCTGAATAATTTTTTTATTATAGCAGTGCCTGTGTATTTAGAATGATTATGCTGTGATCTGGTGCAGAGTATTAAATGAACTAACAGCTTGTCTTTTACGTTCTTGAGTCAATCTCCAATTTTTATTGGCACTTATATATTTCATTGTTTATTTTATTAAGTGAAATCTGTTTCTTTTATGTCCTGTGCAGAATGTGAAAGATGATGGGCAGCATGTATGGAGATTGAAACACTTTAACAAGCCTGCCTACTGTAATCTTTGTTTGAATATGCTAATCGGAGTAGGCAAGCAAGGTCTCTGCTGTTCTTGTGAGTATAAGCATTTCGGTGTCCATTCGCATGCATGTCTGTTCCTAGAAATGTTTCTCTTGCTGCATAACAAAGAACTAGTAGCTTCCCAGTACTAAGCCATTGCCAGCACAGAAGTGTCTCCCTCTTGTCCTCTATGCTTGAGTGCTCAAGGTTCCTTTTTTAATTTTTCAGGATATTTGGCCTTTAAATATGTTGTTTGAGGAAGTTTTCTGTTTGATAAGAGTTATCACTGTTAGTTCTCTTTGGAGTCTGCCAGTTGGTTTTTGGTTTTGGGTTTTTTTTTTAATTCCTGTTTGGTTTTTATTTATTTTCTATTAGCAAATGTCATGCTCAACTTTCAGCCTTATAGTTTTGTTACTCCTCTTTTGTTCTTGTTAATAGTTTTACATGTTCTGTAATAGGTATCACTTTGACAAACATCTAAGTGCCATGTTTGTTGATTCAAATTTTGTACGTAATTCTTGTTTTGTTAATTGTGGAGCTCAAAGCTCCAGTTTCCCAGAAATCAAGTTTCTGTAACATTTCTAAATGTTTGTATAGTTACTGGGTTTGTAATCTTAAATTTCAATCCACATATTAACTGGTTATAGATTTTCAGGTAAAGGAACACAGAAAATCTACTGCATCTGATTTGACCTTCTTTAGATTATTAGATGCAGCTACTAGCATTCAGTTCCTTGAGTTGTATCTCCTAATAATCTGTGTCTGACCAGCTCATAATCTGTATCTTGAGAAACCAAGGCTTCTTGAAACATACCTTGTCTCCATTTGAATGTTTCAAGAGATGGATGATCCATATCTTTCTTTTGTGGTGTGTTCCCATGATTAATCATCTTTTTTTTAAGACCTTTTTCATGATTTGAATATGTCATGTAGATGGTTCCAATGATTGGTTCATGTTGTGCTCTGCTCCATGAGATTAATGAGATCCTTAGTTCCCACTGTATTGTTCTCAGGATGGTACTAAGTCACCTTTCATCGTTCTTTTGGGTAAATTAATCAGTTTCTGAGTGTAACTTACTTTCTCCATTTTTGGTATGAAAGATAGCCCATCACAGCTGATCAGGACCTTTGTGCCTGTATAGTTTTATCGATTTAATTTGAGATTAGTCTGAATGAATGAGGGGTTTAAATAGACTGTTTCTCTCTCCTCTGTGGAACACAGATCTGTTTAAAACATAATTTGGATGTAAATCCTTATATGTATTTTCACATCATATCATTTCATTCACAATACTATGAAATGAGAGAGAAACATTCATTAAAATTAAAAAAAAAAAAAAAAGAAATTGCATAACTCCAGGTTGTTAAATTCTGATAACAGTAACTAGAAAATATATAAAAAATGCTGATTTGACTATTAGATCTTGAAATGTTATATTCTTTAATGTCAGACTGATGTTAACTTAATTCTTGTGAAGAAATATAAGACCCATATATGTTTGAAAGAGAAAGCTCTATTGAGCAAACAGTGTAGATCATATTCTTCAGTAGTTATCAGAAACTGGTAGATGAGTTATATAAAGTAAATTGCCCTGAAAAGACTAGCCTTGCAAGAGCTGTAATTTTTTTTCTGCTGCAGTGTACCTTTTTAGAATGTATTTGTTATTGTGATTGGCATATATTTGGTGAGAACAAGGGTCTCAAAATATCTGAAGAACATCCACATGCTCCTTTCAGTTACTTCATGCAGCAAGAGGCATGAGTCTACTTAAAAAACTATGTCATGATTTCCTTATCTCACTAAGTTTTTCCTTCATGTACTTTCAAAGCATTGCTATAGATTTCATTATTTGCATTTTAGATTGTGGGAGAGGAAAAAAAAAAAGAGGGAATCGTAGGGGGCCTCACCATCCCTCCATGGTCCAATCAACAATGTTACTCCCTGCTGTTTGTCTGATTAATGGCTGCGCCTCCCACTGGGTTTGTGTAATAGGTGCAAGCAAGGTGTTTAGAAGTACTTTGTGCTTAATTGCTCTCGAGGTCAAAAGTGTGAGACATGTACTGTGCAGGGAGAAATTCATTCTCAGTTTTTAATAGTTGACTCTATTGAATGCAGGCATAAGCTGTAGCATTATTTCCTCATCTTGCCACAGTTGTATTGTTGAAGTCAAGAGAGCTTTACAGTGTCCTCTGACATTTGTATGTTTTCCAAATGCAGCTAGCGTGATCTTTACAGACCTGGTCAACTGTATTAGTTACCTAAAGCTGGTGTGGAGGGCTTAGAGGAAAGAAAAAGCTTCTCAGGCATTGGTGTTTCAGAAAATAAGAGTTAAAGTAGTTAAAGTTATGGTGGTTACATGGAATGCATGAAAACAATTGCTGTATGAAAATGGACTAATCAGCCATTTAAGATATACAAATCAATATAAGGAACAGCATAAATTCATTGGCTTTTATTTTTGTGCTTGCCAGCTGCTTTCATGCCTATAGTTCGTAAAATATAGATTTCTTCCTACTGGCAAATGACACCATTTGGCAGTCATCAATTTGTCTTTAATATTTTTGTCATTTGGGAATTATTGTGAAAAAATTTAGCAATCTCTGATTTAATTAAGCATTTCCTGTTATGCAATAGTAGTGCATTCTTGAATTTCTCACTTGCATAGTATTTCCTGTTCTAATTGGCCTTTTGTATTCCATGGAAAAAAGCAGTCTAGTTTGAGTTTTCATTGACTGATTGGATTGATTATTCAGAGATGGCATGCTGGTAATGTTATTTGTTTCATAGAAATGTAGTCAGAAACACCATTGCCTCAACATCTATTACTGTGTTTCTTTTTTTCAGTTTGCAAGTATACAGTCCATGAACGCTGTGTCTCAAGAGCTCCTGCGTCTTGCATCAAAACATATGTGAAGTCTAAAAAGAATACTGAAGTAAGTTTGGGGTAGCATTAACTTTGCCATGTACCTGTTTATTTAGTAACTCTGTGTATATCCAGATTTTTCTTTTGCAGGTTATGCACCATTTCTGGGTAGAAGGAAACTGTCCGACAAAATGTGATAAGTGTCACAAAACTATAAAATGTTACCAAGGCTTGACTGGACTTCACTGTGTTTGGTGTCAGATCACAGTGAGTATACTATAGTAAAACCTTTAGCACAAGTTAGAGAGATAAAATCATAGAATATCTTTCTATAGCCTCGTAATTAGAAAGGTCTCGTTCAATTTTGTCATTAGCAATGGCTAATGGGGTGGTACATGCAGAACATTCTTAGGACTCCTTAATTGTGGCAAGCAAATGTGCTTAAAGGTGTACTTTGCTTCGTGATGGTGAAAATAATGTATGCCACTCTAAGGAGCAGAATTCCGAACCTACACTACAGAAAGATTGCAAAAGATTTTTCAGTACTAGGGAAAAATCAAGGTCACTGTGACATTAGGACAAAATCCTAATCTGTGGTGCACTGACAGGCAAGTGAAATCGAGGACATCTGGTAGGATACAGTGATTCCGAGTGTCGGAACAACAGCAGAGACATGTTGATAATATACTGATCTGTGCACCAAGTCTAAAATATACACCTTTGTGCACTCCTTATTCAGCAGGAACCAATAACTAGAACTAATGACATTCAGGGAACACTGCCCATATAACTGAGGTCTTCATGCTAGAAGAAGCAGTGCCAGTATTTCTGTTTCTAGCCAGGGCAGGATTTAAATCTCAATGGGAAGAGATTCAGCCTTCTTCATGGGTTTTTGCTGGTTTTGCTGATATCATTATTATTATTGTTATTGTTATGGAACAGCAGTTGTTTGTTCAGTGCTTTAAATAATAATGTGAGGCTAAGGCATTAGTGAATGTTTGTTTTCAACATACAAGTTAGGATGTTTTATGACATATTTTCTTAACATAAGAATACAAAATATGAAATATCATCAAAGAAAATAGATCCAGGATACTTTCAGTGATAAGCTGTTATGATTATTTAAAACCCAATATTTTAGAAGAAAGCAAATATGTAGTCCAGATTGCTGTCAAAATTTGGATAATTTATGTAGAGAATGAAACACACAATCCAAAAATTTTTGCATGCAGATAATTAAATTTAGTCAATGGCTATATGTGTTTAGCAAGAGTGTTCTGCTCCCTATATAGAAGTGTTTACATCTGTGTAATATGTGTATATCATTCAAAAAATATATATTGTGCAAGGCTCCCTCTTAAAGTCAAAAGAAGTTTCAAATTCTGTATCTTCTCAGTAGAATTTTTTTTCCTCTTAATTCATGTCAATCTGGGCCAGATTTGTAAAGGTTTTTTACTCCTTGAAGGTGAATGTCAAGATTCAGAGGATTTTCATAAGAACTGTTATTCACAAGTACTAAGGCATCATTTATCATTGAAATCACTGTAAAGGAAAGGAAGAGGCTAAATTATTTTGAAAATATCTTAAGTGCTTGTGTGCATTTTTAAATGCCTAAATATCTAAATATCAAAATTCCAATTAAAAAAGGATCTGTGCTTTTTGACAGCTAAAATTGACTGTTTTGACACTGAGACTTAAAGTTTTGCAATCGTATTTCTATCAATAAAGATTTTTTGTAAAATAATGTTTATTTAAAAAATAACTTTATAAATATTTTTATTTACCTTTTAGAACTTCAGATGTAAAATTAGAAATATAAATGAAGAATTAGTACTTTTAAATACTGCAAATTACTCTAATTCACTTTTCTTGTTATTCTTTGACACATTCTATTGCAGTAACCTTTCCTAATATAAATAGCTTTATTGCAGAAAAAAATGTGATTTAAATTTCTATCAGATGCATGATTTTTGAATGGATATTCTGAAGTTACATAATTATCATCACATCCTTCATACATTTTCAGCTCCTTGTACCACACAGTTAAAGCTTGTAATCTCAGAGGATGCTAGCTATTACACAACTAATTCTGAGCCTCTTTCATGCATTTTAAATAGCTGTCCTTACAACTTAATGGGGTCACTTCTCATGTCAAATAACTGAATCAAGTCTGAAAATTTAGAGGTGTTTTTCACTAAGGAGGCTTGCTATTCTGAGTTCTCAGCCAAGCCCATAATACCGTTTGTTTTTTGGTTTTTTTTTTTTTGTTGTTTTTGTTTTTTTTTNATCAGAATGTGAAGGGTTTTGGTTTGTTGTTTTTTTTTTGTTTTTTTTCTTTTTTGGAGAAGAGATGCATATTATTTTATTTCATCGTGTCAAAGTGTTACTTTAATTAAAGCTACATAGCTTCTGCCATTTCTGTTGTCTGTTATTCGCCAGTTCTGTTCAGAGATCAGCAGAGACTAATAAGAAGATTAAGCTATTTTTTTGTAGATGTTTGCATGCCACTGAGTAGCAAAGATGCTAATTACCACTGAACGTGTGAAGATACTTTCATTTGATGTAACATGGCCTGGTGTGCATTAATTATGGTACAAGTAGCCTTACCACTGGGGCAGAGAATTAGCATGACAAATGATTTTTATTACAGGGCTACCAAAATACCCTCACAATAAGGCTTTCATGCTCAGAGTAAATCAAAACTTGTTAGACTTATTTTCTGTTGCTAAGTAACTGCCTAAAAAGGTAACTTTGCAGTATAAATGAATATGAGCAAGGCTAATATTAGGTGCCATTCAGTTCAAAATTCAAAAATGTTATGTCAACCTTAACTGTACCAGATAACTTTATGAAGATCATATTACAGGTAAAGTTTATATACATCAGCAATTGGTACAATTTTATTGCAATTTTAGTAGAGTTCATACAAGTTAAATTGTCTAAGGCAAAATGAATCAGCCATTGGAAAAATGTGATTTACAGATTTTGAACAAGAGCTATTGAACCTGTTGAACTAATGCTGTGTACTACCTATTACACTAGTTGAATCATTTGTTAATAAGATTTTTACCTTACAACTTCTGATATTTATTAGTCTGGTTATTTTTCTTTATGCTAAATATACATATCTTCTCAAAAATATTAATCTCTATGGGAAATGGAAGTTACTTGGAGACCTTAATGAACAGTTTATTGAATTAATGCAGAAATAGAAACACAGATTGGAAAAGACCTTAAAGATCACTGAGTCCAAGATACAGACTTTCACAAAATTTCTCAGTATGAAGTTTATTTTATTCTGACTATCTCTAATGATATTGTGAAGTACAACAATTAAATGTGAATGTTTTGCACGATCCAAGCACACAATTGTGCCTTTGTACTGCATGGCTGGGTATTTAAAGATATTTGAGTTGAGTTAAATTCTAAATTGTCTACAAGAATTCTTGATTGCTAATGCAAAATATTTCAATAAATTTATCATTCCTTGTTGACATTTTATGTTGATGTTGAATACACATTTTTCCCTGCAACCTTAGCAGCAATGCAGAAGTAAGCCAGTGCTCTTTCAGTCAGCAGACTGAGGATATTCTTTTCATGTTTTCATTGCTTTCAAGAAAACTGGATGAATGCTAAGAATAAATTAGGAAAAGGTAGAGTAATGCAGCTTCCTCAGCAGTCAGTGGAAGCCTGAACATTAAATCTATCCAGACCAAAGTTTACCCAATGCAACTTAAAGCTCTTAGATTTATTTTTCCTATGTTATTCTCTTATATTTGAATCAGTAGTGACCGTCAGGTTCAGGTAGGAAACTAAGCTGCTACCTTGAATTACTTGCTAATAGTAGATCAGAAGTTCCTGATTCAGGAAGCTCTTTTCAGAAGCTCTCCTCTGAAGTGAAGGTTTTGATTGCTGATAACACTGTGCTGATGTTACCATACTGCCATACAATGCTCTTTTTTGTGTGTGTGCTGATCCATACATTCAGCTGGGAAATACTTTAATCCACTGTTCTTTGCTTCAGTATAAATTCACTGGTTTGGTCAGTTCTAGGAGGCTTTCCACTGCATTGTTTCATTTTCCTTCTAGTACTCTATTACTAATTAGGTTAATGAAACTAACCCCACTCTAGGATGCCCATTTTCTTATTCCATAAAAGACTTGATTTGAATCTTCATTTTCTGTCTTCTTGTAGTTGCATAACAAGTGTGCTTCACATCTGAAACCTGAATGTGACTGTGGACCTTTGAAGGACCATATTTTACCACCCACATCAATCTGCCCAGTAGTATTGGTGAGTTATTCTTATGTTTATTTCAGATGTAATCCCCTGTCATACACAACATTAAAACGATGTTAGGACTGACTGCCAGGTATTTGTTAAATTCACAGGACTGTGTGAACCTTAAGCAAAATGTGTAATCCTGGCTGATGAGTTTATAGGCATAAGCATGCTTTCCCCTCTGTATATTGCATTTTCCTTCACGTGAGAATGAATTTTCTGTAGGGCATATTATAACTGAAGCTGACTCAGGTTTTATCACTTATTCAGACTGTACTTACCAGAAACTGTATAGGCAGAACACTTCTACATTTTACATCTTTTATAGATCCAACTTCCCAGAATAATGAAGTTATTCTTATGAGCAGTTTTTGCTTGGGATGCATATTGTATATCTGCAATGCTGAGGTCTCTGATCTAAGCCGGAGGTTACCTAGAATGATGACACTGGTCTTGCAGTAAGCTATGCATCAATATTATGGTATATTTTATTCTGCAGTCGTGGGCGGTAAATTTCTCTGTCCACAAAAACAATAACTCAATTCAATGAAAATAAAAATGCATGCTATGTGTAGGTTGTATAGAAAAGAGCTGACCATTTTATCATTAAAAATGAGCTTGAGAATTAACTTATGTATTCACATATTAAATTGGATATTTTATGCTGATGAAGGTCATGACATCATCATATTCATAAGAGAACAGATGAGTGGTCTTCTTTAAATGTATTTTGTAAAAAGAGTATGAAATGCTTGAATTTAAGAAAGAATAATTTATGGTACGGAGGAAAACCAAGAAACTAGACTTCCTACTCTTAAGCCAGTTTCTGATCACTAGCAATAATAATATTCATGCCTATTGTAAATTACTTGTTTTGTGATTAATCCTTTTGGTTGTTTATAAATCTGCAAAGGAAAAGGTGCTAAACTTTGGCCCTTTACTTGCCTAATCTGGGATTATTCCATTGCTCTCAGTGAAAGTCAAGCAATGGAAACCTGGCTTTAATATTTATGAAATACTTTAAAATATTTTTTTAAAATCATAAGAGTAGTTTTGTAATTTGTCTGTAGGGTATTTTGATAATATCTGGACAAATTCTGGTTAATAATTGTATAATATTAAGTTTGTTGGATGATTACATTCTGCATTGCATTATTTCATTTTCAGGATTTTAGGTCATACTTATAAGTCAGCATCTGGAGATTATGATTTTGTTATTGGGCTGTTTTCATTTTAATGTTATTTATCACTTGCTATTATTATAAATGGAATAAAACCTCAGCATGAAATTTCATCTTCAATTATATTGGTATAACTCCATTTTCTTTTCAGAAGAGGAAGAGGAATAGAGGAATTAAGATTTTTATTCCACAATTGCAGTTTAGTTAAGTTGTTTAGAGGGTATGTAAAACCACTCTAGAGTCAAATCACCCTTGAATAAGTTTGTTTTATCTCCAAATTTTGAAGACATAAGTGAACTAAATATGTTTTCCTGTATCAGAATCATGTTACTAACAGTGCAACACAAGACATGTATTTCAGCACATGTATATTTCAGTATATTGTTAGGAATGGAAAATGTATTTTATTGTGATTTAAAGGGGACTTAATAATTTTGTAGTATATTTGTTTATCTAGTAGTTTCTTCCAAAAATGCATTAAAATCATGAGTATACTTATGTTACAAATAATACCTCAGTGACCTAGCTAATATGAATTCCTTCTAAAAGTGATTGGTTATTGTGTGCTTATTATTTGTGCAACTAATTTTTATTAGTTTCTCCCATTTCCTGTTATGGGGATTCCTTTTGAGAAAGATAATACTTCAGTGTATGTGAAACCAGCCCTCTCAATAATGACAGCAAAACCAGTGAATATATCTTTGTCAATATTGTCTAAAGATACAATAATAAGTGTTTGTTAATAATGGTTATGTGCTCAGACACATCAAATCTTACATACCTCGCAGTGTCAGGGTCTTTCAGCTAGGACACAGATTTAGCTTCAGTTGTCAGCTGAGCAATATTATTCTTGCAGTGTTACATATATGTGGAAGGTAAATAAAAGCAGATAACCGCAATGCTTGCTGTACCAGGCTTATGCTTGAGTATTTTGAGGTGTCAGAGAAGAATGTATTTTATTCTCCCATAGAATAAGTTACAGGAGTGGTGGGAAAACAGCAAGATGAAAAATCTTATGTCTTTGATCTCCTAAAAATGCTGGCCGTCCCTACCACTTGTAACTTTGGAAGTCCATATTTCTTCCAGAAAACTGCAGAGTTAATCTCAGACCAAGATGCCTTCTCATAACTTTGCCTTCAAGAGTACAGAATAAATCCCTTCTCATTTTTTCTCTTTTGTGGAACTAAGGACACTCATACTTTTGCCTCTTTCATTCACCATGTCTCATTTCTTCAGTTCTTGTGAAGTCCAGCCTCAGCGATTTCTACAGAGATAAAGGACTTTTTCATAGATTGCATTTCACAGCACCATGTATTATACCAGTGCTACTAAACTGATCTTTGAGCTGCAATTTGTTGTTCAGGTCCATATCATCTCAGTTTTTCCATTTCCTAGGTATCCACTGACATCCAAAATTGCTATTTCAACTGTGAAAAATAGATTAAAATAATTACCCTTCCAGATGGTAATATCACAAAGGGTGACACTTTCCTTACCCCTAAACAGAACCATTTCAGTTCATGTGTCTGTTCTAAACTAATAATTTAGAATCTCTTTAGACATAGGAGAGATTTCTCTAAAAGAGTGACTCCTAATGGCTGGAGAGAGAACCGAAATGCCTGGTCATCTGAAAGTTAGATGGTAAAGGGACTCCTGTCTTCAAAACCACACAAAATAGACCTTGTCAAATGTTATTCCTCAATATGCTGAGCCACATTGTCGGCTGAAATAGAAACAACAGGGAAACTCATGCAGTTGATACTGTGTACGTCAGGAAAGCGTGACGTATCTATCCAGATTCAGTGTCTTACAAAGATTTTTAATATCTCGCTGCAGTAATGTTAAGTGTTGTAGTAAAATGTAGTTTGTTGACTTTAAAACTAGTCTCTTTTACTTTTCTTTTTACCATATATTAGGCTTGTTGTATGGTGAAGTTTTTTGTTCAAGTTAAATGAGTTTTGTTATAAACAGTGTGTGCAGATCTCAAGTGATAGTCTTTTAATAGATGTCAGATACACTTTAATGTTACTCTCTTTTATTTCAGTAACATTTTAATTAATTCATACTGATTGAATAAATGTACACTGAGACTTGTTTCCTAATGAGGGCACATTTAGAGGAAAGGTTTTGCATCATTCTGATATCCTGTGGGTAATTATATTCTAATTATATGGTGGGGGGAAAAAGTCTATAACTCAGTGCTGATATTGTTCATTGGACCCAATTAATTACATGCACATAATGAAAGTTCATGATAAGGCTGACTGGCAGTGAGTTTAAAAATCTTTAACTCAATTGAATCCTAGCCTAGCAAGAGTACAGAATTAGATCATAACCAAGTTAAAAACTGGGTATTGGAATGAGATGAGTGAGTAGTGAAGAAAAAAAGATTGGTCTCTGCTTATGATACCGGTTCTGTTCCCCACCCCCTTTATAAGGCAGAAAGGGAAAAATGCTAACATACATTTTGTTTTTTTCATTTTATGCCTTCCTTTACTTTGCTCCATTTATTGATGAACATGTAGGATGTTCTAATTCATATTTATTTTTGTAGAAACATAATTAGATTTTCAATTTCCCACCAAAATAGATACAGCCTTGGATAGTGACAAACCAACCAATAAAAACCTGCTATATATTAGATGTGTATTTGTTTCATAATGCATGATGATTTTGATTCTCCTCTTGTTTATGTCAGTTCTACAATGAACAATTTTTCACTTAATTTGTAGCATTGGTTTTGAAAACTATGGTTAAAACTTTTAATTTTAGAATAAAAAGGAAAATATTGGTACACATTGAAAAACATAAGGTACTCTGCTTATGATGTGAGCATTACTATGTGTCAATTACCACTGTCTCCATAGTAACCAGTTTATTTTAAAGGTGGAGGCTCTGGTATAATACTGAAGGCAAGAAATGAAAGAAATAAAATTTAAAATTTAGTCCATTTCCTTATGTTTTAATTTTCAACTTGGTTGTTTTGTATTCTGGGAAAAATGGGCCATCATGATAAGTTTGAAACAACTCCCATTTTGTTTCTTTTCTCTTGTGAATTAATTTGACTTTTCTTTTGTGTAGTGAAGATGTTAGAACTTTTTAGGACAGAATCATTTAAGCATAAATTCAATTTATGTAAATACAGATTATATACATAGAGATAAATTTGTATAGACAAAATATGTAGAATTTTTGTGCATCATAGAGTAAATCTGTTTATATACACTAATATAAAAATGCCATCATAAGTCACTTATTTTAAAATATAAATATCTATATATTTTGGTGGAGGAATCAGATCTATCTGATTCCAGTTTGGTTTTGTTTGTCATTTTATTGTACAAAAACATAGATGTTCAAAAATCTTTTATTTATAACTAGTTCTGTTTAGGCACGTAAACCAATATACACAACAGATTATTAATGTTTTAACCAGGAAATATGCCTTATGCAACTAAACAATATACTTTATAATCTGTAGCTTCAAACTTTTGTGTAAATAGAGCAAGTGTGTTGACATATTGGCAAGAAGTAATACAGAATTAAAGCTGAAAATGTTAAAAATTTTCTTTGATTATCAGTATTTTGAAAGACTAGATAGAATAGCTAATGGCTGTGTTATAATTGCCACATTGTTCAATCGCTATTTTTGCCATGTCTGGTAATGTGTTTTACTAATACTATTTTCTTGCCTGGTACATAGACACTACTCACATAGGAAAGCAGAGTTGTAGCGAGAGACAAAAAGGGAATTAGCAGCATCTGGTTGAAGAATGAGCTTTCTTAATCCCTTTTCCAGTTTTTAATCCTAAAATGATTCTTCTGTTTTTATAATAGTAGAGATCAGTTTTAGTTCAGTTGAATCCAGGCTCAACATGGAGCGCAGAAAGCATCTTTATGAGCAACTCAATCCTTTGAAGTTGAGTACGAGCCTTATTCTGTTTCTGAATAAAGCTACTATAAAAAACCCACAGTTCTTTCAATATATATTCTTGGGGTGGAGGTGGAGGGTATTTGAATTTAAATCTGGTTGTTGAATATTAAGTAATGACATAGCAATTGAAACAGATTTAAAGAACAAAACAAAACACTTTTTTCCCTTTCAATTGTGTATCATATTGCAATGTCAGTTCTCTGAGAATCTAAATCAGACTTGAAATATAATGGTGTGCTTATCTACACTATGAGCTTTTTCATTTCTTTGAAGTCAGAAGGAAATTAATAATTGCCCTGGAGGAAAATGTATCTTCCTAACTAATTATCTGTTCGGCAAACACAGTTCAATGTTAAAATAATAAGATGCTGATAAACTGAAATGGCAGCCATTCAATCATTTTAAGTTATATCTAGTTGCCTGCCCACAACTCATCACTACTCTCTGTCAGTAAGTTCACTGCTTACATCCTCTCCCAGTGGAATTTAGCATAGTTTTATTTTCAAAATTCTGTTCCAAAACTTTTGTCTTTCTTGTACAGTCTATATAATCAGCTGCTATAGCCCAAATATATTTGAGTTGTAAATCAAGTTGAAAGTCTTGGGCCCTGCTGTTGTTGCATGTTGATGCATATATTGAATGGGCACAAGATGTAAGGCAAGTTGTCTTCAGACAACTGAGTGAACTAAGGCCGACATGCTACATGAGAAAGATTTGGCTGTTATTTGATGTGTAATTTTTTTACATCTTTATTTAGACAAACTAAACAGGCAACACAAAGTGTGTATATGTACATATGTATATATATATATAAAGTTGTCACATTTCTTGTTCAGAACAAGGAACAAGTCTCGCAGTCGGCAGTTTTAGAAGGTGTTCTTAAATGAAATAGTCTCCATTCCAGCCTCATCTTTTTGCATGTATTTTGGCTACTAGTATTGTGAGTGATAAAATGCCTCTTTCTGATTGATATAATGTGATTTATTTTTTCTTTCTTAGCTGCAAATGTTTATCGAGACAGCTCTCTGTTAGAAGCCTTATTTTTCCTTTATGGTATGGTCACGTGCAGCTCATTGGACAGTGTTTTTCCTAGAGAATTAGTTGATAATCTTGTCCACAGGATGACTCTTAGCTTCTGCCTATGGATGTAGAATTGGTATTGTGATGCAGCCCTATGAGCCTTCAAGACAGCATAACGTGGTGTCCTAATATTGGCCCTTTTAATTAGCATATATACAGGGTTAGAGCTCGAAATGTGGAGAATTTATAAAGTAAATTTTCAAAATATTTAGTACATCTGAATCACAGTTACTTGAATATGATATCTAATAGATATTACAGATATATTGCTCCCTGTGATTTTGGGGTAGTGGTGATATGGGGTTTTTTTAATTTTTGATTATTGTGTAACTATGGACAGAAATTGCATGGAATGGAATTTTTGTAAGCAGGGTCTTGAATGCCATATAAGTTTACAAAATTACAGTCCAGGAGTACTTATTCTAATATTATTATTCTAATGTNATTCTATTAATTCCATCTGATCTTCTATAATCAAAGTCTCCTGATAAAAATCTTTCAAGTTCAAGTTGTGAAGTTTTTAAATAAGGGTTTTTTTTAATAGCTGTTTCAGTTTATGTGTATTAACATAAAATTTGCTTCTTTCCTTATGCACCCTCATCCCCAAGTAGGGTATATGCTCAATCTGAAGGTATATATTATAAAAGAAGTAGCTATCATACTGAATTAATCTCAAGTTTGCAGTAGTTACCTGACAAACAGTTTAATGGTATTAACCATTCACTAATGACTTTGCAATCCTATTTTATGTATAAGTAATTTGTTTTTTCATGTTATAAAATAAATTGTTTTAAATAATTTCAGCTGTGTAGGAAATAATTCAGAAATAGATTTGCAGTTATTGATTAAAAGACAAGGTGATAAAAAGCAATTTTTGCTGCATTGACCCTGGATTCTGTGTCAGCAGTTAAAATGTAAAGAGGCAGCTTAGAGCCCTTAGTTATTATTTATCTGTTTTATTCTAACAGCTATGGTGGAGTATGATAGTGTTTTGTGTAAAGGAAAAGACTGTACTTCTATATAAAGGAAGAGTAGAAACAATTTTTGAGAATTAATGATGTATAGCTTGCCAGTTGTAGCAGAAGAAGGCTTTTTAAACAGGTTTCCTCGATTTGGATGAGGATTCAAAGACTTGGAAGATAAAACTAACTTCCACCGTATTGTCTCTTTTTCCTTTTAAAAAGAATAAAGTCCTCAGGTTTTCTAATATTTTTAGCTGGTGCTAAAATGATCCCACAAATACTTTTCAGAATATAAATTCTATAATATGGCAGCCAAAACATCATGAGAGTATGCTTGTACAAATGTGTGAAAAAGGACCAGGTCTGTTTGTTGTTAAGTACAACTGCTGCAAGGTAACATTCGTTGTGAACACTTTGTCCATGCCCTTTGCCATCCCAGCTGTTCAGTGTTGCAGCCTAACATTCTCTTTTTCCAACAGACGCTTCCCACTTTAGGAGGTTTGCTCCCTGAGGTGCGTAACGGGAGGCATCCATGAACACACTAGTACTAACACATCATGATATTGTACATTCTTTTTGCTACAATGTGCATTTTGGGGCTGAACTAAAAATCTGGAGGTGGTATTCTCTGTTATTATTTGAAAGGCTGTGTCTTATTTATGAATTACTTTCTTACTTGGATTAATATGGGATAGAAATTGAGTAGCTTTTATCTGGCAGTGATCTCTCTGGAGCAATCCTGAATGGTAGAAACTCCAGTTAATGGATATTGACTTCAAAGTGGGAGTTCAAGGGCAGAAAATAAGGCATGAGAGGTGCAAAAATAGGTGGAAAAAAATTTGTTGTGGTAAGTTTTGGTAAGTACAATTTTGAAAGGTCTGTGCTCTGGCACATATTCAGAGAACAGAAAAACTTGATTCTTTGAGCCATCAAAATGCACAATAGCATCTAAAATGCTGTATTCAGTATCTCTATCAACCTCATGCATGTCCACTAAACAAAATGGTTCACAGATACATTGATCATTTTGTATGCTTTATTTAGAAAGATACTAAATACAGCACAACTGTTATAGAAACATTTCTTCCCTTGGAAGATAAGTTTTTGTGTTTATAAAACTGTTTTATCAACTCACATCAAATTTTTCTTAACATTTCTAGGATTTGTAGGCTGTTATCCACAGATTATTAAGTTGTTCTTTTCTCATTTGAAAATTACATAGTTTAGTTCCTGACACTCTCTGATATAGTAGTGTTACAGTAATGTTACAGTTCCCAAAAGGAAGATACTGTTTTCTATTTTGTATATAAAACAAAGGGTCTGTGCAAGAATATTTAAAAGGGATATTTTTTAATGGTGGTAAATCTTTTTGTGTCCCATTAATAGATTTATTCATTAGAATTATGAAACACATTGTTATATTATGTCCTACAAGCTGCAAGTCAGATCCTCATTAGTGTGATGCATATCAAAAAATTACAGGATATATAACTCTAGAAAATCTAGAATCTCCTATAAGCTTCTTCAGAAACGTTTCAGAGCATACTATTGGCAGAGATGATGACATTTATCATGGTATACTCAAATAAGATGGGTGGTATGAAATACTTTATTTGTGCTTTCTTCAAAAATCATCAGCAAAGAAAGCAGAGCTTCAATGATAATTAAGTCAGATATCCATCTTTGATTATTTTATTAACGATCTAGAAATTTCTGTATCATGAATATACTTTTTCCTTTATGTTGTGTAAGGTGCATGAGCTAATCTTGTGTTGTCTTTGTCTGTGAGTCATGTAATGGTTTTGCTTATGGAACAGGAAATATAAATTGGAGAAGGAATGTTGCTAATGCAACAGTCATAGGACCAAGCCAGCTGAGGGTATTTGCTGCTATTTGTATTATGCTGGAACAAAAACCCCAATATCCAAAACTTTGCTTTAGGTAATTGTTACTGCGTTTTGCTTGTGAGTGATTAGTAACAGCAGATTTGGGCACGGTTCTCAGCAGCATATAAATACTTTTCCTCTAAATAATAGTGTGATATATGCAAGGAGAGTTCTAGTGCTACAGTTTATAAGTAGACCTGTTTTGAACAATGGGGTTTTTTAGCCTCTCTAAATGCCCAAACTCAATGTGCTGGATCTGTTACCCCTCTGTTACCTTTTCCTTTTAATTATCAGAAATGTATCTTTACCTTGAGATTTTCCTAAGCTTTCTAAAATTTGCTCTCCACCTGTGATCTTTGTTAGAAATTAGAATTTTTTATTAGCTGTTTCTCTTCTTTACTGGCATCTGATATGATTTTTTTAGATGTTGCACTATCCATGAGCCAGATTTGTCCACAGTGTAAAATCTTATTTAACGCAGTATGCTTCATTTTTATAACAGGTAGTGACTTTTAAGGGTAGTTATTCGCAAAGTTGTTTAAGACCCCAAAGCAGCTTCTTAAACATGTAATGAAGTGTAAAGATTCCTTCGTACTGAAGTATCTTACTTGCTATCCTTGGCACTAGCCAAGATCATTGTGCAATAATGCAATAATCTGTGTTAGTTCAAAAATGTTTCTGTATTTGGGTGTCTCATCCTAGTCCTACTTTCTAAAACATCATCAAATAAATAAGAAGAGATAATGATTTCTTAGGCAGTGAAATGTGCAGCGTTTCTCTGTGGTTTTAAGGTTAGAGCTGAGGAGAATAGCTCTAGTTGCTTCTAATGTTTACTCTTTAAAGCAATGATTGATATTGTAGTATAGACTCTGGGACCTTCTCTTGAACTGATTAAGTTACTCAGAGCATCCAAGAGCTCAGTTAACTAAAGTCCTAAGGATCTCACTGCATACAGGAAATTGTGTAGACTCCCCTAGTTTGTTTTTTTTCCTGTTGCATAGGTTTGTCCATTTATACAAAATGTGATCGGGTTGCTACAGTTCCCCCTAGCACCTGGCCTCCCAAAGCAGCCTGGAATGACCTGGACCAATATTTGCATCCGGGCTAGACTGAGACTGTTTCAGTCTCCAAACTTAAAGGAACTGAAGATGGTATAAAAATGTTCATGGTTCACATCTGTGTTAGAAGGCACTGTATTATGTTGTTATTCCCTTCCTGCCCAAGAATCTGTGTCAATGTTTCTTACCAGTAAAAACTGCTCCAGAAAGAGATTCATGGATTAATTGTTAGTGCAATCCCTAAGGCTTTATTGGAGGTAGTACAGAGGTGGCTTTGGCCTGGTATTGTATGTGAATGGTAACATTTAAAGTGCTCACTGAATGCAGTTGCAGGGAGTGCAGCATTGTCCTTGGTGCTGCTTTCTCGTGCAGCAGCTTTGTGCCAGCCCATTCTCCAGACTAGTTTAAAGCCTCCTCGCACTTGTGAAGTGAAGAAAATGGCTGAGGTGCAGTTGGGATTGGGGACACTGATTCTATTTGATAAACATCTGCTGTCTTAATTTATGATGCATTTTTTGGACAACCCAGAAGGACATGCTGGGTACAGTTTATAAATAGAATAAATGAGATACAAAGAGCAAGGATTTTTTTTCTATTCAGAGTTTTCTGATATGTCCTGATAACAATTGAAAATATGTTTGCAGAAACATACTTCTGAACTCATCTCATTGTGCTGTGCATCAGCAACAAAAGTTCCCAACAGCTGAGAATCGAAAGTAGATTCTGTTTTCCTTCTGATACAAAAGGTGTGTTTTATAAAAAGCTACTCAGCCAATTGATTATGGTACATTTAGACCGGGTATATTTTGCCAAAGTGGTAAAGTACTCTGAAACAACCAACCTTTGCTAGTGGTTAGGATGAAATTTTGATAAATCACTGATCTCTTATCAATTATATTTTATTATTTACTTTCAAGTTTCAGAATGCCACCCTGGTAATGTCAGATTATCTTTTCACATCACTGCATTAGTTTGTATTGTGACTGCACACTTTTCATCCATCTATTGCCTAGTCATGGAATGTCTAGGCACATAGATAGATGTTATGTGAAGTGGCCAGACATTGTGTATTAACTTGACTGAGATTTCATTTTCATTAAAGAAGAATCTGACATTACTCACTAGTCAAAAAAACAGCTGTGTGGAGGTACAGCCTCTGTCACAGTTGTGTAGTATTATACAATGTGTTAAATTTTTAAATTTTCTCCTTTTTTCTTATTTTTTCAAGGAAAGACAGGCAACAGTGAAAAAAGAAAAGACTTGCCCTCAGCAAATGAACAAACTGGGAGAACGGAACAAAATGCAAAGGGCAAATTCTGTCACCGTAGATGGACAAGGTCTTCAGGTGTGATTATTGTTGTTTTAATTTTAAGCAGATTCTTATAGCTATAAAGACAGAGAAATCTTTAAAGTGAAATATACATTCACTCTTGAAATATTTCAGTTATATGTATTTTAAAAAAGCAGTAAGTAGATTCTTCTATTGGTTCAGGAATCCTGTGGTGCAAATCTGCTTCTCATATGATTGTTAGGATTTCCTAAGACATTAAGGAGAAGGAAAGACTAATTCTAAAACATTTCTATTGTGGAATGAAGCTGAACTAGTTTGTTTTGGGACCTGTCATATAATATTGTATAAATCTACTGTATGAATCTATGTCTTGATAACTGTTCACTATTCTCATTTGGACCTGTTAATTAATGAATGGAGCAAGCTTCAAGGGTGTTATTTGTCCAGGTATTTCTAAGTAGGGTATTTGGCATATTGACATTAACAGTGGAGAGAAACAATGTGATTTCATTACTAGCAATATCTATAATAAAAAGTGAAATTTTTCTTCTTGAAAGAAAAACTTGTGTGTATGATGAGTTAATGTAATTTTAGGGCAGTGACTTAGAGGCATGCCAGCATTTCTGACCAAATTGCTGACTTCTTTCCCTTGAGATATGAGTAGTTTTGAGTGAAATCAATGTTCACATGCATGATGCTGCTTCTCTATTTCTTCAGGAGTTAAATTATCATCCTGATAACAATGTGATGATCATTTAATATACATAGTTGTCTGTTCATTCTATCTTTTGATATGTTGATCTTCAATAAAAAGATTCCATTACCATATATCAATTCCTTTATGCCTCATAATTATTTCATGATGTACCTTATTGTGTCAGGATAGGAAAGCTTATTATTTTTCCTTTTTTTTAGATTAGTGAAATATTCTTGTTATGACAACCCAAAGACAAGAAAAAAAATCCCAAATGAACCAAACCCAAAAAACAACCTTAAAGCCTATGCAGTCACATGGCTGCTCTATTGATGGTGTAGTAGGACATTACAGCAAACATTATCCACTGCTTTCAAGACTCTCTTCCTGTACTTACCAGTATCACAGGCTTCATTGCTATCCGGATTGTCTGTGGCAAAACATGGAGCAAAAAGACCAGAGTATTAATTGACAGAAAGCTCGAGTTCTGTCTAATCAGTGTGACTAATAAATTGGCATTAAAGGAAGTGCATTGAGTTTTCTAGCTTCTGGGTGATATCCACACAATTCCAGTGAGCCAAACTGTTCTGGATAGAGGAGCATCTTTACTTATGCTCATAGTTTATTTTCAGCTATTTTTCAAGTTATTTTCCACTCATGTGATACAGTGCCTGGGATATAGTACTTGGTCTGTTCAAAATAGAAACTCCTAGCATGACTGATTCTTGCACACATAACCTTAAATTATTAAATTTTCTGCTTTTAGATGATTAGGTCATCAGATTTTCTATAAGTTTGTTAGTGTGATACAAAATTATGTTCTATCTTCTCTTTCCATGAGGAATCAAAAGCCTAGGATTCATCCTTACTTTTATTTATTATTGCTTGAGATGGAGAAAAAGAGTGGAATCTAAGATGGTAGAATTATTATTGAATGGATTTGTGGTGTTTTTTGAAGTGCCTGGTATTGTTCTGTAATGAGATATTTGTAATGTAGTACATAATATGGTACTGGTAATCATGGTGATAACATTATAAATAATTCTATGAATAATTAGTAATTTGCCGTTTATACCATGGTCTTTGTTTTTCTCTGTTGGATTAAATTGGTTTTGAGTAACACGAATCCATTTTAGCATCAAATATTAAATTTTTGTTTGGTATTAGTAATAATAACCTAGTAATTGTGAGGGCTAAGTGGATCTTGAAGGATACCATAGCGAAAGGATGAGATCAACGAGAATGTTAGGGGTTTTTTTCACTCACAGATTGTATAATTTTACAACTATTTTCACAAATATGTAAGATGCCATAAATATAACTGGTAATTAATGTTAGCATTTTGCCTAAAGATGGTCTGAAGAAAAAAAATTCTGTATCTGATCAAAGTATACTACTCTAGTTCTCCCATATCTTGCATGCTACTCTAATACTCTGATTCTGCTGGCATGGTCTCATTTTAACATGATATTCATTAAGGAAGGATATTTTTCATAGGACTTAATCAATGTGTTAATTGCATGTGCTTATGATTTAAGTTCCCAAGGTAACATAGCAAAGATCTTCATACTACTCCTGTTAGACCTCTGTTTTCACTATGGGAGAAACTATTTATAAATGATCCACTGCTTTTTTCCTTTTAATTTTCACTTTAAGTCACTTGTCCTATAATTTTGTGGAGATTGCCTTTAGATTTGTTTTGGAACCAAGTGGAATACAGACTAGTTATTAGATACTTTTGGGGGGGTTTTTTATGATCCAAAACCTTCTACTTGTAATAATATGTTTGAAACTTGAAATAAAAAATTTAAAATAGAAATAAGTCCATCATTTAGCTTTAGTTGAAAAAAGTACCAAGGCCAAACCTTCCTTCCATCAGACAGCAGTGAGCAGATAACTTAGTGGCAGTGGAGGTCTGCACAACTAAAAGACAATTAATCATAGTTAAGCACATTCATCTTGCTTCTTTCTAGCTAACCAGCATAATGATCAGGATTATTATTTCTAATTAGAGGAAGTAATAGATCATGTATAACCTTAGGATGAGTCTCATTAATTAACCTGCGTCCTAAGGGATTTTAGTAGGTATTTCATCTCTGTCACAATGAGCACCATTGGTTTACACTTAGTTCACAGGAACAAACATCATGGGAATTGGCTAAATAACTAAAATTGATTAAAAGAGTAGATAAAAATTAAATATATGACAAACTTCACTGTATTCTTCAATTTGATGTATGTTTCAATATGCAGCGCTTTACTGTGCCAGAAGGCAGTACTGAGTTAGTTTTATGCTAAGTTTAATTCCACTGGGTTTGTGGAGTCTTCCTTTTTATTTTTTTCTTCTTATGTATTGGAACAGATTTGATTGTATTGTTTGTGAAATCATGAATGGAGTTGGCACACTAGTGCTTAACAATTCCTACTAAAAGTGAAGTGGGTTTAGATGTCTATAGGATTATATGCCTATGTCTATAGGATGACTGTAAGACTCCTTAGCTATCAGATTTCTCAGGTTCTGCCTTAAATTACATTTTATGAAATGTTCAGCTGAAGAGATTTTGTTATTTCAGGAGTTATGATGAATAAGAATTTGGAGCAAGGCCTTTCAATGTATCATTTTGAAATAGAGTGATTTAAGCTTCATCCCTGAAGTTGTTAGGGTATGACTTTGGAGATGTTGACTTTGAACTCTTAATATACTTTCAAACATTCTGGAATTGATATATGTCTAAAAGTGATAGTTTTAAATATGGATAGCCTAGTTGCATGGTTTAAAAACAGGTATTAGAGATCATCATCTTATGTAATTTTTTTATGTTCAAGTCTAGGCACGTATGAGTATCTGAAAATACAGAATAGCACTATTACTTAGAAGGAAGTGTTAGTTTTTAAAGCTAAACATTAACGTGAATGTGTAAAACTTTCCCTACATAAAAGAGTTAAAAAAATTAGTAGAAGTCATTGTTTCCTTCAGTATATCCTCCTCAACATTTTCTTCAGGCTTGCCCTTCTTCCACATGGTTTGCCCTCTACTTTTCTAAGTTTATCAGCTTTCTCAGGGATTTAGAGGAACTCTTTATTGTTATGGTTGTCACATTTTAAAAAGTGTATAATTTCCTATCTTATCAAATATTTCATGTATCTGTAATTTAAAAAAAAAATAATTGTGAAGTTTAAAATTCCATATGGCTATATTTGACCTTCATAGTGTAGCATCATTTCTTACGCCAAAATACAATTTCTTCATTGCTTTTTTGTGTAGGAAATTACAGTCAGAATAAGTCAAGTTTGTCTTGCATTTAAAGTTTTCTTTTTTACTGGTGGATATAATATGCACACATATATATGTCTATGTGTATATATATATAAATTATAATGGAATTATAGGTTAAAATGGCACCACAGCTGTAAAACAGCATTAAAAGAGAAGTCACTTGCAATTTCTGACAAATTAATGTAGTGAGGGTTATTGCAAACTGTGGTATTGCTTCCAGCTGCATTGCATAGCATAACATAGAGTTTGCATTAAGCTTTTTGTTTTCTGTCTACTATAGGAAAAAATGAATGCAACGCACAGCATTAATGAGTGGCTGTGTTATTCCCTTCTTTTAGATCACTCCAGTTCCAGGCACTCATCCACTTTTAGTTTTTGTCAATCCTAAAAGTGGTGGGAAACAAGGAGAAAGGTAAGGGTTTTTTTTTCTTCCTTTCCACCCCTCCCCTCCCCCCCCTTTTATTTATTCTGATCTCTGTGGGATGTTTAAAAGTGAATTTTAAAAACTTGTGCTTGAGAAAAAATGCCAGCATTTTACACTGTTATGCTTCACATTTAAATATCCTATATCCCTGTAGTTATAAATTCTGCAGTTAAAAACCAGAATTAGATCTATAGAACAGTTTTGTTTCAAATTAAAAAATGTAGCAGTATTCAGTGCATGGTATTGTGTGATTTACATGAAGATGTAAGTTGCTGTATTTTGCATTAAAACTTTGAAGTACTAACATTTTTCTTTTAATCAATCTAATGATTATACAGATAGGCCAGTAATTTAAATTAGAAACCATATTCCATTTTCCAATCTATGACTTGCTTTTTAAAAACTTAGAGGGTCTCAAGCTTCTCCATAACATTTTCTGCGAAGAAATCTTTTTGATTTCTATAGAGGACAAGCATTCTAACAATCTAGTTAAAGTATTAAAATCCAATCACACAAACTTGAGACACATTAATTTTACATATGTCAATAATTACATTGATTTAAATTTGAAATTTCTACGTTTATTAGTTTAAGTGTTAATGTGTCAGAGGCATAACAAGCTAGAGGTAAGGACATTCTCCTCCTACTCAGTCCATCAGACCCGTACAGGAATGCTGAATTAGTTACCCCTAAACAGATTTTCCTAAGTGTGTTTCAGAATCACAAATGCTAACAATATGGCCATTTTTGAGCATCACATAAATTCTCAAATTTTTATAGCCTAGCTTAACATGTTGGTGCTGTAACTTTCAAATCTTGAAAAATATTATGGCTAAAGGTGACACGTGTGGATACCAGGTGATATGGGTAACCAAAAGCACAAACGGAGAGATCCAGTGGGATTCTAAATCTTAGAAACAAGAACATAAACTTCATATGGGTCATCTTGCCCTACCTCATTCCGACTGCCTCCATCAGAGGCCCTAAAATCAAACTATCAAAAGGGGCAAAATCATGCAGAGTAGATGTTAGGGTAATTCTCAGAACTGAAGAACATTTAACCAAAACCGTACTTGAAGGCTTCTGAGAGAACAGGTTGTCATTTGGGAGCTGTCTATGTAATCCCTGGACTAGTATGCCTAGATACCAGCTAGATGTATCAAAGGCAGTTAATGATTTAAAAGATTAACTCTAAACAGTTTCCAGAGTGTGCCTTTGCAATCAGAACAAAACAGTGTGAAGTGTCCTCAGCATTTCTGTTTCAGACACAGTAGCAGTGTGAGGTAGCCCTGGTCTGCTTTGCAGTCAGGGATGTTGTGGAAAATCTGTGCCAGCACTCAGCTTCACTCTCTTATAGTACCAATATGAAGTGAGTAGATCAGAGATCCACTCTACAATTATGTATGTGAGAGACAGGTTAGAGAGCTGCACTTACATAGTTAGGTGTAGCCTAGAAACAATTTAATGAAATGCTGTTTCACAGCTTTCATTCCCAGCTCATAATTGGTCTCAAGTGTTACTATCTGAATGGGCTTAGTGCATGAGGGATGTCATTTATAGATATTCTCAAGGGTGAAAGGAAGTTTAAAACCTGATCTCCATCCCAAGCTCCTATTCCCATTCATGTATTACAGTCTGACACTTGTCAGTTTTTGTCAATGAAATTGTTACTGAGGCCAAACAGATCACAGGAATGATTTGAGTTTTAGAAATGAATGCCTTATACACACTTCACTCACTAATGCCATTATCTACAAGTGTCATTATGTAATGAAGTGTATAGAATGAGGGCAGGCACCAGCAGCTGTGTATAGTGAAGTATAAGAACCTCCTAAAATGACCTTGATACCACACACACACACAAGATGTTAAATTGCATACTAATGTGTCAAGGTCACGTTCAATATTTCTGTGTTAAGAGAAGTACATGAAAAGGTCAACTGCATAGTCATGTAAACATATCTCAGGTCATTCACCAGCAGATGATAATATCCCATGGTTAAATCTAAGCCAGATGCAAACAGGTTAAAAAAGTCCACTTATGGACTATTTAGTGAGAAGCGATTTCCCCTGTCTTTTAGGTGTTAATGTTTCATATCAATACCAGTAACAAAATTGTAAAACAAGGACGTCAGGAGTGCATATTAATTTGAATATTTAATCTAAGGGGTGAGAATGTTCTCAGGGAACAATAATATTTAACTTTTTTTACTTTTCTTGAGTTTTATCTGTCTACTTTATGCTCAGTAACCAGAAAGAGAGGAATCCCATATTTTCCCTACCCTTCAATTTTGTGTCAGATATATGTTGTGGAAAGTGAAATCACAGGACATTTGAAGACATAAATTACTTTGCAAAATGCACAGTTATGGTGATTCAACTCAGGCTTTCTGATTATAGCAATTTTGTAAACTGGTCAGGTATTAAGAGGCTAGGAGTAGAGGATAGGCTGTAACAGAAGTAAGATTTCCATAGCAGTGAGGGAGAAAAAAAGAAAACAAAACCAACCCACAACCTTCTAATTTTTGTAGATAGATGAGAATTTCATTATCTTGACTCATTCAGATTAAGGCAATCTTTTACTGAAAGATATTCTTTGGTTTTACTTAGGATTTTCTGTGTTTGAGAGGTCATGATGAATGAAGTTATGATTTCTAATTGACTTTCATTGAGCACAGAAAGGTTATTGCAGATTGTCAAGACTCCAGTGTTCCCACAGTTCCCCACATGAGATTTTATTCCTTGCCATATGGTAACCCAGCCCATTGCATTGCCCTTAGACTTGGAGAAAGTGTATGCATCCATCTGATAACCAGTTGAATAAATGTACTCCCCTGGTAATACTCTGTCATTTTATTTTGAATTTTTTATTATTATTCTTTTTTTAAAATCTCTCAAATGCAAAGAAAAAGAACTGAGGATCGCTTTAAGGTTAAAAAAAAGTTAGGTCCTTTAGTTTTAGTTTTTTAATATTTAAACAGAGGAATGGTGGGAAACAAATGGATATGTGGAAAAAGTGCATTCAGAACACAAAAATACATTCTTGACAACCATATCTAATTACCTTATCAATTAATTTTAAAACTTTGACTCTGTTAGAAAGTCAGAGTTTTGCAGAATGTGTAGTGATAAATGACATATTCTTCCTGAACAGGGTTCTAAGGACCAATTCTATGACTTTCAGATATATTTGCAAAATAAAGAACTATGACAATAATCCACTTATTCTTTCTTCTTGTTAAGAGGTTAATATTTATTGACCATCATGTGAAACACATAATTATTTACAGTTATTTGGACTTAAATGATTTTTGTTCAATAGACAATGCATATACTTATAACAGAAAAAAATTAAGTCAATGTTTATTAAGAAGAAAATAGAAAAATAGAATTTAAGTTGACGAGTTTAAGCCTTTCACTTACCAGAAATACATTTTAACTGAGCATGAGATTGAATAGGAGTTCATCAAACCCAGTCAAGTGTGTTCCTCAGGCTATATCACACTGTAACATATTTTCAGTGATTGTGCATGAAAAGAGTTGCAGGACATGCATTTCATCCCAGGACTCGGTCTGGGATGTCTGCATTTGCAATCTGACTAATCAAGGCAACAGTGACTAATCTGTGAATAGAATGTATACATTTAGGGCATCACTGACAAAATAGTTTCTTTCAACAGAAAGAGTATACAAAGAGCATGTAGTGCATCAAAAGGCTAATGTTTCTCGCATAAGAATCCTTCTAAATCATGCTGTTGCTTTGCCATACTCGTTACTTTGATTTCCACTTCCCACTTTTCCAGTTTATTTACCTGACCAGCAGGTGAGTTTAAACAATTGTTTCCTTGACAAATGTGTGGTTGGATGCACTGTAGATTAGCTTCCGTACACTGACGTTTCCTGCTGACTCTATGTTCAGTGTCTGTGCAGTACATGTTGATGATATCTTTAACCTTTGCTGTTTTTAAATAACTTTGGCTCGTAGTAGCTTTTCCCTCCTACCATCTAATTAATCTGGCTTTCTGAGCTTTCATTTAGTATTGAGACAAAATATAAAAGCAGTTTCAAATTATCTTTTTCAAACATTGTATGTCTGGAGAGGTGATTCTTTTTAATTTTGAGGAGGAGTCTTTGGCTTCTTTCTTCTCTAACAGTAGAGTTAAATTAAGCCTATACTGATCACATCTTGAATAGTGAGTAGTGAGCCCCTAGATGACTGAAAATGAATCTCCTAGTTGTGGCACAAGTTACTGCTATGGCCAGCTTTTTCGACAACTTTACTGTCAGTTTTGAATTGCCAGAGAGTTTCTGTCCATTTCTTTTCTCTAAAGAAACGATCATATCACTTAAGAAGACAGCTCAGTCTAACTCAGCCCAAGTTGCACTTGAGTATTTTCTTCAGCAACAGAGATGTTAAAAGATGATCCCAGCCCCTTTGGCTACTCCTGATGTAATTTTCTGCCTCCTCAGTTACGCTATGGAGTATTTTGAGGTTTATATGAGATCGTGGGCATGATTTTAGCGAAGGGAAAAATGTCAATGAAGAAACTTTTCTGAGGATTTGTGTTTTAGATTGAATCTCTCTAGTTTTCCAGATGACAGAATAACCCCAAAAATGGTTACAGAAGCATGACTGTTTGTTGAGAAGAGGTAATTTCATGAACTGGCTTTGTTCATAAATTTGCACTCCATCACAAAAATGTCTTTTGGGACATTTCCCATCATACTGCCTAATGGATTTGTCAGCACAAATCTCCAGTCACAAGGAAACCACATCCAAGTCCCTCCTTACATGTGGAACAAGACATTCAGAGCTATCTCAGTTTCAGTAGGTTGTTTGGTACTGTAGATGTAAAACTATACTGAATTACTGTCCATTTCTTCAGCTTGCACATGTCGCTCCGTTAGATCTAGTTACAGTTTAGAGGGAAAGCAAACATTTATAGGCAGTTTCTTCCTCTTTTTCTGGTAGAATGCATGAATGGAAATGAACCATCAATTTATTAATTTTACACAGACTGGAATACATAAATGCATTTTAATAAATTAAAGCTTGATGTGTCATTTGCAGTGAGTCATTACAGAGTTATTAGCTGGTATTGATGTTCAACTAGTACCTATGAATGGTATGCACTAAGTCAAGTATGATTCAGTGTAATCTCTTCATTATTGCAGTTGAACTTCAGGGTTTTGGGTAGAAAAACCTAGCTCTGTCTTCATTAAGAAGGCTTTTATAGCATTTCACTGTTACCTGACAACAGTACTGTGAGTGTAGGTACTGGTTAGTACGTTTTGAAGCACCAAGGTTTAGGCAAATAACTCTTAACAACCTTTGGGACTTCATAACAGTACTGTTCATGAACTTTTTATGGTCAGCTACACAAATTAAATTAGCAGCACCTTTGACCAGGTTAAATCCTATATGTCTCTGAAAAGCAAATTGCACATCCTAAGTAGAAAACTCTTCNTATATATAGTTTTGTAAATCCATCGTCAGAAGTCTGATTAATCATCATCAGAGCCACTGACAATGATGTGTGCATACTTGCAAAGGGAAACTAGTCATTTCATATTGACTTTTTCTGTCAGGAATGGCATTGCAAACAGATTGTGTGAGTGTACTTGAATAAAATGCTTTGTGAAGAAGCTGATAGCACTAAATAATTGAGAAGTTAAGAAAATGTTCCAATTTGGCAATTTTAGAGATAATTACGAATTTGTTTGTATTCAGTATTTTTACACACTTGTCTTCCACCTAGCCTGATAAATTATGCATTGCTATTAAGAAAATAACATTTTTTAAAAAAATCCTTAAATGTGCACATAGATTGTGTCTAGACAGTTTTATTGTGTTGCATTTGAAAATGTGGACATTTTAACCTAAAATTTGGCTCTTATTATGCTTCTATTTTATCTAAGCCATTAAATGAAAAGGAAGAAATATTTCAGTGGGAAAATAAATGCTTTCTTAAAAACATTAAAATATTAATTAGGTTAAGGACAGAAACATTAAAATTAAAAACAAGGCACAGGAATTTATTATTTAAACTATTATCATAGATCCCAGGTATATATTTGTTCATTCTGAGCTCCAACTCTTTTGTGTGCTTACTTATTTCTATGTAAGAAATTAATCAGCTACCACATTATAGTCAATGTAGGAAATTGCATTTCTAATATTTATAATGAAGAAAAAAATGTCTGTCATACTTTCAGGACAAATCATCTCAAATTTCTAAAGTTACAGTTTTGAAGAAATATTTGCTGAGGGTAGGACAGCAAAGAGGGTCCCTTACGGGATAGGACAATGCTTTTCATGCTGGATGAATAAATTTCTTCCTATTACCCAGATAATCTTGAAATATGTGTAATTTAAGTAAAACAATGGTTCCAAATATTTTTTATTTTCTTCCCATTTAAATATAATCCTATGGAAATGTAGTTGGCCATAGACTTGCTTTCTCAGAATGTTGTTCAGCCTTTGGGGACACTTTTGGTGGGTGGCAAAGCCTATTTGCTTTTATAATTAATTATAATTTTTTGTTAGTAGTAATTTCATGAAGAAATCTCTCCTTTTCCATGGAGTTACTTTAATAGGAATCAATATACTTTTTGAAAGGCTTTTTCGATTCACTTTTTCTTGTGTCATTATACCTTTCTATCCTATTTTTTTTCTGTGTATACACAGCATTTCAATTGTTGATAGCTTGTAAGACTTCTCAATTTTATGCCCCAAAATGTACACTGTATGAGTTACAAGTGCTGTGTTCAAATATTTGATTTTTTTTTTGTATAAATGAGATCCTGCAGTTCAAATAATTACAGTATGTGTTAACTTCTTTAATTTGATGGTTTTAAAAAATACTCCAAACATGCAAGTAAATATTTTCTCCTTGTCTCTTTTCCCTCCTCAGAATTTACAGAAAATTTCAGTACCTATTAAATCCTCGTCAAGTTTATAGTCTTTCTGGAAGTGGACCAATGCCAGGGTAAGTCTACAGTTAATATTATTACCAGGAACTCATTTAATAAAATGCTACATAATCAAATGAAAAGACTGAAGTACATATATAGCATGTTGGAATGTATCAACACTGCAGATCTCTGTATGGCTGCAGAAATGTATAGGTATTATTTGTTTAGATGTGCAAATAAAGCTACATCTCATATGTTTTACTGAAAACCATGCAGAACTCTATCAGAACTGTGGTGTAAATTTCATTCCATTTGCAGCTTTTTCTGCTATCTCAGCAACCCAAGTTCCTGTGGGAGTTACTTCTATGTTAGAGATACCAAGTGACCTCAAAAATTGACCTGCAGGTGTCCATTTCTTTTACATAAACACATATGTGAACATACATATGTGTTTGTAATATATATACATGGTGTACATATCTATATATTCTTACACATGTCAGGTATGGATTGTTGTTTCAAGCTACAGTGACTGCACACTCCTTAGCAGTTAGGTAACGTTGGTAATGTAGTGGTTGGAAAATGACTGGCCAGGCTTGGTTGTGCTGTCAGTGACTTTCTGTGGGGACTGAAGTGTTCTCTGAACCAGCTGGCATTGCAGTCACTCGCTTAACGTGTTTCCTCCATGATTCGTCCTAATTTGCATTCATGTGAAGACAGGAGAATTACAGTGTATCAAATACCAACCTTTGCCACCTGATATTGTCGCCAGTAGTGGCTGCTTTGGTAGAAGAAAAGAGCAGCACTGAACATCTGCTCTGTGTATGATTTTGTGTGTATAGGATGTCATTTAGTTATGTCACTGATATATGAAATTTTACATCAATGAAAAGATTTGCAAAAAGGTATTAAGAGATATACGTTCTCTGACATTGTGTTGTTCAAATCCTTTTTTTTTTTTTTTAATATTTACTTGTTTAGACTTTTTCTTTTCTTTGAAGTTGGAGGAAAAGAAGATGAAGGTGGAAATGTATGTGGTTTGTGCCTTGCAAAGTTGTATTTCAGTTTTCATATATATGGTATGAGAAACAGTGTGCTTTGACAGTTTCTACCAGTAATTCTGGATTTAAGTCCAAATACTCTTTCTTTAAACAATGCTGTACTAGCTTTCTATTTGTTGTGTTAGACTTGAGATGTGCATAGCATTGATAAAAATAAAAAGCATATTTGGCTCCATCCTTTTAGAAGTTAGGATATCTTGTATTACAGTGTGGCTAAGGTGCAACCTCGTGAATGGTACAAAACCAACTCAAAAAATGTAAATAATGACATGCATGATTTCTTTCATGCCTGTAATTATCTTGTGCCTGAATGCTAGTGCTGTTTTAATTAATCAAGTTGTATTTGTTGGTTTTATGCTTGTCTTGACTCACATAAAAAATTTAAGTAGTCTCAGTCCAAAGAAAAAGTAGATGGGAAGAATTAGCTGAGACAAAACTAGTAATAATCAATATTGATTTCTATACAGTATAATAGAAATGCCATGCTAGAGATTGGAGTGATTTTTAAAACTGGGGGTTTTTTGTTTTTGGTTTTGGGGTGGGTTTTTTTTGTTTTTGTTTGTTTGTTTGTTTGTTTTTGGTTTTTTTGTTCAAATTCATCTCATTTCATTGGCATTAAAAAAATCTGGCTGCATTTCTATCCATTAGTGACTCGTTTTCATGTATCTTCCCATGTAAAGGAACATGCATTTTAAGACAGAGGCACAAGAGGGCAGTGTTAAGTTCAAGCTGAAACCCTGCACTGAAGCAATTTAAACATTAGTCTTTCGAACCAGGACAGTGTTTTTTCGAAAATATTTTCGATTTCTCTTCCTATCAGGAGTCGAAATAGTTTTACTTCAGAATCACTTTGAAGAAATTTCTAATTAATTTTAAACAGACACTGCTCCTTTTGGTATTTTTTTAATTCATTCCACAGAAATGAATAATCCTAAATCTCCAGTTTATCTTCTGCCATCACTTTTTGCCCCTGGCAATACTATGTAGGCTGCACATAATCTGTCCCTTAAGTGAGAAGTTGAATATACTCTGGTATTTCACTTACCAGTACTTGTTTCATTTTCTGCGAGGGCTGGATTACCTAATAAAACCTGCCCATCCATCCATCTGTCCACTCACTCATCCGTCTCTGTAATGCCAGTTATACTGGATTGTCAATCAAAATGTTACGTTTATTTAACGTTGTCATATGTGTCATTTAGATCAAAATGGAACAGATTTGCGTATTGTACAGCAAAGAGAAAAGCAAAAGCGTATTTCTCATCTCAGTTATTTAATAGACAGGGATAAACATAATGTATGTTTATTTTAAAGCATTTATGATTATTTTATACATTTTAATTGAGTCTATTTTGAGATATTTTTTTTCTTTCAAATATTACTTTCAGACATGTTTACTCAACCTAAATAATGTTTACAGTATTAGGGAAGAATTTGTATTTTTTTGGTAGAGCCAAGCTGTCTGCTTTAACCCAGAAGTTCGTGGTTTTAATTTTTGATGGTATTTTTCATGGGCTGCTGTCATCAACCTAGAAGATAACATTTACAAGTTTTCTAACTTGAGTTCCAAACATCTGTGGCTAACAAGACTTGATATTTCCAGTTAATTTCTGTCACAAATCTAAGTAGCTCCTCTTTAAAAAGCAGTGAGAAAGACAAGAGAACTCGAAGACTAATAAAAATGTAAATCTTAGGGGAACTGTGAAACTGCTGGGGGTTTTGATTGTGTTTCTTCGAGGGTGTTTGTTTTGGGTTTTTGAGGATTTTTGTTTGTTTGTGGGTTTTTTGTTTTTTGGGGTTTTTTTCTGAACAGTCAGCAGCCCAATTGCTAAATCTGTTGTTCTTCCTCTTCAGTGGAATGACCATGTTCTTTCGTGGAAATGTGTTGGAATAAAGGGCTCCAAAACCCAAAACAACAATAACAAAAACAGAAAGCCCAAATAAAACCCAACCAAAAAAAGCCCCACCCGGCACAGTTATTTTGTGGGGATTTTTTATAACTATGCTGGTGTGTAGCAGGTCAACAGAAAAATATTTTGAACAAATTGACAATTAATTTTAGCATCACTGTCTGAATGTGCAATTACTGAAGTTGATGTGTTGCCTGCTTCTGTAATCGATGGGGCAGGTACTTGGAGAAATGCAGGAACAGCAACAAAGACATTTCTTGTAGCTTCTTTGCATGCCTAAGCTAAGGTCTTTGGAGCAGTTTGTGTCAAGACTCATGTATATAGTTATATAAGTATATATACGTAATGCAAATAAACATCACGGCAGTGACTCTGGCATTGATTCCTTTTTGGCAATGGAAACCGACCTGCTGCAAGGCCTGAAAATCAACGCACTCTAATCCAAAGGGTAACAGTACACTTTAAACTTGTGTGTAATAATTAATGGTTTAGACATTCTTTAATTGGAAGTAGAGACATATGAGTGAGCTGGAGAAACCAAATAAGCTCTGCAGCTGAACACAGGCATAAAAGATACTCCACAGTTACAGTTAACATACAGTTACAGACTGCCACAGTTAACACAGTGATGTGAAAATTGCCGGGCTGATGCATTGTGTAATTTGTGCCTAGCACCTGTGTTTTTAGCCATGAAAAGAGTTTCCCTGTTTGGTTGTTATATCTCTATAGGAGTCTTCTACTTCTGACAACAACTGTTACTGTGGATTTAATGATCTTGAAGAATCTGAAATTCAGTTATTGTTCACCTCACAGAGAGGTAAATAATAGTGGGATGAATAGCAGCCGAGCCACAGACCCGCAGGACTCTGTAGAGAGGTCAGCGTTTCACAAAGGCTTTGTCCCTCTGAAAAGGCCCCTGTTCCCTAAAGTCTATTATTTAAAATGTCTAATTTATGTTATTTTTATACTCAATAATAGAAATTATGTCCACAAAAGTTGTATTTCTTTATAACTTCCTTAAGCATTTAATTTGGAGAGCATGTATTTTTTAAATTCTGTCTGCAATTTTGCCTCAACAGGCCTTTTTACATTTTAAATTCTACCCACTTAAAAGATATCAAAACTGAATCCCTACAACTTATGCTGCAATTTAGTATGGAATCTACAGCACCTGGGCCTTTATACCTTCACAAAGCAATGGGCCTGTTTTGAAAATTACACTATTTTTCTTGATTATTTGAATTGATTGCTAGAGCATTTCTTTGCTGTTGGACATTTGGAATACCCAGAGTATTCTGGAAGAGATAGACACCAAGAATATTTTTAGAAGATAATATCTGCATGATTGTTTTCTTCTGAACAAAATCTTGAATCTGGTCCATATTTCCTTGGAAGAATTACATTTTTGCCAAAGAATGGTAAAGCCAGCAATGGTGGTTTGCTTGTACTCTAATGATAAAAATTATTGTTGTACACCGTAAATCAGTAGTACTTAGAACTCACCAAGTCTTCACATATGAAACTTAAATCCTGAATTTAGAGATATTTTTTGAACAGCTGTTTAACAGTATTTTTGCTTGTGACATCTGTAGTGTTGACATCTGATACTTATCCTGAGATACAAATATCAGAGGAATATTCTTTGCTTGGACTATTGTCAGTTCTAAGTTTTGCTTCCACTGTGAGTAAGGAGACTAGCTGAGCAATTTCACACATTGCTGTTGTTATGCCACCTTGTGTGGCTGAGCACCTGAAACTGCATAGTGCAGTGCTTCTGGGCATGAGAGAAAATGTATGTGCAGGTACCTAAATGAAAAATACTGCAATTCATGTTTTCAAATAGTTTTACTGTGAACGGAACAGGATTTCCTTAAACAGTTCTGTAAGAATGAGTGTGTGTGTGCTATCTGTGCATAAATCAATTAATTGCGTGATTGAGCAGCAAATAGTTACATCCTCTGGTACTGGTGTTTTAATTCATAGTTTCCCTGTGTTCCTATGGATTTGATGAGGTGGTTATGAAAAACTGTATCAGAGTAATATGGGTATTTTAAACAGTTTCCCTCTTTCATGTGGAAACTACTGATTTATCAACAGAAACTCAATAATGGCCTTTGTGTGGATCCTGGTTTCTGGTAAAATAAAATAAAAATAGGCTGGTATCAAACAAATTCAGGGTTTCAATTTTTTTTTCAGGAAAATAGAATTAAATTTTCTGTTCTGATCCTTTAATTTAGTCTGACAGCGCACAAAACCTTTACAATAACTTCCAATTTTGTTTTTTAGTTTCACTTTAAACCACTTCTACTAAGTTTTTCTCCAACATTTTTTTTTTCTTTTCAAACCATGTAAAAAATGTCCCATGGATAAAAAGTAACAAGTTCTATTAAAACAGTGATTGCATACAACTTTCTTGGTAGGCAATGCTTACTTTTCCCCTGAAGGTCTATAAAAAAATCTTTCAAATTCTTTCTTTACAACTGTAACACTTACTGAGTTTTAATGAAATTGTATAAAATGGAAAACCATGTTCCCTTCCCAACTATTAATGTACGCTGCACATTCTAATTCATTGAATGAGATTTATTTACATATGTAATTATGTAACTGTATTTAATTTTATAAAGTAATTTGATTTTATAAATATTTATATTTGCTATAGTGTATTTATATACACTGCATTTATATATGCAAATATACAATGTAAGGAATATTATGCATTATTTTTATATAATTTTTGTGTTAGATTTTTATATAATGTATGCATCATTTTATATTTAAATTTACACAAAAACTTACATGAACTTAATGCTGTACTTTGCTTGGAAAATTCACTGTCTGTGAATATGAAATGCTCCTAGGAAAAAATGAATGAAGCTTATTGAGAATGTTTTTGACAATGCAGTTTGCCAGATTCTTCAGACCGCACTCTTTTGAGTAATCATACCTTTTTGATGTAGATTAAAAATATAGTCAAAATAAAAAGAATATTTGACATCCATATGGTGAAGAAGCTTTTTTATGAAGAGAGACAGAGGTTCAGGTCTGTGTATTTGCCAATCTGAATTAATGCTAGATCAAACCCTGGACTTTTGATGTTGTTCTCGTTGTTTGTTTGTTTGTTTGCTTGTTTGTTTGTTTCCCAGACTTTCTTTTTAAAATATTTTAGTTGAGGTAGGAATGCTTAAATATTTATAGACATTGGTAGCCTGCCATCACCTCTGGGCTATAATTTGATTTGAAATTAAGCTGAAATACCCTCAGTACTGGAAGCAATGCAATTAAACCTGATAACTTTGTACAGACCCAACACATTGGGTCGAAGTGGGAATGCTGGTGACGGGAGGCATTTGTCTCTATGCCACGTCTCTTGAAGTGGTAGAGATGCACACCTGTGGGCCAGGGCATATCTCAGTGCCTACTCTTACAGCGGTAGGAGGTAACTTCCAACAGAGGGTCTCTCAGCACATATGCTTATTAGAAGATACCCAAGCGTACCCAGTCAGATGTGGCACATGACATCTTGGATCAGAAGAGATCCTAGAGCTCTTCTCCTGCAGATGTGTGAAGTGGAACATAAGAGGTGAGAAGGGCAAAGCAGGACTTAATATAGGGCAAGTAAACATCCTTCAGGCATTGTGCTTGACAATTGAAATTGCCTAAGAGCTCTTCTGAGCAGAGAAAATTGGAAGGAATGGAACATGTGATGAGCTTAATTCTATGTAGTTTTGCTAACCTTGAAATTCTGGTCTAAAACTAAGAGAACAAGAAGTTGTCCTGTCATCTTCTACATATTATGTAGTTTTTTTGATCACTGTGCTTTTCATTTCCTTCTCCCATGCTTGCTCTTTCACTCTATAGTTTTTCATGTGTTCTTGATTTTACCAGGAGGCCTAATAGAATTTTTTGAACTTCCTAGGGACAGGAACTCCATTCTCTGTGCAGCCTTGAAATTTCATAAGGATAACAGTTTGAATTAAACATCAGCAAGCTATTGTATATATTTATTCATATTTAAGAATTTGTCTATGATGTATATTAGTTGTGCATTTATTAGGACATTGCAAACTGGAAATCAGATCTGGTCACTAGAATATAGAATATGTATTAAGGTATCTGTAAGACTAATGAATAGAAGGTATGTGAATGTAGAAAAACACACACACACATAGCAATTCAACAAAATTACCAGAAGTTTTCTGTCTAGTCACAATTTATTTGTAAGGACTAATTTCAGCATGTGTCAAAAGCTTTCCTGAAAAGATACTTTTAAATTATTGCAGATTAGGACTTTTTTAATACATGTTTACTTTTCAGCATTATTGGTATTGAATGAAATGGATAATGAGGTGGTGCTACTCGATGGATATGGAAGCAGAAATAGCCAGGCAAATACTACCAGCGATACTTTACTTTTAAAATATGGTTTTATTGATGACGGAATGGGTGCCTTCAATCTGATGCTTTCTCATTTTTTTATTAAATTGTGATGCAGAGTTGTTTATACCAACCACAGAATGTTCAGCTTAATAGGTACTAGTATACTACCAGAAATATGATGTTATTATATACTTCTATAGATAGAACTTCAGAAGGAAATGTTATGACTAATACATTTAGACTACTTAAGATTTTCTGCCTTGAGAGACTACCTATCCATTTACAACTAAGTGAAGAGATAATATTTTCTGTCAGTAGTTTCAAACAACATTCAAACTGAGGCAAAGATTTGGTTTATCAGGTCCAAATGGTTTTTAGTATTGGTGTACCATGATAAACCTTGAATTATCAATTCTGTTTGAAATTTTTCAGATAATGCAATGTTGGATTGTATTTGTCTAAAAAATTAATACAGGAGCAGAAGTGGTTATAATTTCACTTGCCACTTACTATTAAATGAAATGTCTTAAGCCATAAAATGTTTGCATAATGCAGAATATATTTATCTTAATTAGGTATCTTCATTTACTGTTTTTAGGTTAAATTTCTTCCGAGATGTTGCTGAGTTCAGAGTACTAGCATGTGGTGGAGATGGAACAGTAGGCTGGATTTTGGATTGCATAGGTAATCAATCTCTAGAATTTACATAGGTTTGCTTGACTTGTGTTTTTCATTTTAATGCTCTTTTATACCAATGTATGGATACAGCTCTTTCAAACAAGAGCTTGTTCATTTACATTTTTGAAACGTATTATTTTGGGTCATGATTATTTTTAAGGATATTCAGATTTCAAAAGACATTCAAAATCTCCAGAAGTCCAGTGTTTGTAGTGCTCTGGATTTTCTGAAAGCATGTTTAATTACTCTGTTTTAATTTCAGTTCAATGTCTGTTCCCCAGTTGAATCAAATCTAAGTTGTTACTTTTAAAACAATTTACTCACTTGCTTTCCCACTTATCTAATTTTTGTTTCTATTCCATTATCTGATAATGGAGATAATGTACTAAGAGGTGCTTCAGTTTTGGAGTTCTTTCAGTCAAGTGTCTGTAAAGTCCTGTGGACAAATCATTAGAATGGCCCAGAAGTCAAGGTATTACAGACTTAAACTTCTCAAAGCTTGTTAGGGAGAATGTCATCCACATCATTTATTTGGCATTAGAGAGGCTGCAGGGAAAAATATTTGGGCATGGGTGACAATGGAAATTAGGAAGGCGATGAAGAGAGATCAAAAGACACAATTGAAAGTTTATCTAGAGTGTTTAAAAATATGTGCTTTGGGGGAGGGACCAGAAGATCTTTTACAAGTTCACTGAAAAGTAAAACTGATGTCATGGAAAGAATGACAGCACAGGCATATTTCTAATCTTGGTTGGGGAAAAAAAAAAAAGTTTTTGTAAATGCAAACCACTGATTGTAACTCTCAAATAGCTTTCAGAGTCATAAATCACATAAGTATCAGGTGTATTGCCTAAATTTGAAAGGAGTGAAGCTTTGTAGCTGTTAATTGTGTCATCACCTTTTTCATGAGGTCTAAAATGTCATGCAGTTATTTTTGGAAGCATTATTTGAAAAAAAAAAAAAAAAGACTTTTTTTCTTACTATTTTCTGCAGCAATTTTTGTGTTATAAATTAGGAAATTACTTGGGGTATCAAAGATTCATCTGTTTCATAGGTGAAGAAAATAGATTTTTTATGCTGCCTTTTAGTGATGAAAATCACTTTGGTGTATAAAGTTTAAGAACATACCTGTTTCTAGATCCTTTCTAATCTGGTCTTCCCAGATCTACTGTTACACAAAGAATCTAGCTGAGAGTAAAGCGAGAAGAAATAAAGAAAGAGAAAAAAATAAATAAAAGGAAAAAAAAATTCTGATCACTTTGAGAGTTTTAAACACTTTTAAAAGTATTCCATTAAATATTTATCTCTCTTAAAGATCTTTAGTACACTGATAGTGTAAATGCACTTGCTACATCCATTGTATAGATAAAATCCTGCGATTATTGCTGATAATTTTGTGCAATTCTATGAATAAAATAGCTGATCATTTGATTAATCAAGTATAACTTTTACACTAGACATACTATTTGTTTGAAAAATTATATATTTGAAACTTTATACCTGGTGGGTAGCTCCCCTAATTCCAGCTTTTCAGAAAGAATTTTCCATTTCTTGTCAATGGTTTTCCCCTTGGATTTTGAACGGAGATCCTTGGGCTTAAAATGCTAGAAAAATACTGGTAAAGAATGAAAAGATGCTGTGAATTTATGCATTTCAAAATATAGCTTATTGAATACAAAAAAGACTTGATCAGATAGATCAATGCTCATTTCAAATAGCAGGTTTAATTCCTGATGGGCAAATGCAGCTAAGCCCTGGTGTTAGTTCTAAGAACCTCTTGGTAATGGTACTTATGTGTAGATACAAATCCAGGTGAATACATGGTTAAACACAAATTTAGTCACCCAGATGAAAAAGTACAAGGTTCGCCTCAATATTCATGCCCTTAACTATTACAATTTTGCATTCATAGCTGGGAATGGCAGAACTGAGAACAAGAGAGAGTGCCCCATATTCAGTCCTGGAAAGATCTTGAGTATCATTGCTTATGAATGTTTATCACATCTATGGGTTACAAAAATCCTTATGACAACAATTGAGTAAATTAGACTTAAGGCTTGAATATTGACTGGAGAAGGGGCTTCATAATGGCTTGGTGAAATGCTCGCTGCTGAGCAGACAACATAATTTCATATACAAAACATGTCTTTCACTGAAACAAAACCTAACACAGTTACCATATCAGTACCATACAGTTAGGTCTTTTTTGTTCCCTAGTTATGTTTTTCTTTCTTTATTCACAGAGAAAGCGAACTTGATTAAGCATCCTCCGGTTGCTATACTGCCTCTTGGGACTGGCAATGATTTAGCAAGGTGTCTGAGATGGGGAGGAGGTAAACACAAATTAAAATACAATGTATTATGGAATTAAAGGGAAAAAAATAACTTTTGCATCCTAGTCTACATTTGGATTTCTTTTTTATTATGTATGTAAAGAGTCACTATCACCTTTCTTCTTTTTGGAATTAGCTGTTTGTAAATGTTGTATAGCTATATAAAACATTAAAGATTGTAATCACTCTTCATACCTCGTTTGTAGCTTCTGCTGACACCAAAAAGGCTCCAAGATATAATGAAAATAGTGTATAACTGTTTGTTTGGCTTTTTACCATCTGTATCGCAGATACTGCTTTGATCAATACCTTGTAAAGGGAGTAGTCTTAAATAGATTTACATTGGGACTGTTCTGACAGGGTTACTGAAAACAGCTAATAATGGCTTTGGAGTGGTTTCGTCTTTTTTAATATTTAAAAATTTTAAATGAAAAATGTGTCTCAGCCTAGAACTAGTTCCCTTGGTCCACTCTCGTTCTGTTCTCCTACAGAAGATTCCAGACAGTAAGTGCTGTGATGCTATTTATCAGAAAATGAGAAAGCAAAGAATTCTGACACAAGAATATATATACAGTCAAATGTTTAATACCCCTTGCATCCTTTCCTGGATGTATGGAGCTTTACTCTGAGCTCCTCCAATAACTTGTTTCCATTTAGAATTTGCATTACAGGATAACTTGAAGGAGACACAAGGAAGAAAGAATTGGGCGAGACTCAATCTGTGGTGAAAGCATGTTTTTTTATGGGCTCATAGCCAGGTCTATTTAGGGTCTTTCTTGTTTCAGTCAAGATATTTTGTATTTGGAACTTGGGTGTTTATTTGGAACTTCTCAGCCTTTGCAGATACCCTACTTCTTCTGTCTCACCAAAGTTTCCTTTCCAAATGCCTGCCTTGTTACCAGATAGTCTTTAGCAAATTCTCAGTAGTTATAGAACCTCTCTGTTAACCATAATGTTCTGTCAAATCATTTGAGGGCCTCCTTTTTATTTTCTCTGTCATGACTCTTGATTGTTTACAGTCTCATAGTCTTAGGGGGAAAAAAGGAAAACAAACAAGCCAAAACCCAATCAAATCATTCTTGCTTCACTTTCTCAACAGTTCATAGACTAATCACAGAATAATCAGCTTCCCTAGTCCAATCTCCTATTCTAAGCAGGGTTAGCTACAAGAGCCTTTGATTACATTAGCCGGGATGTTATAAGTGATTCCATTTGGACTAAAGTAGAAAAAGACAGAATGAAAATATTCTGGCTTTCATCAGTCTTTGCCCAGTTGTTTTTGTGATAAACAATACCATAATGCAGTTCTTGAACTACCATGGATGGGAGAGGAGACTGGACCTCCAGAAATTAATTGCTGGTGAGTGATCTCAAGAATGCAGACAGATGGAATTGTGCATGCTGCTGTTATGCAGTGGCTGGCAGTAACTACAAAAAGTGTACTATGCAACCACAAAGAAATACAGCAGCAATGGGTTTTGAGCAAGAAGGCTTTCAATGGCTTTGCCTGCTAATGACTCAAGAAGTGCATATTACTTGAATATGAAAAATTTTCTTCTTATTTGAGGAAGGAATGAATCCACAAATCTTAGTTATCTATTGCAAAGTCATTTGGTCTGAATGGTATTCAGAGTTGATAGTCACTTAGCAACATCCCCACAGCTTTTATGCATGCACACACGTGCATGTTGTGTGTACTCAGGAATGCAAACAAGTTTTCTACTCAGTTTAGTATACAATGTAGTGAGCTACTACTAATAGTAAACTACATGCGAGTAACTCTTGCCAAGTAAGAATAAGATCTCTCTACAGAGCAGGATGAGGCTCATGAAGAAGTTGTTCAAGTATGGAAAAATGTTATTTTTGCTGACAAGTCATCAGTTATGGATTTGAAATTTTGGACTTGTTATGCTAGACCACATTAAAAAGAATCAATAAAAAGTAGTAGATAGATTTATCGTTTCAGTCTCTTGTGAGGCTTTCATCTGACAAACCTACTGTATATCTCTTTTCCATAAATTTTGAAATCAAAGGAATTTAAATATTAAGATTAATAGCAAGAACATTTTGCAGTGTATAACCTTAGCATTTTAGATTATTTGTAAAGTTCAAGAGATTGGCAAATTTTGAAGACCTAATTATTTTTCCCTTCACAAATCTGATGTTGAGTGAAATACATAGAATTAACCTAAACTTACATGTAGAAATTAGATTTTTTTTTTTTTAATTTGTTTTTGGTTTTTTGGTTTTTTTTGTTTTGGTTTTTTTTTTTTTTTTTCAGCTCTTTCCAATGGCCAGTGCTGGAAAATTGTCATTCCTTCAAGTACAATCCTACTTCTCAGGATATGCATGGTTTTCATTTTTCTAGTCACTGAACCATAGAAAAATTTTGTTGGAAGGAACCTTTAAAGTTTGGTTATCAACTCCAAACCCTCGTCCCCTGCAATGAGCAGGGACATCTTCAGTGAAATCAGATTGGTCATAGCCCTCTTCAGCCAGTCATCTAGAAAGAGGAAGAAAATGTAATAAAACTTTATTATGCTTGATTTAATAACTGAGTTTATGTTTTGCTAGGTTATGAAGGTGAGAATTTGATGAAGATCTTAAAAGACATTGAGAATAGCTCAGAGATTTTACTGGACAGGTGGAAATTCGAAGTAATACCCAATGATAAAGATGAGAAAGGAGACCCAGTGCCTTACAACATCATCAATAACTACTTTTCTATTGGCGTGGTAAGACTTACACTTATCCTTAAGTGATTTTCTTTTTCTGTTTTGAATAGATGTTTGCATCACATGTCTGCAAATGAAGAATTGTAGGCTACAGATCATTTGTAATGTTGTTTTGCTAGTGAAATGAATACGTAGATGACTGACAGCAGTTTGCATAAATTTACTTCCTCACATTCAAACCAGAACTATTTTTCAGGACCGTCTACCTTCCCATTTATAAAGAAGATATTTGTATTGTTCTTAATGGTTTATGAGCAGCCATAGCACTAAATCTATATTGTCATTTTGAAGGTCCTATAAAAATATAAAGGAAAAACTAATCACTTAATAAGAGCTCTAAGCAATCTTTTCCATTAGTATTCACATAGTCCAAACTGTTTAAAGGGATAGTTGCATTGTTTATTTCTTCAGGGCAGTTTTAAATAACAAAATAATAATTAAAAAAAACAAAACAAAACCAAAACAAAAAACAAACAAACAAAACCAACCAACCAACCAAACAAACAAACAAAACCAAAAAAACAACCAACCAAACAAACAAAAAAACCCAAACAAACAAAAAAAAACCACCCCACAAGTGTCGTCTTAGTTCTTTCTTATGGGGATATTCACAGCTTGAATGAATTAGGAGGAAAAGGGGCTTAAGCTGCTCTTCATGTCTGAGGAACTCAAACATTCATGTCTCTGATTTGTGCTTCTCTATGTTTTTTTGTACTAACTATCTTCATAACATTAGCGTGAATTTCTTTATTCATATTTGTGATTTGTTGCTAATTTCAAATACTATTCTGAAGAACCATTACTTCATATCTCATTTGGGGTTTTTTTAGGTGATTCTTCCTGCCTGTATGCAGAAACTTACACTCAATTGAATTACACACTCTTAATTTTTACTGTTTCTCCAAGGCATTGTGAAAACAAATGGTGACCTGCAACATACTGCACATTGCATCATAGATTCCTGCCAAATAAGCACAGTCTTTAATCCAATATGAATAGGACCTGTTGTATGAATTTTGTAACAGTATGGCAGAAATTGTATTTAATAATAAACAATCTAAATGTATGGTTAGAAAGGGCAAGAATGTAAAACTGAATAAAATTGTGCTTGACATGCAGCTCTTAGTGCTTTAGGACCATAATTGAGGTGGGAAGGAAGTCATTAGTTCTAAACAGTCAGCTATGAGAGCATATCACATTGCTCAGGGAATTACCCATTTAGGTCTTAAAAGCCTCTAAGGATGGAGATGGCACAATGGCTCTGGGCAACCTGTTGTGGTGCTTGACTATCCTTATGATGAAGATTTTTTTTCAACATCCTGTCTGAATCTCTTGTTTCAACATAAATTATCTGTCTCACATCCTCCCATTATGTGGCACTGTGAAGAGTCTGACTTTGCCATCTTAATGACCTCCTCATAGGTATTTGCAGGCTGCTATTAGATCTTCCTGATGCTGCCTCTTCTAACCTATGAACCACTTTATCCAGCCAGTCTATTTTCTTTAACCTTTTTCCAGCAATCAAGACTACCATATCCCAGCTTGGATACAAGAATGCTGGAGTAGACAGTGTTCAAAACCTTGCTGAAGTTGAGCATGACATCCGCTGCTCTCTCCTCATCTGCAAATGTAATTGTTTTTAATATAGGCAACAATCAGAATTCAATTGAATTGCTTTGAAGGAAAATGATACACTAAGTAGAAAAGGAATGTTGGAGACATATGTGGCATATGTATGTGAAAAGTTTGATTAGTGTCTTCAAGGCAAACAAGACATTTTTTTCTACAGCAGTCTCAAAGCTCTGATACGTACATAAGTACTGTACATGTCCTTACTTTTTCCCTGTCTAAGTATGGGGAAAAAAGTAAGAAACAGGCTGAGATATAGTAGGTGAATGACTATGTGCAATGTTCAACCTGATGAAAACACAAGGCACAGAAGGACCATAAAAAGTGTAAGCCAAGTTGTGTGTCAGTTTCAAAGCAGGAGCTAGAAAACATCTAAGAGCAATGTAGAATAAGATAAAGATTTTTCAAGCGCTCACATCCATCATTCTGTCAGGATGGCAAGATACCAGGAGAGAAGTTCCATCTGCTTCCTAATAATACTGGAGTCACTGAAACAAACTAAATATCCAATAAAAATGTGCATTAAAGTAGTCAAATCATATTTCCTTTATAACACAAAAACAGCACCCTGAAGAAAACCAAACCAAACCAAAAAAACCTCTGCAAGAGAGTCATCTGCAAATGGAAAAGTCTTGACTTGGAAAGTCACAGATTTGGTGAACTGGACAAACATAGGTGGTAATATTAGAGGACAAATAAGCAGGCATGATAGACACAAGAAACATTAGGCCACCTGTGATAAGTTCCATTACTGATGTATTTTGGTTAAAATTAAAAAGTTATTTTCCCCATAATCTACATGGCCAGCTTTAATATTCATACATTCATGCACTAGATTTGATATTATCCCGGTGATCATCAAAGACAGAGTTCAGTAACATTAGTGTTGTTGTGTTATCACAGATTGTATTCGTGGGCTATCCATTTCTGCAGTTGCTTTGGTAATGGAGTTCCAGTTGTGTCACTTCATTTGGCCAACTTGCTGTTGTTATAAATTATCAGGGAGAGAGTATGTGTGTAGACAGAGTATGTCATTGCACATAATAGTTGTCGTGGTTAGCCTTTTCCCTATGGATAAAACAGTATAACTCCTGCTGCTTTCTTCAAGCACTCACCTGCTTATCATTAATGGTGGCTCAACATGTATATGTGGACAGTTACTTCAGATAGGCCTACGTGCTGTAATACCTCTGCACATTTGGTTTATTCTATATCCTAGCTATTTTCCGGATCTATATCTCAGGCCTGTAGAAACAAAACAAAACAAAAAAGCAAGCACTTCCCTACTAAGTTATATGACATGCTACCTTAGAATAGAGAAATATTTTCACAAAATTCAGTAATAACTCTTCACTTCAAAACTTAAAATTAACCCCTCAAAAAACAAACAAACAAAAAAAAATCCCAAGCAAACAAAAGAATCATCAAACCAAACCCCCATATGCTCATGACTGTATGCCACCATTACTTAAAAAATAATAAGAAAAAAGGGGATATAGATACCCCCAAAACAAAACCGTATTTTTGAAAATAATTGCTCACAAGTCTACCCTTAGATCTTGCCAGGACTGAGCCATTTTCTTCCACTATGCACTCATAACAAAGCATAAATGTGCATTGTTGATTATAAATATAAAAAAGGTATTAAGCTATTAGAGAGTGTCCAAAATGGTGAAGGGCCTTGAGGGGAAGCTGTATGAGGAGCGGCTGAGGTCACTTGGTCTGCTCAGCCTGGAGAAGAGACTGAGAGGAGACCTCATGGCAGTTAAAACTTCCTCATGAGGTGAAGAAGAGGGGCAGGCACTGATCTGGTGACCAGTGACAGGACTTGAGGGAACAGCCTGAACTTGTATTAGATGAGATTTAGGCTGGATATTAGAAAGAGGTTCTTCACCCAGAGGGTGATTGGATGCTCCTCAGGGTTGTGCTCACAGCACCAAGCCTGACAGAGTTCAGGAAGTGCTTGGACAATACTCTCAGGCATATGGTGTGACTCTTGGGAATAGTATGTGTGGGGATAGGAGTTGGACTCAATGATCCTTGTGGATTGCTTCCAACTCAACATATTCTGTGGTTCTCTGATATATTTGTAGTGCATGTTTTTAGTGCATGGCTGTTTAACTTGTCCTTATCACTCTCTGCAACTACCTGAAAGAAGGTTGTAGCCAAGTGGGGGTCGGCCTCTTCTCCCAGGCGGCCAGTGACAGGGCAAGAGAACATGGCATCAAGCTGAGCCAGGAAAGATTAAGATTAGACATTGCGAAGACATTGGAATGGGCTGTCCACGGGAGTGGTGGAGTGACTGTCCCTGGAGGTGTTTAAGGAAAGACTGGACGTGGCACTTAGTGCCATGATCTGTTTAACATGGTGGTGTTTGGTCATAGGTTGAACTTGATAATCTCAGAGGTCTTTTCCAACCTAGTTGATTTTGCGATAAAATTCACAATATGTTTAATGAAGTTCACACTATATCCCATGAAATTCACAATAAACGAAGATGATGGTGAAATAATCATTTGCTGATTGAGACCTGAGCAGCAGCCATGGAAGATAAATGACCAACAGACAGTGAGGCAAGCTCACGTAAAACCAATAGGCAGGAAGATATTGTAACCTTGAGAAGGACTTCCATCTACACCATAATGGCATGGTCAAAAATTTTATATGCTGCTAAGATGTGAAGGAACAGTTCTTTTAAGCTTTAGCAGTAAGTGGCTTAGTTGTCAAGCAATTTTAGTTAGATCATAATCACTTAAAATGGAGTGACTGTCAAGGCTGTTCATCTCTTATGGGGAAATTAATGGAGGATGTCAAATATGTAGGGAAGGTGTAATACCTATTTTTAGTGCTTCTCAAATGATTATCTCAAAGTGAGACAAAATGGGTATTTTGATAACGCAAAGAATGCCTCATAAATGTCCCATTGTGATTAAACATTAGGAGCCTTGACTTTCAGTGGTTGAAAAGAGCATGTGGAAGGGGAAAGAAGCCATCTTGTATTCTTAGGGATATGAAAAATATGTGAGAGAGCAAGATATCTCTGGTTTCTGTGTTTTCTCTTCAAGGTGGATCCCTGAGAGAAAGAATTCAATGTTTCTCTCTACTAGTGCCACCTTCTAATAATTGAGAGGGGCAGGAGAACCACAGGAGTCATAGGAATAAGCCCCAGACATGCAGAATGCATGATGGAGGCAGGGTTGTGTAGGCAAAATCGCAGTGGAGGTTTAAGGTTTGAATTCGTTCATTAAAAGTTATGAAATACTGTGAGCTAGACAAAGCCTATTCACTCATACTCTATTTTAAAATCCTTTTTTGTAACTTACTTCTACTTGGATTAGTCAATAAAAGTACCTGGAAAATTGCTCAAAATGTCCATATTTTCTTAGTGTGGGCATTCTAGCAGTATGGTAGTTGCCACACATTCATGAAAGATTAAAAGCCTCCAAAAAAACCCAAATAAAACCCCCAGAGAAATCAGGCAAAAACTGTAATGAAGTTCTTTAAAAAATATCTCATTACTATTTGGTATCTCATAATTAATAATTCTTATTCTTAAAGATAGGTGAGTTCTTCAGAAGCTCCTCCTTGACTGGAGCAAACAGGTGTAGGCCAAACCAAAGGCACAGTGGTAGTCAGCTGAGAACCAAACATCATTCTGCATCAGCCAATTGTGCTACACCCTGATTTTTTTACATTTATTATGCAGACAACTTGAAAATATTAAATAAAAAAAACCCAAACAACAATTATTGTACACAGATAATGGCTTATCTCAAAAAAGGCTAAAATTTTTTAAACCAGACGATTGGTCTATTTGCCACTGACTTCCTTTACAGTTACTAATAGCACTCTGTATTGTTTTCTGTTTTGTGGGTAATAATGCTAAAAGAAACTATGAATAGATGTTAAGATGAGAGTCCTAAAGTAGGTTTCCCAGAAGCAAGCATAATTTTGAATTTACTGTTCTGCCACTGAATTAGCTTAAGAGTTTAGTCTTTATGGAGCCAAAATCAGGTCGACATGAATCAGTACTGAAAATCTTTAACCATAAACATTTTCTTTCTGTTTTCCTTCATTGTTTCACCTTTTAAATAAATCATAAATTTATCTGATGTTCATAGGAGATAAACTGTTTAACTAGCTTTTCATTTTTTGTAAGTGCATAGGGTATTACAGAGCATATGCTGCTGAGCCTCTTGCAGTTCTGTAATTAGAGCGTCTGGGCATTATAAACTGAACTTGCAAACAGCTGCATTGTCTTTTAGTACAAGTTGGTATGGAAAGAAATATTTCTGAGATAGATTTTAAGACAACTTGTACTAGATAAAGTATGGCACAGCACAATCTTCCCTATGCTAAAAGGGCAGATACCATTCTAAATTGAAAGCAGGTCTCACTGGTGTCAAGGCAGTATTCAAGGTGTAAGAGTAAATCAAGTGCCACAGTTATGATGGCAGCTCTAAAGATTATACTAGCAATCGGTGTATATCCTTGTGTATAATTAGTAATGTGCCGGCGGCTGTGGCCGAGTGGGTAAAGCCGCCGCCCCTGGATCCGTGCTCCTTCTCGGAAGGACGCCGGTTCGAGCCCTGCGGGTCTCGCTCTGCCAACTTCGTCCGGGCTTGCCCCGGCCAAGGCTTAGAGTGTCCCAGGGCTAAAGGGGGTGGGGCCAGTTCCGCGCACGCTGAGCTCCACGTAATAAATCCATTCGCGCAGGCATAAAAAAGCATCGTCGTTCGCGACGGCTAGCCACACACACACACACAATTAGTAATGTTCTGTATGAATGACTGATTAGGTTACCCTGATTTTCATCTCTGTTTTCTTCCTCTTGGGACAGATTCCATGAAAATTTTAAACTAACTTACATTTTTGATCACATTATGTAGCTGTTATATATGCAAAGAACATACATATTCTCCCTATTCACATTTAGGTGGACTGCCTAATGTTCTGTCCAGGAGGACTACAAGGGTTGCTGTCTCTTAGGAAAACAGCAGTCTCCCCTAGAGGCTTACATTCTTTGTAGATCCAGAATTGCTACTCCTTTGTCTAGACTGATCAGCTGAATGCATGCTTTAGGGTAAGCCTACTTGGGATCTTTGCTACTGCTGCTCTTTTACCTACATACCCTAAAGAGTCATTGTCAGCAGAATCAAGCTCCTTAGAAAGGTTAGAGTTATAGCTGATCTCATTCAAACTATTTCATTTGCATGAGGCACATAAGAGGTGGAGAACATCTTATCTGTCTACTTACCGAAACAGGTTTTAAACAAGAATCTTCCAGCCTCCCTTCAGCTGAAGATTTGAGTACATGTGCAAACACATACACAAGAACATATTGGAGGGAAAAAAATGAGTGGAACGCTCTAGGACAGTAATTAAGACAGTAACCTGGAAGAGAATTGGAATATCCAGATTCCTGTTCCATCTGTTGTTTTTGTCCATTTGATTAACTTGTACATGGCAATTCAGAAACTTACATTACTATGAATGACTTCTTTTCTAGCATCAGTAGGTAGAGAATTTTAATGCCAAAACACAACTTGTGGAAGTAGAACACCTCAGTCTTTTATTCAGTCTTTACAACATGTGATAATTGATTTCATAGCAATATGGTGATATTCTCACTTGGATGATCTACAACAAAAATATTTTTTGCAAGTGTTTTTTAGTTAAGACAGTTAAGATATCTGAATGTGCCTGGAAACATTCTGTAAGTTCTTTGAGAAACAAGTCAATGCTGATTTAATTAAAAAAAAACAAAAACAAAAAAATCAGTTATTTAGGTAGAGGGGAAACTTTAATACTAGTAAGTAGTACTAAAATCAGGATGTGTTCTCTGAAGAATTATTATCACAAAGTAGTAAAGGTCTGTGACAAAAACAAGTGTACTTTTCTGACACCTAATATGTTACTATCCAAGTGCATTATCAAATAGATATTTGTATGGTCATGACTTAATATCCTTCAGTCTTAACCAGTCTAAGAACCTCTTATCCTGACAGTAGAGAAAAATACGACTTCTTAATTCTCTTAATCATAAATTTGAACTTATTAGGAGTCAGCTTCCCCATCCCTATGCTCTAAGTCATCAATCTCCACTTCCATTGCATCTTAATCTTTTTTTGTTTGTTTTGCAAAACTGGAAAAAATAACCCTAAGAACAATCTTACAATTTGCCTTTTCTTGAGAAAGAACATCTTGTTAGCATTAATAGGAATTTTGACTATCAGAATTTTTAGTCTCGTGTACTGGAGTCTTAAGTAGGGTTGTTCCTCTAACTGACTATGTGATCCCATAATCTTTTATTTTCTATGTTATTTTATTGCCTGTGCTATTTTAGGGTATATTTATTACTACAAGAAAAAGGAGTTTATTGTGGTATATAATGTTTACAGCTGGGAATGAATTTTAATTTTATGGTTGCCCCATATTTTGAAATTTCAAAGCCTCATAGAATTTTGGTGTTCATGGTGGTTAAAAGGAATGTTTTTTTCCCTTCATAGGAAAATATCATAAGGGCATTTGCCGATTCAATGCAGAATTTAAACACATAGACATCTTAATACATTCAATGTGACATTTAAGTATGTGTTTAAACTTTCTTGATCTAATGAAGCAGTTAAATACTTGGTTACATTTTTAAGCATTTCCTGCACTTTCATTAACATGACTGGACAAATGCACAAATTAAATTCTGGGCATTTGGTGTAAGCTAATTATTGAAGTGAGATTTGTAGGTATACATAACTAAAAATCATGTTTATTGGTTTCCTGAACTAATACGAACATAAACACATGCCTACGTGATTTTGTGAATCCTAATCATCACTTTGAATGTGCTAATGGAATGCTGTGATATATTGCATTATTTCTGTGCCAGAGAGGGAAAGAACACTTCATAATAAACAGTATTATTGCTTTGTAATCCAAATCACTTCTTTTTTCCTTAAAATAAAGGTGAAGAAAATGAACAATTAATTGATGTGTGAATGCAAATGTAGTATTAAAAGATTTATATTGATACCAGTTATGTCATAGCCTCAGTCTTGTAGCCAAATGTGTAAAAGTGTTTTTCCTATCTGTGGAGAGAATTCTGCTTCTTCCAGAAAGATTGTGTTCAGAACAACTTCAATCCCAGATTTAAAATACTGTCATACTGAGAAGTCATTGGTAGTTCAATGTATTGTTATCTTGTTTAACTTCCTTATAGTGCTAATTTTTACAAATTAATTATTCTTACAGGTTTTTGCTACTTGCATGTTTCAATCTTCTTTGGCCTTTTCAGCTTTACTATTGAAATTCTTCTGCAGGAATTTTGGGCATAATACATGGCAAATATGATGGCATAAGTTTTTGTTGCAGGTGGTAGTATTTTTCATATAGCAGAAAGCCACAAGCATGTGCTACATGCCATGTAAAGCTGGATCTGCAGAATAATTCATAAATAAGGAGCAATAGAAGCCTCTCTGAAGGTTTCTTCCCACTAATATGCTGTGATATTTCCCTGGACATGGAGAATGTGAATTCCATAGCTAAAACATAACTACTTAGCCTTAGAGTTGCTAATAGCTGTACTGCAACATGGCTGTTGGTATTTCCTGTTGGCTAATTTCCTTCTGCCACTATGGATTTAGTTTAACTTCAAAATCCCACTTGCCATTATAGCCTTCTGCCATTTATAAAGTGTACCAGAGTCCCTGGCAAAAGAGTTGCAATGTACCGCATGCAGTGTGTAAGGTTCTTTTATGCAGAGAACCAAAGTTTCCAGCTTACTCTATTACATAATTAGTCTTACTGCTGCTACTACAAAAAAGGTGATTTCCAGAGGTACCATTTGTTGTAATTTATATAAGCATAAAGAAATTCAAAGAACTTAGGTTTTTCTTCCTGTTTTCTTGGTTATTTATTTACTTTAATTTTAATACCAAAGTGCGAAGGTATGGTAGTCTGTCCTGGAACTTTCTGAAAATATGTTTGTATATCAAATAGATTTATTAAGATTTGCATGTGTAATTTCTCTTGCAGTGCAGTAAGAATACCGAGATTTGTGCTGAATTTTGTCAGGTTCAGTGAAAATAGAGCTCTGTGGGCTATATTTAAAGTCACAAGTATTTTGCTCAGTAGGAGTGTAGCAATTGATGCTGAGTCCCTTCTGTCTACAAAACGTGCAGTTTGGGAGTCTTAATTCAAACTGGTTGTGGTGTGTTCCCCTGCTATGAACTCTCCTAAACATGCGTGTCCTAAGGTGACCTAAGTGACTGTCATTGCTTTGGCCTGTGTGTGTCCCCATATTTTGAGTCTTGTATGTTCAGGAATTTTCCTGGTTTTTTTTTTTTTTTTACTTTTATTATTGTTTTGTTTTGGAGGTGTGTTGCATTTGTTTTCATAAAGGGAGGGTCTACAAAGCAGCCTAGTCAACAGCTACTGTTGCAAGTGACAGTAATAAATGAGAGTATATGCCTAAAGTCATCATTAATTTGCAGTGTTCTCAGAACAGCTCCTTAGCTAAATGCAACTAAATCAGCTACACAGTGTGTAATTAACTTACAACTATATTAGTCCTAGTACAATATTATTCATTATATATGTAAGTTATTATTTTTCCATATGAAATTTGTAATATACTAAACAATGATTCAGAGTTCATTATAGTATTTCATTCATATTATCATAATATAATTATGATGTATGCTCATCTTGTTAATGCTGTTATTCCTAGTCGTTCTTAAAAGAAATGTCAAGGATGTCAGAAAAATATGATGTGGGTTTTTTTCCCACGTACTGAGAAGGATCTATATTCAAATGACATTGAAATTTTAGTCCTTGTCTAGATTTTGTAATTCTCCTTTTAGTGATGAGAGGAAGGTATCAAGGAAACATAGAAGCCAACAAGACTTTGTACTGAAGTTAAGAGTAAGGTGAACAAGCTTTAAGGTTGGTCATAAGACTCATTCTGAGCTTAAAGTAGGAAGAAACTTAGAGGACTGAGAAAATTACTTGAAAAAAAGGCTGCAATTTTCAAGATGTGAGGCTAGCAATGAAGATAAGTTGCATCTGGCAAGCTGTATGGTACATAAGGTGGGCTGCTTGTACACTGATACTTTCACCTTGCTAAGCTGCAAGACATATGTCTCTGTGTACACATGTAAAACTATGTGAAAAATAGTTCAGTTGTAATCTTCCTGTTTTCATGTGAGAGCTAATCCTGGTATGTGTAAACAAGTTTATGTAAATGAGTTGCTTTACCAACTTCTCCCTGACAACATCATTTACCTCTTTCCCATGCCGTTAAAGATCCTGTCTCAGAACTTTACTTTCACAGGTTTGCCAGAGCCCTACTGAGTCTTTTTAGACTGCCTGTCTGTAGCTGAGAGGGACCAAAGAAATCAGAATCATGCTAACTCAAGTGCCCTTTGAGGATATGAAGTACAGTTATTTCTGAGAACACAGTCTAAAAATCACTCTATTACAGGTAACAAAGAGGAGATCCATTTTATAGACATTTTAGATCAAATTAAATGTATCAATATTTAATCATATACATTTAAGAAATAAATTCTTAATTAATTACTTAGAATTACTTACTGGTTAGGAAATTAGCCACTGGATATTTTTCCTCTGCCTTCTAATTCTGATTGTCTTAGTTTAAAAGAGCAGTCCACCTGTTGACCACATTCAAAATTGCTGTTAGCACTGGAAAATTCATTTGAGATATTGATGGGTGCATAATGAATAAGGTATGATGCTATTTTAGCGTGTTTTATGCGGTCATAATTGTTGTGTTCTTGATGCCATGAAGTAGAAAGATAAGTCAAAAAAGTAAGAAAGGCATTCTGGACAAAGACACAGGGATGAAGAGGACAAGTAATCAAACATAGAATTCTGAGATTTAGGGTGGGCACCTCTTCAGATTTAAAGGAGAAATTTGATGTGTAAATTGGATGGTAAATAAGGACAGGGAATTGTTATTTTGGCATCCACCATGCAATCACATGTATGGTACATATTTGCAGTCAATCTAGAGGCCAGATAGAGATTCTTCTTTAAAATATTCAACAAACCTTGTTGAGGAAGCAGTTTTTAGGTTTTCTTAGAGAGACTTGCATATATCTGAGAAGAGCTCATGTCACAAAATATATTAAAATAATTTTAACATTGGATATACTATTATTATGGGCACTATTGAATTTACAGTGTGTGTTTTACAAGGGGGAAAATATCTGAAAATCTCAGAGACCTAGAGTTGTCTGCCATTTAGCATTATTTACGTATCTAGAGAGTTGATAGCTTAATTGATATTCCCGTGGTATAAAAATATTCTTTATATCTCCAGATCTGCATGTTTTCTACATTTTGATGGCAAAGTCCCAAAAGGAACATGATTTAACTAAACTGAAAGTGGGTGGATTTAGCCAAGAAACACTTAGTCTTATGTTACCATCTGAACCAGGTGGAACTAGAAGCAAATTACTGAACATAAGTTATTCCATGTCCTTACTGGAACAATTTGTACTAAAGAGCCTCTGCAGACACATAGCCAAGGAACTCTCTATTCACTGTTTGTAATTTTACAGTCTCTTCATTTAAACTGGAGCTCTGAGGGTATGATGTAGCATATTCTTTATTTCTGTGACAATCCCACAGCCACTTAAGCTTCTAAAATGCCAAAGAATGGGTCAAAATTGTTGCTCTTATGCTGTCATTTTATGTTACTGGTGATGTCACCAAGGCTGAATGGGCTGATATGGCACACTGGAGTAAAAGTCATAGGGCCACTCACTTTCCATTGTATCCTGCTAAGCACTCTCACCATAGAGGATGCTCCCATCAAGATCTCAGGAAGCACATCAGCATAGTTTGCTGTGGTACATTATGCATCCACTTGTACCTGAACCTTAGTTTAGCACCATCAAGCCACATCACACTCTTTAATAACTGTGTAATGCAGACAGAGTATCCTTTCCATGGCAGCCTGTGGTACCATCCCGGTAATGAGGTTTCTGCGTAGGGGACTGCATTACATAGAGTACTGCTGCAATGGAAGGACTGTTCATGCAGCCATTCCAGTCCCTACACTGACAAAGAAAAAGCTCCTCAGCTGCTGGAGTGTCTAGGGTCTTCACATGTGCTCTCCTTACTTTTCTGCTCTGGCTTTTCATGTTTTCCTTTTCACTGTACTCTCTAACTCGTGATGTTATACCTTATAGCTCATGTTGCACCAGGGGAGTTTTAGATTAGATATTAGGAAAAATTTCTTCAGTGAAAGGGTGATCAGGCATTGGAACAGGCTGCCCAGGGAAGCAGTGGGATCACCATCCCTGGAAGTGTTCAAAAAAAGTTTGGATGTGGCACTTTTAGGGACATAGTTTAGGGGTGAATATGGCAGTGCTAGGTTAAGGGTTGATCTTCAAGGTCTTTTCCAGCCTAGAGGATTCTATGATACAAGAGCAGCATAAAAATTGGCACCAGTCACTTAAGAACTGATAATAGTATTAGCCATGTACAGTTGCTGTCTAGAGCTGTTATTCTAAAAAATTATTTGCCATGTTTATCCCATATTTAAAAAATAATTAGTCTGTATGTTTTGCATGTTATTTCGTAAGTGTATCCTTGCATTCAAACAAATCAGGTAATCCAGAATGCTCAAGGAAAATAATAGCAGAAGTCTTGGTATTGTCTGGAGAAGCAGATAGCAAATAAGGATCCTCTGGACTTTTATACAACTAGTACTTAGGAAGTAGTAGAAAGATTCAGAGATTATAGATATCCAACCCTGGCAATCCTCATCAAAAGAGAAAAGTCAGTAAAATACACAGCCTGGAAAGCCAATTCTGATGCATACAGCACTTGTCAAAGTTACTGTGGCATTTTGAGTCTCTGTTAGAGTAGCAGGGAAAAGATCTGCTGCCTTGCATCTTTAAAGTCCCATATTTGGTGACTAAGAGAACTTCTGTTGCTATTCTTCCACTTTGGATAAACTCCATGTCAAAGGGGGTGATGTCAGATGTTCACTGAGGTGTTTCCCTGTTTGTCTGTGACCTGACACGTGAAACAGGTTTATCATCTACCTGAAATATCCAGCCACATTCACTTCTGCTAGGGTTATGAGGAAGCAAGCACCCCCACCTTCCAGACTGCAGTGGAAGTGCACATAGGCAGTCATAAGGATTGATGCCTAAGTAGAAATTGGGTCATATTAAAAATGTCTTTGCACTCTGGGTTTCTATTTGCCTTGCTTGTTTTCAATGAGAGGTTCAGTGTGGTGATTCTATTTATTTTGTTCCGTTATTTTACACTGAGTATGTTATGAAACCAAGAGGAGGAAAAGCTCTGCCAGTGTTTAGAAAAAATGCTTTGTTAAGCCAAAAAGAAGCACAGTGGCAGGAGGACCTTTTGATAGTTCTTCAGTTCAGGATGATAAATATCAGTTAAAATACTACCTGTTTTCTGTTTTCATTGCGAAATATCTCTGAAGAAAAAAAAAATTTGAAGGAAAAACCTCACAATGGGAGTCTAATGAGGAAAAAGTAATTTTCTGTGATAATTTTTCAAGTTATTAGATTAATAAGAACAGCCTTATTTAAATGACATTTTCCTTCTTAGGAGTGTTATTGACATTTTGATATGAGACAGAGAGACCTTTAATGAGATCTCAATCAAAGGTAATATTTATATAATGATACATGAATTCATAAATGCTAGTCAAATAAAAATTCTGTGGTCCATTTTGGCCTTCACCTTATGAAAATCTGTACAGATCATAAGATGAAAAAATCTCAGTGAATGACAACTCCCTCACTTGACTGTCTAATTATGTCTGGCTAATTGTATGAGTTAGTGTTTAAAGCTGAATCTTGCAATTTAATTTAATCTATCACCCAGACAAAATGCATGGAAAAAGATATTGAAATTTTCTCCTTTGTTCAACATATGATCTCCTTAATGTTTGAGTTTATAGTGATTTCTCTTCTCATTAAAAATTAAAAAAAAAACTAAAAAATAAAAAAAAATTAAGTGTGTCAGTTGAAAAATAAGGCAAAATTTATGTATGGTGTGTGTTAGCTACCAAAGAAATATGCAGACCAGTAGACAGATCCTTAAAATTTCTGTTTCAGACTTTAGTTGTTACTAACGATTCTTATTAGGAAAATTTGTTTTACTAGCTAAAATCTTAGTCTCTTATATTTTGTTATGGCTTCAGAGGGCAAAAAAACCTATGAAAAAATCAGGATGCCCAAGATTCATCCAACCTGATCTTGAACACTTCCAGGGATGAGGCATCCATGGGGTATCACATAATTTTTTTGCATGTTTTGAATTTATGCTATTAAGCACAGATAAAATAATGATGCTATTGTAATTTTGTTCATCTACAAGAGATCTGTGCAGTGGGATTTTCCATTATGTGGGTAAAGATAACCATTGTGATGCCTGAGCATGAGCCCAGAATCAGAGCAGACTCCTTCATGTAATACCGTTCTGTGTGCACATACCAGATCATGTCAGAGATTGCTTAGGGGTGCTCAGTTTCAGCATCAGAATTTTTTTTTCTTCATTGCATCTTTTTGTTTTATTTGCTTTATTATGTTTTTTTTTAGCTTAACTGACATATCGTTTAATGTGGCTCTGTGTTTAGTTAAATTATGTGAAGTCCAGATATTTGAAAATGTATTAAAATTACTAATTTTTACCTAAAAACTTAATTTACTTTGTTATATAATATATAGCCATATAATCCTTCTACTTGCAAAATGTCTTCAAAATCTGAAGAAAAAAAAATTCTTTAACTATCTCTTGATGAAGAAGGAAGGAATATTATATTTGGAATTTTTTATTTTCTAGGTTATAAAGCTTTTGGAGATAAAATGAAGAGATAGTAAATGAGTCGTGGTTATATTTTTAAAACACTGTTTTCAGTCTTGTTACTCAGTCTAGATTTATTTGTTTGAGAGAAGTTACCAGTGTGTCAAGAGAAAATTTTCCTCTGCAGGACTTCTGAAAAGCTCTGGGCCACTTCAATCTAGTCAGATTTATCTATCTAATTCTAGTAATTTATTCTGATTTCATGATACCACTGCCAAATTATTTTCATGTTGTTGTGGAGTTTTTTTCTTTGTTTGGGGTGATTTTCACTTTTTTGTTTGGCTTTTTTTATTTGTTTGGGGTTTTTTTATTTATTTTAGTTTGCAGATATATTTCAGGCAACAAAATTATGTCCATGCCAGAAAATTACATGAACAGCAAATTGTCATGAGGATCGATATTTCTGAATTCTCAGATCAGATACCAAAATGAAGCTTACAATGCAAAGCAGCACTTAACCTTGTGTGCAAAATATTAGATATCAGTTTTGCCTATATGACACCAACATGTGTGTATGCAAACAAAACATTAAAAAGTCATAGGGCTAATGAAATTGGGTTCTTGTAACTTTTTTTCACCACATTATATCTTCATTTCAGAAGTAATTGTCAAGAATTTAAGTAACTACCTCACCTCATTTCATTTTGTAACCCCAGAAGTAAGTACACTTGATGTCACTTGATTCACAACTACATTCATGTTACTAGTTATCCCTTAAAAATTGCTCTCATGAATAATGAAAATAAATCCCCTTTCTACTCCCAAAGCAAGAGGTTTTAAGTGCTACCACCTGGCATCTTAGCAAAAGATCATAATAACCATGTTTTCTTACAATAGTTCATTGAGATGGTACATGGCAAGAATGAACAAATTTCCACTCTTAGAGCCAAATTAGAGGCTCAGTCTCTACTCAGGCAAAAATCATTAGCAGCTTTGCCAGACCAAGACATAACTGGTTGTTCTTAGAAGCATGATTTATAAAATCTTTATTTTGTCTGATCTATATTTCTGTTCTTGTTTGTTCTCTAGGATGTTTAAAGTCAAACTGCTCTTCTTTCTCCACTGTGTATTCCATCTTCTTTTCCACTTTCTCCATGTATCTGTATATTCTACCTTCATTTGTATTCTGTCCTTCACTTTTTTTCCCTCTTCATGGTTCATTCATTTATCCTGTAGTGCCCATTTATTAAGACCTCATCTTCACAACTCTCTCTTTTTAACTCTGTCACTTATCTCTCTTGTGTGATAGGAATTGTTCCTGCTTATCAAAATCAGTTTCTAATTCCATTTAGCTAAGTAGGTTCAACTGCTTTGTGTGGACATTGAAGCAGTTTAAAAGTGGCTAAAACAGTTTTAGCTTAACTCAATTAAACTAAATCAATTTTGACCACTCTTTAACCACTTTAAAAGCAACCACGCAAATGAATGCATCAATTTTGTCTAAATCAATTTAGATAAATCAGCACATTTCAAATCTGTAATCCCTTCATATCCCTTTTCACATTCTTTCTCACCAGAACAGAGTCCCACACATTTACTTTTTAATCCAGTACTCTAATTTTCAGTCCAGACTGGAATACCTCTGAAAATTGTTTCAGATTAACAGATTGCAAAATACAAAATTTCAGAATAAAAATAACAGTTTCAGACAAATTGTTTCATTGCAAAAGAGTGTAATTAATTCAATACTATGGCATAGAATGTATTCTTGGAGATTAAATTCACTGTCATTGATTAGCGTATACTTCAGCCTGTCAGAAGTGTTAGCAGGCTTCTCAGATACCAAATATTGGAAATAGCAAGGGCAAATCTCAAAGAATACATTATTTAACAAGTATATTGCCTGGATCAACCGTGGTCTTTCTTCTCATTGCTGGGTAATAATAGCTATTCTTATTAAGGGGTTTCTGTTTTAAGACTGTCAGTTAATGTAGAAATGAAGAACAGGACTTACAGTTAAAAGCTTGCACACAAGACAACAACTCTGAAGCACTAATTGTCCATGTTCAGTAATCACTTGAATATAAGTTCTTGCTAGAAAGGCAAATATGATCCTTGAATTTCTTCTGAGGGTAACACTGAGTAAACATAACATGCTCTGTATGCAGTCTTGGTAACTTTGTCCAGCTGTGACATCCATATTTCAAAAAGGATGTTGAAAGATTCAAAGGAGCTTAGAAAAGTGTGACAACATGGTTCAGAAGGTTTAAGAGCTTTATTGTAAAAGACAGTGAAGAGACAACTTGATCAGCCTAAATGCACCTTAATGGGAAGAAAATATGTGGTAGCCGGCAGTCTGTTAGGATAGCAAAGATCCTCAAGATATAAGTTGAAACTAGACAAATCAAGGTTGGACATGAGTTACTGAAACTTAAAAACTAAGCAAATTAATCAGGGCGATAATAATCTGCTTGCTTTCATCACTTAAGCTTTCAGTTCAAGACAGTACCATTTCCGGAAAACAAATTATATAGCTCAGAAAGAAATGGTGTTTATTTAGAAATGGCAGTGTTGAATGTTATTTCCTATTTAGACAGGAATTGTAATGAACTCTGTGTGTGGTGAACACTTGTTCAGTGGGAACTTTCCCATGTACTTCATTTATACCAGGAATTGCCATTCCAAAGGAAAGAAGCAGCAACGCACAGGTGGGCTGTTGCTGGGGTTGTTGGAGACAGTCCTTCCCATTCCAACTGGCTGGATCTCCTCTGGCTGCTCAGTTCCTCTGCCTGCCTGTGGTTGTTTGCTGCTCCAGTGTACTTGATGCTATACTGCTGCACATATGTAGCAAAAGAAATTTCAAATGGCAGAGTAAGAGGCATAATCTTTTGAAAGCAACAGAGTTGCAAAATAATGCAAAAAGTATAGTAATAAGATTTAGGGATACCATAGCATAAAATAGATATAATAGTATGATTATGGAGTCGCAATGACCACAGTACTTATTAAGGAACCTTTTCTTTGATAGATAATACTGTGGATTTCTTATCTGCTGGTTATCCTTAGAAAGACTATTTTACGTAAAGGAAAATGTGTGGAAAAGTAGTGGGCAAGTTTCCCATTTCTTCCAAAGCTGAAATATGTAGCAGTATGATGTTTAACAAGCTGGCCTACTTGATTTGAACCATATTACGTATTTCTTCATGGGATGGTTCATAATGTTCCCAAAGTATTTTTCAAAGCAAATACTTTACTTAAAAAACATTCTGTTCTTTAAATGTCCTCCTTCATCACATCGTCTCAGTCAATCTCTTCAGCCTTTACTCCCTCTTCTGTTTAAAATCTCAGAAAGTGATTGCAGTTGATATGTGCCATGTGAGTCTTCACTGAAACTATTTAAAGGGTACTGAATTTAAAAGACCCAGTTGATTTGTATGATGGTTTTAAAGTGGGGTTAATGACAAGAATGATTTTGTAGTTCACAAAAAAAGAATAATTTAAAATGCTGTAGAAAAAGAGGATGTACATAGTGAAATGCAATTGAAAAGCAGCATAGAATAATTATAAGGTCTTCCTCACCCTTGGCTCATGGCTTAAACCATGCGGATCTGTGTCATTTTGTGTACCATTTCATTTTAACTATAGTTGAAGTTAAACAGCATGTATGGTGTCTTTTTTCTGTCAAGAAGAGTGACAGCTTCTATAATTCCCTTGTTTCACAGAGTATAAATATTCCAATGACTGTTTTGATGGCTACAGTCATTGAGTTTTAACATGTATATTTATTGATTGCCTTGTTCTGATAATTTATGGTCAGCTGCCAAGAACAACTATGCCTTGCAGTTAAAGATGTTTTTTCAAGTTAGACTAAAAAAATACGGTTTCTAAATGTAAAACACATGTGAAATAACACGGAATTCTTGTATTTGGGTGATAAAAGAAGACTGGACGATTAATAATTCCCCAGGAGATGACTTTTTGGAAGCCCCTGCCTGCCATTAATTTGCATAAAATTTCATATGCAGACTCCAAGCAGTTATGAAAGTGCTGCTGAGGAATCTCCAGCTCCAGGATGTATTACATAGTCTTGCTGGTCAGGTCAAACTAGAAGATTGCATACTGGACCCTATATTCTTGAAAATGAATAGACATTTATTCCTTGTGGGTGGCTGGACAAAAATCTGCATTTTCTGCTGACTTGGATATATACAAACATATGTATTGAGCAGCTGACCAGTTACAAATGCTAAGTGGATTCAGGAGTCTTATCTTTGGGAAAGTTTTATTGCACATCCATTCCTGATTTAGGTCTCAGTAACAGAAGCAAAAATTGGTGTTGTTAGTTAAACTACTGTAACAGCTACAAGACTCCAAGATCAAACTGGCAGCTGCTGTCTCAAATGAATGCAGAACACATGGCAGTTGCAATAAAAAAAAAAAAAAGAAGAAGGTAAACTACAGTTTACTTGCAATTAGGCTCTTTGCAATTCAGCCAGTTTATAAAGATGTCTATGTCAGTGCAAATTCAGTGAAATGGTTCATAGGGTTAATGGTTAATAGCCCTTTTATTCCCAGTGCTGTGCCCAGAGCCATAGACATCTTAACCTTTCTGATATTCAGCAAATTTAATATCACAAACATTTGACTATAAAGCCACAGTCTTCGTATATGTAAAAGCTGATGATGCAGTTGTACCTTAGTTTGTCCTGGTTTAGAACAGGAATGAAAGTTTTTCTTCTCTTAGATAAATACATGACATCATTATCACACTTGACAAGAATAGCATCATTATGCAATATTATTTATACCATATGTAGCCTAAAAGACTGGAATGTCTTCAGCTTGTGGCCCCGTCAGATACTGGTGAGGGTTAATATGTTCCTCTCCAAAGTGCTTTTCTAGCCAGTTGGTTGAATCCTTGTGTTCTGCTTTGGGCAGTCATTACCATTATTGAAAATGAGTGGCTCAAAAGCTCAGTAGAAATGAAACCCAGGGTTTTTTCTCTCAGGTTAAACTGCAGCCCCTCCAGAAATTGGGATTTTTATGCCACAAAGGGTAATTATAATTTTGCTATGAAACTTGCCAATGGATTTGCCCTGTTGTGCCCTTTATAAGCTACTGCTTGCAAATACATTTCTTTGAGGATCATACAAAACTTTCCTTTGCTTTTTAAGGGTTTTTCACAATTCTTTGTTTGAGCCAGACTGTATCTATTTTGTGGAAAACAAACCTAAAAAACATATTAATACAGTTCTGTTTTCTTTGGTGTACCTATATTTAGCTCCCGCAGAGCCCACCAGATGAAGTCAATGTTTCCTAGAAAAGACAGAGAAGCTTATTTTCCACCCAGACTTTCTAATGAACTATAGGCTTGTCCCATTACCTAGCCCAAGTTCTTTTAACTGTGCTTTTAAATTTGCAGTGACGTAAGACATATAGTGATGGAATTATAGAGCCCCACTGCAAATAAAACTAAGTCTATCTTTTTTTCATTATCATTGGCAAGTACCTGTCAATAGGAATTATAACATTAACTAATTAGAAGTCACCACCAAGGTGTACTCATTACTATAGTCCTCAGTCAGTGTTTTTATCTGGATATAGGTATTTGATTGTGAAGTTTTGAGGCACATGTTCAAGGTCTTACTAATTTCACAGGTCTGATAAAAATACACAGGAACATAGAAAGCTTAAAGAAATTGCATGTTTAAATTTCAGTTGTTCTGGTCATCAGTCTAACTACTGATTAAGCACTACAGGTAATTCTAGCTGTTTAGGCTATTTCAATATTAATTTGCAAATTATCTATATGATATTACATAAAAAACAAAAAAATCTGACACCAACGGTTTTGTTCTTGCACTGGATCAGGTTTTAAATAATATTTTTGCAAGCATCTGAGTACTGTACATTATTGAACCTGGATGGAGTACATCCAAGTATCAAAGAGTACTCCCCAGCACTGTCAGTATGTCATCTAGACATTCATTTCCCACAAAAAGGGTTTACTACCACTTTGCATGTAAGTTGTATAACTTGTGACCAGCTGCTTCCGTGTGCAGTGCGTAACTGAAGGGAACATATGGCTTTAATTAAGTAGCCTATTCTAGCTGATTTTTAGGCATCTATCCACATGGCATACAGTATTTGTTGAATCCAAATCAAGTTTCACAGCTGTCTCTTGAGATAAACTGATTGACTGACATGAGCTGCTTTTAAACACTGTCAGGTTAGTTCCCGTAACCTCAGGAGATTCAAACAATGGGAAAAAGAAATAAGACTCAGCCATATGCATGAAAGCTCATATGAGTAGGCCATATATATATATATATAATAATATATATATGTGTGTGTGTGTGTGTGTGTATGTGTGTATGTTTAACATTTCATGCTAACCTTATGAATCTCTGTAGCTACTGATGCTGGCACACAACGACAGAGCCCACATGATCAAGAAATCTCCATGTTTTTCTGATTTGGCTGTATCGTGTACAGTGGTTTGACACCAACCTGAACTTCAGCAGTAAGGACATGCATGGCAATTGTAAAGTGGAAAAGGATAATTATCAAAGTGCAGAACTGGTGCCTCACTGGTTCACACTGGTGTTGAACTGTCTGGTTTCAGCTGTTAGGAAAAACAGTAAAAAAGACAGCCACCAAATACAATACAACTCTTGTGTTAAATAAGAGCTTGTTTATTTGTTAAGTGCACTGAACAGCACAGAGTGAATCTGCATATGATTAACTCTGATCGTGAGATGTACTTGCTGATGTAGATGGAAAAATATAAAAATCAAGGTTATGAAATATGAAGAAATATTCATAAATCCCATGAAGGTACAAGTGAAGGTGTTTTGAGTAGTCTTCTGGAGCAATCCATGCTGAAAGAGAAGACAGATAATCACAATTGATCTCACATAATACACTGCCCATAAATTTTACTAAAGATTTTGTGTGTAAAATTAGAAGTTTTGCATTTCATTGGCAGGATTGGGGAACACCTTATGTATCTGAGCTACATCTCTAGGTTTGTTTCAAAAGGCTGTGTTTTATTACACAAGATGTAGAACAGGAAACATGGGATAAAAAGGATTATGAAAATAATTTTATAGGCCATGAAATTCTTCTTGGGTAAATTAGGCACTTGGAAAACTGATTGAATCATATAATGAATTCTGACTTACTGATTTTCTATAGTATAGTGGTGATGGCAAGAGCCCAAAACTGACAAGTGCTGTGAGGGAAGGGTGAGAGCACTCAAAATGCCAAGTTTGGAACTCTGTAATTAATAAGCTGTCTCTGGTCTCTATGAAGATAAACTAAAGACTGTGAATTTGAGATGTACAGTCCGTGATTTATACGTCTGTGGTAGACTTGTGCTCTGTGACTTGTAACACTTTTGAAAATACTGTGGTGAACTGGAATGTTATTTAAGCCTGAAGAAATAGACTTAGTCAAAGGATAGAAGTGGAATATAACTTTCTTGACACATCTACACTGAATAGTAATATAAGCCAGACTGAGAGGAAAATGGGTGTGTGACCCTTAAAAAAAGGAATAACGAAGGTAAATGTAAGCATTAAACCCCTCAAGGCTTACTTGTTCGTGGGATTTAGGACTGGAATAGTTTCCTTAGACAAGATGCTATTGCAGTTAGGAAAGATCTTTATTACTAAAAGTATTCTTTAAAAGTCTTTTATTGTTTTTATTATGTTATCGTCAACTCTTGTAATGACTTCTGAGTTTTAAAATCAAGAACTTGCTCCTTTTATGATAGAATTTTTCTTTTTTTTTTCATATTTAAGCTTATTTAGTATTTAGTTTGAACTGTGATGCAAATAAATATCAAATGACAGATTTAATCAGAGCTAATAAATCCAAAGGAAATGATGTTTCAAATAAAGCTTTTCATGCCTCCAATTCAAGACAGTCATGACAAGAACTGACCTTTTATTCTATGTTTGTATAGCTCTTCCTTGCCCTGGGGATTATGACAACAATTCTTAAATGCTGTGTTAATACAAATAATAAATAACTGTGTTCTGGCATAGGGCAATAGGGAGAACTTTTCAGAGGCAATCACAGTATTTTTGGCTGCAGAATGCAGTATTTTTGTAGGGCAGGCAATACTGCTCTTTCTGTTCACGTAAAAATTTCTAACCAAATAGAATTAATCTTTAGAATTAATCTCTACACAATTAGATTCAGAAGCCTGGGGACTCTAGAGTGACTATGTCAAACTGCTTTTCCCAGGGTTTTACATTTGGAATAACATATACCTGCAAATTTTATGATTCTGTCATTCAGCAGCTCAACCTTTGCTGTTTGGAAACCATGACAGCAAGATATTATTATCAATAATTATGATTATCAATTATTATTATGACTATAAAGGATTGTGTCAATGAGAAAATGACTGTATATCAGGCTGACACTAATAGTAATTAATAAACCGAAGACAGTTCTTTTATAGATAAGTGTTTATTATTGAAGTCTCATATTGGAAGTGCTTCTAATCTGTGGTCAGGGATTCTGAACTGTTGAACTTGACTTGTGTAATTGTGTTTTGGTAACTGAGCTGTGCCTGGTTGCAAGGGGAAGAGTATGGTGGAAACTTTACACCAGTGTTACAAAGACCAAATTACAAAGTCAATGTGATGATAGGAGAAAGAATTGTCTGGTTTAATCTAAAATTGACTGCAAGTATCAGCAATGAATTTAAGTGCTGACTTCTCTACATAACAAAGAAGAGTAACAACACAAAAGTGACTTTAAACTTGCATTTCCCTCAAAGTTCCACGTACACTGTGAATCACTGAGAAACAACCCTGTGTGCTTCTACCTGGGATTGGTTTGCCTGTGCTGTCTCTACAGTTGCAGTTTTCCAGAGCTCAAGAACAAAAAATTCTGTTTCACTGAGGAAAAGTGTGCGTTTGTTACCTGCCAGTATGTGATAGGAAGGTTTGGGTTTTCTTTCTGTTTGGTTTTTTTTGTTTGTTTGTTTACTTTATCCAGTTGGGGTGTCTTGGTTTGATTTATGAAACTGTATTTTCAATTCCACTGTAGAGTCTGCACTTGGCTGTGATTTGAGTACAAGGTACTCTTGCTTGTTCTGCTTTTGACTCTCGGGAAGTACATGTGTTGGTAGTATTACGAGTGTGACCAAGCAGTTTGCTCCCCTCCCTGCTATCTGCTTCACATTTAGATCACTTCAGCTTCATCTATACACCTTGTCAAATTTGTTGTGTGTGTAATTCCCCCTGTTTCACATATCTGTACCTTGCAGATTCTGTTTTTTTCAGTGGGATGACATCAGATAGCTGAGAAAAAACATAAGCATAGGAGAATAAAACTGCAGGGGCACCTGTCTAATTACTGGGGGTATATACTGGGACTGAACCAGCTGAAGCCAGTTTTGTGTCATGGTTATGGAGGAGGCTTCAAGTTCAAGCCAGCCTCACAAAATTCAGTGTAGTCTTTTCTTCACCTGAGACCAGGAGCAGACCAAAATGAGTCAGACTGTGAATAGAGTTGAAGCTGAGTTCAAGGTAATAGAATGATGAAGAAAAACACGGGGCAACTTTAAGATACTGCTCAGTGTACCAAGTTCCCCCTGTGAGACCAGGAGTCTAACACTTACTAAATGCTGTAATGCACTTTAGCATATTAAAGTCAAAGAGAGTGTTCCTGTAGACTGTAATAGGGTCCACAGACAGCCTTTGAGATTTTAGGTAAAAGGATTGGTCAAGGAATCCATTAGTGCTCCCATTACCATTATTGTTGTTTAATTAAAAAAAATAAAAGTAAAAAAATCAAACAGAAACAACAAACACCATTTAGTAAACACATCTGAGGTAGTATTTTGACTATTTACAGACTCATTTATATTTCTGGTGGTTTCTTGCGGTCGTGAAATCCTGATAGAGTGGAAAAACCAAATAGCATAAAACCTTAAAGAAGTCACTTAAAAAAGAAACACAACAGCAAATGTTATCAATAGTTCAGGAGATTTTGTATCTCTTTTTAGCAGTAATAGACATTTTACAATATTGAATATATAATATGTGTAAGTTATGTACAAAGTCATTCTTCTGAATTCTTACTACATTAAGCACATTAATATAAGGCTATCTAGACCATAGTATGTTTCTTTATTCAATGCAGTCTCATGATTGAACCTCTGTTTTCTAATGATGGGGTGAAAAACATTTATTTCAAATGTGTTTAAGAAAAAGTATGAAGGTATGATAAGAGATTTATATTATAACTAATGTCAAAACCAGAATTTCAGTGGAATGAAGGTTTATTTTTGTTACTGTTGTAGGGACAAAAGTGGTGTTTACTTAATGCATAGGGATTTTTGTCTATTAATTCCACCAGTATTAAATGTTGGGTATTTAAAAAAAACAACAATTATAGAGAGCAGAATAGGCTTCAAATGAATTACATTTTTAACACTTATGTAGCCAAAAAGATACAGGAAGATCATTAGAAAAGCTTTCGAGGCATTTCTTAAACTTTACTGGTTTTGTTGTTAAGAATTGAATGCGTATGCTTTGGAGTAAAAGAATTCTTCTGGAAATACATACCTGATGTGCATAAAGATGGTTTTCACCACAGTAGCTTCACAGTTGCATTATGTCTACGAAGTAAAGATTGGTACTTGTGCTCACAGTACTTTTATCACTGTGAAAGCTTTTACAATCTGCTGGTTTAATTCACAATTAAAAGAATTTTCTCCTTAAAATTGTTCTTAAGATAAACCAAGCTGCAAAATGTTTGTCTTTTGTTACAATCACAATCTAGTATAATTGAAAACAGAAACCTAAGTAGAGGAAATTTCTTTGTAATGATAAGAAAAATTGATCCAGTAATCAATTGAATATGAATATTTTTAGTTAGTCTTAATTTGATTCTGAAGAGCACTTTCTTTCATCTTACTGGTGATAGCCTAAAGTAGAGAAGTGAGCAGCTTTTCTCCAGGTGAGGTGAGGAAAGCATTGTAGTAAGTTAATTACTGAAAATATTGCCGCTCTGAATTTGTTACTCAGATATTTTTAGGATGGACTTCATTCTAAAAAGAATGCCGACAAAAGAGTTTATATTTGTAACTAACAATGTTTTCTCTAATCAGTAGCCCTAAAGCTAGATTAATCTAAGTCACATAGGTTGAAGTTACAGAACTGAATGTTTCTTTTTAACTTCTAGATAAGTTAGCCATCTATTTCTTGGTGGCTTAGAAGATGAATCTGTAATATGGAGAGCTGAAGTTAATTTTATTCTTGTTATTTCTTGCAGTATTTTTTTCAATGACGTCTAAGATATTTCTTGTATATATTTCTTGTATATATATGTTGTCTCGTGTCTTCACTTTGCAATTGCTTGAAAGCACTCTATTAACCTAATCAAGAGTTTTTGAAGCTTCTTTATTCATTATATCTCATAGCATATTAGTTGGCAAAAAGGCAAACTACTAAAACGCTGTATATGTAGTTGTCCTAAGTTGGGTGTTAAGTCAGTTTTGCAGGGTCATTTTTTTTATATAGCTTCATTCTCTGATGTATTCGTCAGAAAAGAGACTCCATCAACAACAATATCTGCTGATGGAGGCTTTCATAACCTCTACTGAAGAGACTTTCAGGAAAATACGTGAATTCTACACTCATTAGCACTTTGGGAACATTCTCCTGTGTTTGGTCTGTCTCTGAGCATAACTGCAAGTAACAATGGTTTGTCCCTCTTTATTTATTTTCAAATAATTCCGTATGGAGCCTCTCATACAACTGGAGGGTCAGGTGGGAAGGGTAGTGAAGGAGTGGAATAAATGCACAAAAGTGCAGTTTCCTTGTAAGTGAGGTATATTTTTGAAACCTCAGTCTACTGTGATTCAGTGACTGAATTACTAGAGCAGGAAGTCTAAATTAATGTTTTTTTCTCTTTGCCTTGCTGGCTGAGGGTTTTTTTAGCAGGTTAATCATCCTGTTTCAATCTACATGTTCTGTTTTACTTGTATTATTTATCCTAGTGCTTTTAAATATATATCTTTAAAATTATTAAGAGTCTAAATTGGCAATACTAATCCAGTAGGTTAGAGTGCAAACACATATGCTGAGTGTAGGAAAGCCTTTAGTAGCTTTTAAGATTGATTAGTTCAAATAAATAACTATTCTGTGATGTCCAGTAGCCAGAGAAGTTTAACTACCCAGCATTTTACTGTGGATATTTCATAAGATTTAGCATTTAATAAATTGAACTTTTAGTCATGTTTAAAAGAGTGGCAAGAGTAATTTGTATGCATTGGCTACTGATTGTAAATTATAAATCTGTGGGATTGAGTTCAAATTTCTAATTGGTGGGAAAAAAATCAGTAATTAACTGGGAGTACAGAAACGATTTTCTATCAAAGCTGTCTTCCACAGAGAATTCTACTAAAGCTGTTCATGATTATAAGGGTTATGATACACGGGAACACTATAATTTGTATATAAATGTCGGCATGGTATAATCTTATTATAAAATGCTTTGGTAAATTAGGATGTTCCGATTGGGTGAAATAGTTGAATGTATTGAATGTATGTTGGGTAATTCCGTTGGGTTCCACAAGATAAGGATGCCTTGAGAAGGGTAGGTGTGAATAGGCAGTAGGAACAAAGCAAGAGAAACAAGATATTTGCGTTCTCTGTAGCTGCAGTCTGGTGGATGCCTACAGAAGCTTAAACTTCATGGTGCTGCAGTGTCCAAGTGCCTGCAGTTCTCCAGGGTTTTTTGGGCAACTATACCTATGATCATTAGATTTCCTGATTTTTCAGTTGAAATTTGTGTTTAATGTCTGTTTACTCATCTGTTCTAAATATTCTGTGAGGTGTTTAGCACTTATGAAATGTGTTTTGTTTTTTTTTTAATGCATTCTTTATAATTCACATTCCTTTTAGGCAGAGGAATCAAACCTTTTCTTTTGTGAGTCAGCTACTGAACAGATTAACAATTACTAGATAGCAAGCATGCAGCCGTACCCACTTCCTTATTTCGCTCATGCCTTCATTTCCTACAGTGGGCAAACAAAGTGACATCTTAATTACAAAATTACCATGGAAGTTTTACAAAAATCTGCTTGTGGACACTGCTCAGATTGGTGGGGGGACGCTTCTTTTGTGCTTTCGTTTTTTTCAGAGGACTAGGTAGATGGTGGAGAGAAGGATTGGTGATCCAGTTCAGGTAGAAAGTCCACATCAGTGTTTGATTTTTTTCCACAGGTCTGCTGGAAGAGCTTAGCCATGTCTAGAGACAGTGTTGAAAGAAAAGTAATCTATGTCCCTGAGGGCTGTCTGGGTACTGTTTTCTATTAAGTAGTATTATTTCAACCATATTGATCTGCTTCAGATTTTAAAGTAGAAAGGAAACATTATGGTAAAAAATAAAACTTCTCATCAAGTTATTAAGAAATGTAACTACCTATCTTTCTTCTCTTTGAAGTTTATATTTCTGTCTTAAGTACTGTGAATTTTATAAAAATTTCATTACAGATATTGTAATGATATTTTACAGTTAAGATGTGAAAGTGTTGACATGTTGTGGGTTAGTAGTATTGGTTTGCATGAGGTCAGAGATCAGAAATTGATTGGTCTGTTGTGGGCAAATGAAGAAATAACATTAAATTGTAATGAAAATGATAACTGTAGCAACTATTTTCTTTATGAAAACAGTAATGTAGGAAGATTCCATTTCTTTATAGTCCTATGTTATGCTGCATTGAAACTTCAACTGAAGATGAATTGCTAGTCAATCTGTAAAATAATAACCCATATATCTAAATGTTCCAAGTACTGTAAGAACTTCAGCTCTTCATAATTTCTTTTCCCTTTGCTTGAAAATTGCAAAATATAACCTTGCTGAAATTCTATGTGCAGACCTATTGCTATTATGATAAATTTATTTTTAGAGAAAAGTGCTAAAATGAGCGTCTTGTGAAGATGTTGTGTTTATTTGAACAGCAAATGAAGAATCAAGTTATTAATATATGTCAGTAGCAATTTCTTTTAAATTCAGTAGCAGTACTCAGCTAGACAAGGTGACTTTCGACACAGGTTCATAATCTCTGCTCAGCCACATGAAATTGGACTTGGTGCAAGAAACAAACCTATAAAATTCAAAAATGTCATGAATGGTGAAAAGCAAATGACCTTTCCTCAGTTCTCTTGCTTTATTGTTCATTCTCATGATTTTTCACTCCTGTGTTTCTGCACAGTGTTCTTAAAGGCAGAATTGACTGCCTTGTCCATGTCATAGTCTGAGGAATTTGGGTGCAGGGGGAGAGCTTGAGGAAACAGCAGGAACAAGTGAGTAGATGGGAGCAGAGAATACCAGAGCAGCATGTGAAGGTTTATTAAAAAGGGGAGAGGGAAAAAAAAAAAAAAATATATATATATGAAGGAAAGCACAGATATAGGCTGTCACAATACCTAGGAAAGACATCTTGCTTAAGCCTCAAAGATAGCAGGAGATAAGACTAAAATTTTGCACATACCTGACAAGGATTTATAACTTTTTTTTCCTTACCTGGATCTACCCGTGCTGCATCACCTTTAGCTGCATAGACCAGGGGACTATAGATCGTGTCTATACATCAGTTAAATCAGTCCTTGGACCATTTTGAATGTCTTAAACTAATTTATCCCTCTCTTCATATTCTTATACAGGAGATAAACATATGGACTTTTATCCCTTAAGCTTCCAAACATATTTTTTGCAGCAGAGTTGCAATCTAGTGTGGGCAATTATTCACTGAATAAATGGGATTTACAGTGTTGATTATTTATAGACTTTTATATGACTCTCTTTGCAGTAGAAATGATTGCAAATTAATACAATTTCACAGTGAGGTTCAGTATAAGAAAACAGTATTCCCATTTTACAGAACTCAGAGCCTGAGACCAAGAATTTAAAAGCATCTAAATCTCCAAAAATCATGTTCTGTAGTGAATTCACTTGAAGAAGCACAGGTAACACTAGATGCTAATCTAGAAAAACTTTCTTATTTTCAGTTGTTATGTTGGCATTCTGCAAAAAAAGATAGTATTTAAAAATATGTATCCAATTTTACTCTTTTTAGAGTGTTGTGCTACTGGGGAGTTCTACAGATACAGAAGGCTGATGTACCGATCTGTGTCAATCTTCCTGAGTTCAAAGAGTGACTTGAAATCAGACTGGTTGTTTTCTATCTGCTCATATTTGGTATATTTAGCAAGACAGTTGTTGTATGAACATGACAGGATGGGATTAGTGGGAGGTTCTCTGAGCTGATCTAAAATGTATTAAGACAGTTTCTTTTGCAGCTTTGCTACCGTCAGTTCTGTTGGGTGTGAAATTCATGGACAAAATATTTAGTTTCAGGAGGCTTTTTATTTGGACCATTTCGTGTTTTGGTTTTTTATCAAAGGAATGAAGTATGCCTTCTGTAATTAGTCGAAAATTTGCAGGATGAAAGGTCTTAAAGCTCATTTTACGATGCCCACATCCATTGAAAAATATAAAAGTGGTATGTTCTTAAATCACTTGTGAATTTTTACAAATCCAGTTCTTTGTCAAGCAACTTCATTAGGGGGAAAAAAAGGCACTCATTTATTTGTGTTAAACAACATTCAATCAATTAGTACAATACTGTACATTTTTGTAGACAAAACAAAGAACTTAAAATAAAATTGTATTAATTCCAACTGTAAGCAATCAATTAAAGAAAGACAGTCATTGTGGAAAATCCAGCATAATCATAAGTAATAATTCTTATACCTGATGTGAATGAGAAAAATTAACTTTTACTTTTAATTAAATATCATGCCAAAAGGTATTCAAGCCATTCTGACATATGTAGAAGATAGAATAATAAAGTACAGACCCAGTCTTAATCACTCTGCATTATTAAACATTAATATACTGTCATTAACAGTACCTGTTATAATCCATGTCATTTTGTGCCTTGCAAGTGAAGCACTCATCTCCTTTCAAATACTAATCACAAAAGCAGATGCTTAAGGTTCTTGATTAACCCTTATATTGCTATGCTTTGCACATATGTTTCCAAAGGGAGTCTAAGCAGTGTCAGTGAGGTATTTTATGAAAGAAAAACCAAACATGTTATGCCTTGGTTGTGGTGTGGAGGACTTCTCTAGTTGTATTTTCTGTTGATTCAAATACTAGATTCCAATTTTGATCCATTTCACAAACCCATTTCGCTTAGTATTGACCCTAGAAATGTGGTGACTTGTAGTCCTGAAAGAGCTCCTTTTCTTTTTTTTTTCCAATTGTTTTTTTAATCACTTGAGAATTGAGGATGCAATGTTTTCACGATGCCACGTTTTTCATCGAGGAACTGGAGCTGACACATTACTTTCTGAGTGTGAACTGAACACTAGATATTGTAGAATTGCCCAGTTGGCATGAGTAAAAGAAGATACTATGCAATAGAGATGAGATGGTGTCCTGCTCTTTGAACTACATAAACCTTATTGTCTGTCTGTAGGGATTGCAACAGTATAGGGGTTTTTTCTGCCTTTCTCTCTGTGGTGTTAAATCATTTAACGTTAAGTCTTATTATACCTCTTTGAGGTAAGTATGTAATTGTCCCCTTGTTAGATTCAGAACAGAAAAAGTGTGCAGTTAGATCCAAATCTGGGCAATTTGAAATACTGATGTTAATGTGGTCTCAATCATTATGCCTCTACTTAAATCTCCTACAGGAATTTTTAAGCATTGTGGAAGATAAATGGTATTCATTTTTTTAGGTATTTATTAATTTTACTATCCTCCATCGCTGGACAGTTATACACACTCATACAGAACAGAAATTGCATGTGTAAATACTAGAATACAGGAAAATACTTCTAAAGTTCACTATATTAGCAAAATGGAAAATTAAGAACATTATTTTTCATATATGTCGTAATGGTAGAGATTTATGCATACTAATACCAGATGAATCATAATAACAGAAGCTAAGTCATTTTGAGGCGGAGGTGTATGAATTACTTTTTTTCAGTTGACAGTTTCCCTGTAAGTGACTTGAGCAAGGTCACAAAGACACGTGAGTACTTTCTAACTCCCAGAAGATGCTAAATGACAATAAAACACCCTGCCCTTCACTGTAGGCACGTCTTGGATTTCAACATAGAAATATATGATCCAGTTCCTGTAGAAGCTACTGCTTCAGTTTTAAGACTTGGTAGGAGTGGGGTTTTGTCCAGTGCCATACTAAAATGTGAAGGTTAGATAGGTTCCTTATTATTATAGGAAGACTGGATTTTTTTCCTGGGTTATCAGTTCCAATTATTTAAAGTTTTATCCACATTTACATTCACCACTGGAAAAACAATAGTGCCCAAAATCATTCTCTACCCTTGGATAAGCTCAAGAGATACTCCTCTGAAAAACAACTTCTTCACTCCTTCCCTGTTTTCTGTCCTCAGCCATCTTTGCATCTTCATTGATTTTTAAACATGTTGCCTAATGAAATAAAATGTATATCAGCATATTGTATACTTGTGTGAGCATCAGGCTGATTTCTGAGTGAAGTTAAAGAGATGTGGAGATACCCGTAATTTGTGAAAATCAGTAGCTGGTGTAGGACAGAGGCTGTTTTTGAAAGAAAAGCAGATAGAATTCAGCTGTAAATCTAATTCATAGCAATACTGCATTAACTATCATATGTTTAGTTTTGAAATAGCTACAAGATGGCACAGTTTCTTGGTGGCATCAGAGTTGTCTTGGAAGTTAGAGGTATGTAAGCATAACAGACAGGCATGCAAATATAACAGACAGACGTATCAGTTCTGCTGCTTGAAAAAGTTTCTCAAAGGTTTTTTTGGGGTTTTTTTGAGTACCTCATTGGCATAATACTCTTCTATAAACAGTGCTTTTGTTTTTTATTTTAGTATGTTCAATCTTCCAGCTCTTGCCAGCTTTAGTGCAGCAATGGCTGTTTAAATTCTTTCTTGATATCTTCATAGTTTGCATTCTTCACTGCTTGATCCTAAAATATCTGTGTCATTTTGAATAGTCCTAGCATTTTGTCCTAAATTTTTGGTCTTCAGATATAAGTAGCTGTCATTTGGAGGTTTCTTGTGGGTCCTCATTCTGAATTTTTCTTTCCTATTTTAGTCAGTGCTGGTGTTTGCAGGTCTTCCTTGGTGAGCCTGAAAAGATGGGTGTCATTCATTAATCTGTTTTTCGCTATCCTTCTACATTGGACCCACATTCCATTTTCAATCTATAATGTCAAATTCACCATGGGTTTCAGGTCTAAATTGGGCAAATTTAGGAGAAATGTGCCTTCTTTTAAATTCCTGAGCCATTTACACTATCTGCTGTTGTTACAGCTGCCCTGTACAAACAGGAAATGTGAAAGGCTTTTACTTTCCCAGCTATGGTAGGTATTATAGGGGACAGATGGATGCCATCACCAAATATTTATCCGTCTGCTCAACATGCAACATCCCTGTCATCTACACGTATATGTAATTTATTCTCTTTTGTGTGCCTGATCAGTTTAACAATCCAGGCAGTATTTGTGTTTCTGATGCCACTTACTGAGTCAAACTTACTCTTCAAAGTATAGTGTTAACCAACTGTGCATTTATCATTTACTGAAAACTACTTGAAACTTTTAGCTCTGTGGACAAAAATATGTTTTGCTCATGTAAACTTCATCTCTGCTAGCTTATTTTACATATAGTTGTACTGCTAAATCCTTTTGAGTTTTGACAGGTTCTCTCTGTGAGGTTGAAATGTTCAATATGTTCAAGACATACTGCAAAAGCAAAGTAAGAGCTAATTTAGCAGGTTCTTGACAATTACAGCTTTGTTTGGGATTACATGCTTCTTTTTTCACCCTGGATTTAATTTTCTATTTCAAGCAAACTGCTCTCTTTTGGTCAGTTCCTTGCACAACTCAAGCCATAGGCAATGCTAAAGGTAACACAGCTTTTCCACCACAAATATTCCTACAATTCTGTGTGACTCCTTATATATAAGTATTGATAATCTGGAATCTGTAATGTTTACAGGCTGTTTCCTGAACCTATTGAAATCTGTAGCAAACTTTTTGTTTTTGTTCTTGTTCCAAGGGCACCAAATTTGTCTTCTTGCTTCCCAGATTATTTGGCATATGCAAAAGGCATCCATCTTAAATGTCTTAAAAGGCTATAGTTGACGGTCTTTTGTGCATTGTATTGAACAGTGGTAGGTACACTATTGAACCAGCCCAAGTTATCCGCAGCTTATCTATACTGGTGAATTTGTAGGGAATGGATCATTTAGTAAAACTAATTAATTGCAGCTGGCAACATTTTCTCTAAAAATTGATACTATTGCATGGTAAGTGAACAAAAGGATTTTGGACCATTGGATGGGTGCTAATATAGAATCCAGTATTGTTGCTTGAAAATAAAGTTTGTATGTATTATAAGATTCATTTTTAAAAAATAAGTGAGCATGTTCTTTTTGGGATTTGGGGTTTTTTGTTTTGTTTTTTTTTCAGATAATCAGTTCTATTTACAGAATGCTGTCAGTCTTTTGAGGTTTTTTCACCAATGTTCAGAAAGATAAAAATGATAAGTAAAACAGCAAAGTATTGTTTCTGTTGCATGGATGTACATTTACTTGCAGGGAGCATTTTTAAGAAAAACAAAATGTATTTATGTCCAAGTTTTCATTTGGAACTTGAAATTACAGATGTTTGCATCAAAAACCTGATTGGAGAATTTCTGTTCATCCAAACAGAGGACAAAAACATTGTCATTGTAACCTTTTTCTACAATCAAGAAACCAACTGAGCTCTAGCTGCTAAACATGTATAGTGAAAATCTGTGGAGATTTAATGATAAGAACCAATCACTGAAATCACATGGAAAATCATTTCAAGTAATGAGTGCAAAGATACCTTAATCTGTCTTGGACAGTCTGTAAGCAGAGAATTATTGATTCTGTAGTAAAAAATAGGTGGTTAATAATTATTAGTGGCACTAGCGTACTGAAGAGTTTATGTGAAATTTTTTTAGGCAAGATCGTTGCTTTGGATCTTCAGACACAGGTGAGGCACAGTTTTTAAAAATGCCAGGCAAAGTTGAATTAGAGCTGTTTTGTAGTTCCATGAGTGTGGGCAGATAAGGTTTGTAAAGCCCCAGCTGATTGTACCTAGCCATGGGTGTGTTCATGAAGCTTTGAGTGATTCCTGTGAACCTCCATAGTAGAAGAACATTTTGGTTTTTTCATTTTGTGGACCAATTGTGTTATCTGGGAACAATAAGAAAGAAGATGTTGATACAATCCATGTGCAGTTTTGCAGCACAGGTCAGATGAATATCTTTGGCTGCAAAGTATTACCATAGCAGCAAGCAATAAGTAAAATGGTTCTGGGAAATGGGCTTGTTCCCTCACTCTGCTTTTTATGTAATTTTATTTTTTTTAATTGTTAAATGAAATAAAAAAGAAATGAACACAGGAGTTTTCCTGAAACTCAACTATCTGCCATTTTCATCTCCAGGAATATTTTTTTAATTTAAAAAATAATTTAGTACAGAGCTGGATTATTGATGACAATTCTCTATAAACATGAGCTTTTAAGATCAAGATGGACAACTGTTTAGACCTTCATGGCTGGGAATCATGCCATTACTACCCACAGCCGATGCACATACATGGCTATTTGGCTGTGTACCTCATGCCATCTGTTCAGATGGCATTTTGCCTGCTCACAAATTGGTTAGACCTGTGCCAAGAGCAATTGCTCTAGATGGTTACACTGCAAAACACTGCAAGTGGTTCCTATTTTGTATGAAGACTCTCTCTTTCGGACACCACTTTAACACTTTGTTATATCCTGTGGACATACCTGTATACTGCAGTGATTCAACACAGAAAAAAATCATGTGCTCATCTAACTCTCTTTTAATACTGAAGCTACCTTTTCTAAATCCTAAGAGGGGAAAACAAAATACATGTAATTTAAGTTAAGGGTGTTTCTCCTTATTTTCCATCTGAAAAATATTCATTCATTTCAAGTCGGTAAGAGCTAATGAAAAGCTCACAGAAGTTAATAGAGATATTTGCACTGATATTACTGTAGAGTTGTAAATTAGAGATTAAATTGTGTACTTGCTAGTGGACAAAGTCAAGTCAACTGGCAATTGCTACTTGTGGTTGGTTGATTAATTGCTTTCTGGAATAAGTTTCTGAGAGGAGTAACAGGTTACAGATTAAAATTCAGCTGAGGTATATAGTAACCAAAAGTTATCACCAGGTGACATTTATACAACCTATAGAATAATTCTGCTGACTCTTCTCTATTGAATAGTTATCCATGTCATACGATTGGCACATTTGTTGACAGCCTCAACTGTGAACCATGGAAGTGAACTTATTGCTTGCCAGCAGAAGCAGCTCCTGTAGGTAAAAGCCAAAGGATATTGGCAAGGAAACCTAAGCTCAGTGGATAAATATAGGACTTTATGTAGAAAATGCTGTCATCTTGCCAGTATTCATAGCCACTAAAATAATTTTAAAATCAAAACTAAAATAATATTTTTGTTACTTGCAAGAGCTACAATGAAGAATTCAGAGTATGTGCCAGTGTAAGGCAATTATTTGCCTTTTTGTCTTTGAGTATAATTAACTGTAGGAGTATTGTTATTTTCTTTCTTTGGACTTCTCCCTGTGCATGAATGTCACTGCTCACTTTGAGCATGCTTAGTTGAATCAGGATGATATCATTTATGTGGGTGAGTTTCCATATATTTGTTAGTGGGAGATATGATATTTTGCTGATTATAATCTGGAAGTGTTGCCAAGGCCCTTCATCTGAGTTTTGCATAAGTAATACTGACTAGGTTTTGATTCTTAGAGGAAACTCAATGGGAAAGAGCTGCATAAACCTTAAAAAGGAAAGCAAAGAGATCAAAAGTCAGAACTCTTTGGAGGACAGGATGTAGTTTGCTTGTAACTCAGGTGGGTATTTCCTTGTTTTCACAAATCACTATATAGATAAGATAAAGATAAGATAACATCCTAATACAGAAGAACTTATAAAGTACATATAAATTCATTGCAGATTTTATATCGTGAAACTCGCGTCTTGTGAGTTGACTCATAAAGCTGATGACCAGAATTCTGATCAACTGAATATCTGTAAAAAAATTTCTCATTAATTTAGAAGAGGTTAAGTTGTTATTTTATTATGAAATTTTCACTCATAGAACAATTGATACTTGTTCCCATGATTTAAGTCATTTGGTTCCATTACTCATTACAGCTGAAATTTTGTCTAAGGGCTGTATCAGTTTTGAAGAATTTAGAGAATGCTTTAAGTCTGTCACTGTGCATTCACAGTAGACTGACACAACCTTTTATCCCATTTTAGTATGTCAAGCAAGCATCATTGCATGTTCTTTGTTCTGATAAGGGTTAATAATTGAAATTTTGTTCAAAAAAGAAAAAAAAAAAAGACAAAAACTATAGAGTTGAAAAAGATACCAGTAATGATTTTTTAAGAACTGACACATTTTATACTTTTCCATTTATCTGTAGGAAAGACGGTTAATACTGAAATCTACTGAAAGCTCTGTGGTGGTACAAGTATCCCCCACCCCTCCTCCTCAGTCTAAACTATAGAACTGGCAGGACATACCTGTATGCTGCAGCAGTGCCATTAGGCTAAAGAGCAGCATTTTACATCTACTTGTATTTCCTTAGTAGAAAATTGTCTTCTTATGGGAATAGTGAAACTTCACTGTTTTATGTGGCATAAGCATGATAGCAATTTAGGCAAATTAAAAACCAGTAAGCTCTCACAGGTCTAATGTGCACTGCATTCTAAGTTGAAAATTGGACATAGCTGAATGCCGAGTGACCCTTTAGCTGAGGCATTCTGAAGTAATTTGAATAGCAGTATTCTTCAAAACTCCCTGAAACATTGGGAACTGATTTGTTTTACTTCCATGCAAATGAATGGGAATTTTCCTTTCACTTCACTGGGAGTAGGGTTGAACATTTCTTGAGTTGACCAGCACAAAGTAACTTTTATAGGCAGAAAAAAGAGAGATTTTTTTTCAGCTCCAACAAGTTCATTTTTAAAAGGCACTTTGCTGTAACCATGTAAACCTATGTAACCCTACAGTTTGTTAATGCTGAACTTTAATGAGTCCTGATAAGAAGCCAGTCAGTGGATATCCATTTAGCTAGTGATGATCTGAACTCCAGCTGATTGTCCTAGCAGCTGTGTGACTTCATTACCATTAGAAAGGCATAGAGCCAAGCCAGCTGGAATCCAAAGAGGCCACTCAATTCACATGGCATGTCAGTTTCTTGGTTTACATATCAGAATTACAAATTACTCCTATTAAAAACAAACAAACAAAAAATAACTTACAAGCAAGATTATTTACGAAGATATATTTTTTTAAAAGTTTAAAAACATTATTATACCAAATAGAGGCTACTTTGTTTATGTGGATGTTGAGGATTTTTTGTGCCATGTTACAGCTGTTTGTATCTCTTTAATGAAAACTAGACATAACGTTTGCACTTCTGGTTATAAACACAGCCCTATCCTCTAACTCCTCATTTCTTAGTTAAGAAAAACATTTTGTTGTCTTTTGTATTAATGTTTTGAGAACACATTTTTAGTTTGTCTGATTGTTAGCAGGGAAAAAAACCTGCTGCTCTTTACCAATACAGGTTTGCAAAAAACACCCAATAACTGTTGTAATGAATAGTATTTAACTGCTAGAGACAATATCATTGAGGAATGATTCTGCTGCTGGCTGTGGATATTTTTAAAGCATAGAATGGTACAGAGTGTGAATGATGAATACAGAGACCTTATCACTGATTTGTGCATACAGCACACAATAATCTTATCCTTAAAAAAAGAAAAAAAAAAGTACAAGGGGAGCAGATTGTAATTTACAATAAGATCATGAAGGAAGACCTATGAAACTGCAGAAGTATTTTTATATTAGTGCAGGCTCACTTGAGTACTGTGTGCATTTCTGGGCCCCACAATTTAGGAAGGATGCGTAGGTATTGCAGTGAAGGGCAGCAAAACTGGTGGGAAGGCTGGAAGGTATGTCCTGTGAGGATCCTGTAAGAATCAGCTAAGGACACTGGGTTTGTCTTGGGTTGAGTAAAGCAGACTAAGGGGCAACCTTGTTCATCTCTATAGCTTCTTGAGGAGGGGAAGGGGAGAGGGAGGTGCTGATCTCCCCGGTATCCCAGGATAAGATGCATGGAAATGGTACGAAGCTGAGTTACAGGAGCATTAAACTGAACATTAGGTTACATTTGTTTAAGGACAGAGCCATCAAACCCTGGAACAGGCTTCCTAGCGAGATAGATGGTTGAATCCCCATGTTTGTCAGTGTTTAAGACACTTTTGGACAAATCCCATAATAATTAACTTTTGTTCAGCCCTGAAGGAGTCAGGCAGTTGAACTAGGTGGCCATTGTAGGTGCATTCCAACTGTTGTGTTCTATTCTACATGGTCCCAGGAACTGTTTTTCTAAGCTTGTGTCTAAAGTAAATTTTTATTAATTAATCTATTATATTTAAGCAAATGAAGAGGATATAATTATATGCTTGAAACTTGGGGAAAATATCCCTGCAGAACCAGAATGTGTAAAGACTCATCTTGTTAGTCAAGAAATGTTATTGCTACTTCATTTTTTTTTGTTGTTGTTGTAGTATAAAAGTAATCAACATAAAATGGACCAGAACATAGGAAGGACTTTCTGAATTAATTACTTTATCATTAATCCCCTACATCAGTCTGCTCTGTTCCTTGCATGCATTTACGTGTGCAGTCATATCTGCTTTCTTGTTCTCATCTTTTCACCTGTATTCCTTCTCAATGAATCTTTTATCCATTCTTCAGAAAAGCATGACTTTCCCTGTAAAAATAAAGGAAACAATCTGGGCTGTTGATATGCTACTGTTGACAATGAAAATGTGTGTTTCATCCATAAATATCAGTGCATGTTGCTGAAACTGGGCCTTCTCTTTCCTGGGTGACTGTTTCAGACTCTAGCTTATTGTGTAAAAGGTTAAAGCAGGAGCACTATTCTCTTAGTAGGAAAAACATAAATTAAAATTAGAGGAAAAATACTAAAATGCACTTGAGGTGTGTCTACCTGTGGAGTTAGTGTGTACAGTTTTGGTCCTTTCAATGCATAGATGTTGTCACAACAGAAAAAGACTTAAAGTCAAGAAGAATTATCGAAGATATGGAATAGCTTCTGTCAGAACAGTTATGTAGGCTAAAATTCTCTGGTATAGAAAACACAGCAAAGATGAAGGGGTAAGCATGAGTTAGAAGGAAACAGTGGGTGGTGAATTTGTGTTTCTTCCAGTACAGAAGCCAAAAGGCAACAAATGAAGCTACTAGATTACAGCTTCAAGGTAAACAAAAGAAAGCATTTCTCTATACAGCATGTAAATAAACTGCAGAACTCCAAAGATGCTTACAGTGCATTGGATCAAGAGACCATGAAATTCACGGAAGGGACATTCTATAAGAACTATTCAACAGAGACTTCTGGCTCTCAGAGAACATTTCAGTTTAGAAGGATCCTCTGCAGATCCTGTAGAAAAATATCCTATTTGCAACAAATCTGATCAGATCTCTTTTCTTAGGGGCTTCTCTAAATGAATCTTGAACACCTCCAAGAATGGAAATTCTACAACCAATCTGGGCAGCGTCTGGCGTGTGTCTTGTTGCCTTTCATCCTATCACTGTGCACCTGTGACAAAAGTCCATCAGTGTTTTCTGCATCAGTTAGCTGTAGACAGCAATAAAGTCACCTGTTACCAGAGGCTGAACAAGTTCCTGTATTCTCTGCTCAAGTGGCATGTGCTTCAGTCCCTGAGCAGCCTACTGTCCCTCTGCTAAATACAGTACGGTATTACAGAATGATTGACTGGGTAAGGTTGGATAGGACCACAGTGGTCCAATCTCCCTGCTCAAGCAGGGTCATCCTAGAGCACATTGCATAGAATTGTGTCCAGACAGTTCTTGAATGTCTCCAGCGAGAGAACTCCACAACCTTTCTGGGCAATCTATTCCAGTGCTCAGTCACTCGCACAGTAAAGTTCCTCATGTTCCTTCCTGTGCATCACTTCCTGCCCATTGCCTCTTGCCTCATTGCTTAGCACCACCAAGAAGAGCCTGGCTCCCTCCTCTTGACACCTTCCCTTCAGATACTTAAAGACAATCTGTCCATGCCTTTCAAGTAATTGGAAGCCCAAGACTGAACAGTGCTCCAAATGTGATATCACAAGTGCCAAGCAGAGAGGAAGGATCACTGCCCTGTGCCTGGTGAATACACTCTTGTTGACTGAGCCCAGGATGCTGATTACTTTCTTTGCTCTAAGGGTGCACTGGTGACTCATATTTGTATTATAGTCCACAACAACAATGGATCCTTTTCTGAAGATCTGCTTCTCAGACACTCAGCACCAGCTTGTATGGCAGCATTATTCCATCCCAGATGCAAGTCTGTATTTGCTCTTGTTGAAATTTAGGAGGTTTCCATCAGCCCCAGTTTTTTAGCAAAAACAATTTTTGGAGGCTGAGAGAATATACAGAGTCAGTATCACTTCATGCTTACCTTTCTAAATTTTGCATCAAGAATCCACTTTTAACCCCAGCAGGAAACAAGACACTGGACTAGATGGAGTTATTTTGTAATCTCTGTTAAGCTTTTTTAAAAAGTACTTCCTTACAGGTCTTTGGCTGCTGAGTAAGTGAAGGAACTTTCCTGAAGGCTCCAGTGAAGAGGACACAGTGGTATGGCCAGATATGTTTGATTAATACAACATATGGGATTTTGAGTCAGGTTTTGAAGTACCTGATTATATAGATGTTTGGGTATAGTTCTGGGGTTTGTGTTCTATTCTTTGTCTAAGATTTTGAAAGCTAGATGTTGTGTATTCTTTATGTCATCAAAGTGCCTCAAAGAAAACAGTATGTCAGAGATCTTTAAAGCAGAAAACTTTGTGAGACCAAAATTTGTGATGCATAGACATTTTAAAAACTAGTATGTCAACAACTTGACTTTTAGTTCTAAGCTTTATCTTTAGCTAGTCTGCTAGTGCTTTTTAATCAAGCTTATCATTTGCTTTGGAGTCAGAGAAACCTCAATATTTTCAAATTTTTTTTCCTTGGTGTCTATATATATAAATATATATTTATT